>JAPQLA010000001.1:1360269-1371562 GCA_029822935.1 Naso vlamingii | reverse complement strand
TCGAAGGAGGAGTTAGTCGGTTCAGTGAGCCAGAGGAGGGAAAACGTTCTGACGTCACTTATGTGACTGGTGTCGTCTTTATAATGACCTGTTTTCACAAGCTAATGCATCGACCGTTTGACAACAAACAGACTTTCTTCACATGAAAAATTATCATTTAAATTGACGAACATCATGTGTGTAATTCAGGCCACAAGTCAAACAAGATCAAAAAACAATTTTCCTCTCTCCATTGACCACCGCTCACATTTTTCAGTACGAAGGGGGTCATGAGGTCGGTCAGGAGGGACATGACTTACGCGCTCTATCAGTATAAAAGAATTTAACCAAATGACAAATGCACCAGTTTGTTCAGATAAAGTCTAATCTTGTTTTTACATGCTGCTTTTTGCATTGGTTCAGAACACTGAAAGTGACTTAAAATTGCAAATCAAAGAATTAAGGTCGTGTGATGAAATGTAGTTAGGGGTCCTTTATGCTATTAAAAACAGAAAATTATGTGAATGTGTTCAAAATACATGAAAACAATGAGGAGTTAGTTTGTAATATGACTGCAGTTTGGAGCTGACTGGGTTTACTGTCTCTACACATCACTCATCATTTCCAAAAGTCTGTTTGTCCAGCCTGGTTATTTGTTGTTTATATGGTGTGTTACTAACTAGTGGACCTCCATGATGCCAGCCACAGTCGCTGGAGCGTTTTGATGCAAATGCACAGATTTTCTAAGAACAGACGGAGCGATTAGGAGGAGTGAGGGTCAGCCAGTCAAACGCATGTGTAATGTTTGTGTATCATCTCTCTGTGATGTGTGACAGATGTTAAAGTCACGTGGTTGCACGCCCTGCCTTCTTTGACCAAAAGAAAGAAAAAAACAGAAACATTCTTTGTTTTGTATGATGACGTGTGGTTGTTTCACTCAAGCACTTGCTCATTTGATATTGTGATGTTTAATTTCCATGTTTTTCATTGAACTCAGTGTTTGTGATCCATCTGTCTGTGTTTTTGGAGTGAACCAGCAAGAACCCTATAACAATGTGTCTGGGAATTCCAAATATGCGATTTTCCCAATTTAAAAGTGCAAAGAAATCTTAATTTGAATGTGGCGAAATAAAGGATTCCCTCTTCTTTGGCCGAAATAGCTGGTCTTTTTTCGGAGGTTCAAGCAGTTATTTAGTCTTTTGTATGTTTAATGTGTTTTTAAAAAATCACAGATTGCTAAGAGATATATTTTATACTTATTTATTGTACAGACACAATTGATCCAAACTTATGAGAGACATCTTATCAGTTGTAATGTTACTAACTGTCCTGTATGTATACTGTATGTAAGAAGCCATTATAGCTCCATATTAAAAGATTTGTATCAGACACTCCTTGCATACAAACATGCATATGACTCTTGGTATAGTTGGCTTGTTTTCACTGTACTCCAAATGGATTTGTTGTATATGTGGCTTGGACTTGTAAAGTAACGAAGCGCTTTGGATTTCTTTGGAAACTTTTGTACAGAAATAAATGAAGCCAAACAGTTTGTCTGAATGTCACTGTTATTATTCACATGGTTTTTTTATTGAGTTTTAAATGCAAAAACATACAACACACACCTGATGGAACCACAGCTGACACCCATGAGGTGTAAACAACACAAAAATGACAAAAATAACAATGATAAAAATAAAAGACACACACAGAGGCAAAACTGCATAAGTACAAATTGTTAAGCATGATACAGGGATCACAAATTGTTGCGTTATGCTTCAGTGTCTCTGGCAGGAAATTCCCATTTACAGTGGTCCAGAAATGGCTGCCAGACCCTGTAAAACACCTGGACTGACCCCTTGGCTGGGAACTTCAGCTCAAGCTTTAAATGTGCCATCAACCCAGCGCTGGTGAGTAGGGGGAGTAGCTGATTTCCAGTTAGCTAAAATAAGACGTTGGCATCTGACTGGGCAACAGGTACTGCCACCTCACCTGGGACTAAACCAAGGATTGCAACTACAGGGTTGGGACTGATTTCCTTTCTTTAGATATACAAGAATGTCTCGAAGATAGAGGAACAAAACTGTATGAACATGGGACAGGGCCAGAGGGAATGATAAAGGTTGGCTGGGGCCTGGTGGCATCGGAGACAGGTTGCGTCTATGTCTGGGTATATCCTGGCTAGCTTGTTTCTGGGGAGATGAAGTCTGTGAAAAACTTTTAATTGAAGCAAGCCATGTCTAATGCAAAGAGAAGTTGAATGTATTCTCTTAATTGCCAATTGCCAGGAGCTATCCAAAGTCAAAGTCCTCCCCAAGCCACCCTGACACAGTTAACTTATAGTTAACTGACGGGCACGCAGCCATTTGGATGGCACAGTACAATCTACTCACCACGCCTGATTGATCTGGATCCCCGTCCAGCAAATCATCCAAGCACCTACTCACCAAGAGTTGCGTAAAGGGAGAGAAATGTTTCCGAACAAAAGCATGCACCTGTATGTACCTGGGGATACTGTGCTCATTCACTAACTGCTCAGAGAACATGAACATACCATCCTTAAAAGATCCTTCCAGACCCATAACTTAAATACTACATCCATGAGTGAGGGTGGGAAAAGTCCGTTAGCCAAGAATGGTAGAGAGGGTAAAGCCTGTTTGGCAGTGAGGCGCTGTTTGCTGAGTGGTGGTGGTGCACAAGTTAAAGAAGGTAAGGACATGGGTGGGTGGAATGTTGTTCCATTTCAACACATACTGCACCATTCCCGTCATAGGACACTGAGATCCAATATATTAATTTATGAATATTAGCTGCCCAATAATATTGCAGATAATTCGGTATTGATAGGCCGCCAGCCTCTTTCTGTCTCTCCAAATATGCCTTTCTTATCTGTGGAATAGTTTTATTTCAAATAAAGGCAGATACAGATTTATTTCACTGTTCCATTATACGGTGGTGTGTTTCAGGTTCTTCATGATAAAGTCTTTGACTTGTTTGGGATCCTTAAAGCTTTTATGCTCACCATCTGACACAGTTATCCTTAGCTGCACTGGGTACCACAGACAATATCAGATCCCTTCACAGGTTCTCAGCAAGCTCTGCACCTCGTTTAACTCAGCCCGCCGCTTGGCAACTGCTTGTATATAGTCTGGTCGGATGCGGATCTTATCACCATCCCTTGTGATCAGCTTTTTACTCTGCCCAGCGTTCCTCAGAATTGCCTCCTTTTCCTGGAAATAGTGACATCTGATGATAAAGGCTTTTGGTGGATCGCTGTCGTCCGCTCTAGAACAAGGTGTATGGTGAGCCCTGTCCAATAAACGGAGCTTGTCAAGGCAGAGCGAGTCCTTCAGGCACTGGGAGACATAATCAGTTGGGCACCTCCATCCTCTCGCCTCTCCTTAATGCCAGTGATGCATAAGTTACAACACCGTAACCGTGACTTCAGATCTTTGTTTCGTACCCTCTGAATTTCCAGTTCCTTCAGAACTTTAGCCATGTCCCGCTCCAGAGTTAAAATTATTTCAGAGTGGTTATCGGCTGCAGACTCGAGGGCAACCACCAGTTTATCCATAGCCTTGTCTTGGTGTCAGCCTTATCATTAGCAATTTGAAGTTCAGCTTGGAACTGCTCGATCTGACTCCAAAATTCAGCTGACTGCGCCTCCGCTTTGGTGAGTAGTTTAGTCCTCAGTTCAGCAATGGCTTGTAGCTTCCTGTCTGGGGCTCAGGCCCGGCACAGCATTAGCATCTGGGCTAGCTTTGGGGCCGACACGTGCCAGTCATTTTCCCAGGGTTTTTTGACATTTCTCGCTGCAGTAGGAACAAAATATCAAACCTGCTGTATGTTAGCAACTTCGTCGGTGAGTGTTTCAAATAGTTGTGGTATTACACAGCTGCCTCCTCAAAAAACAGTTTTGGCAAGGAGCTCAGTGAAACACATCCTCACATGTCACTGTGACGGTTTAGTTTTGTTTATTGAATTTATAAAAGGACAGTGTGCAATGGCATTGATCATTTACATTAAATGAAAAGATGATTGCACCAGATTTAGCCAGATGCTAATTTCCATCAGTAGTCCTACACTGAACACACAAACACAATAAATAACAAATGAAGTGCAATATAAATGACAAAAGAGCCGGAGCCTGACATAACTAAATCACTAAGCATACACTTCACAATACGAAGTACAGTTAAAAATACATGATTAAAATTTAAAGTGGCAAAGTTACTGAGGCAGGTACCTTACATAGGAACAGTAAGTATACATTGCACTGTGCAAAATACAGTCAGAAACATGATTCAGCTACATTTTAAAGTGACAAAGTTATCATAGGAAGTGCCTCGCACAATAAAAAAACGTACACACAATCAGTGCTGGCATGACTGACTGCTCAGAATCCAGTTTCTAATGTCATGGGAGAAACTAATAATTTGTGATATTTTCTAGATTGTCAGGGGGCCTATTTCATTCTTTGATGGCTTTGAATGAAAATGCTGACAGGGAAAAAGCTGAACTTTGTTTTGGGATGCTGCAGTCCCTCCTGGAAGCAGTCCTTAAGGCTCTGCTCAAGAGCTCAGATGCAGGCTGCACAAAGTTTTCGGGGGGGCAGCATTAAGGATGATCTTGTGTACTAAGCGAATATCCAAACACATGATCAGGTTATCATAGTTTAACATTTTGTATTCGAGGTTTCTTGTCTAAGACTTTCAGAGCTTGATTATAAAAAAGATCTTACTGGATTTAAATCAGTTTTGTTTGCCTGAGACCATGATGTTATAATGAGACAAAATCATTGCATTCAGATATGACTTGGCCGCTTCCATAGCTAATGATTTTCTGCTGTGCCAAACATTTGCAATGTTGTACTTCAGAACATGGCAGATTTTTTTAATATGTTTTCTGAAGGTCAGAGAAGAGTCTAGGATGACACCTAGATATTTGAATTCCTCAACATTTCTGATTATCTGTCCACCTACATAGATATTGGGATGTTGAAATACATGGTCACTGTTTTCTCTGTGTTCAGTGTAAGGCAAGACAGGGTAAGCCATTCTGATACCTTCTTTATTGCTGAAGATTATTTGGCCGCAACAGCGGCAGCATCTCTCCCGTGTGAAAAAATGACCGTGTTGTCGGCATACATCAAGGTCTCCACGCCATCACTGATGAAGAGGAGATCATTGATGTATATGCTGAAGAGCAACGGTCCTAGGATAGACCCCTGTGGAACCCTGAGGGTGCAGGATCTTAGGGGGGATGTTTTGTCCCTAATCCTCATGCATTAGGAGTGGTCAGCATGGTATGGTTGGAACCACTTCAGAGCACTGAGAGAGTTTAAAATTTGACAACCTAGACAAAAGCACAGTATGATTAACGGTATCAAATGCCTTACGGAGATCCAAGAAAACAGCACCTACCACCCGCCCCTTGCCAAGACTGGCTTTGATGACCTCATGGAAGTAGCAGCATGCAGTTTCTGTAGAGTGGTTTGCTCTAAAACCAAACTGCATGGGATGTTGAAGGTTTTCATGAATTAAAAAAATTGCAAAAAGTGACAACAATGGGCATTATAGCTGCTGTACAGCAATGGCTCAGTGCTGGGTATTTTGATCAGGAAGAGAATCAAGTGAAGAATGAAGAGGAGGAAGAGGAGACAAATATGAGGATTCTGACAGCAGAACTGCCAAACAGACACTTCTGCTCATCATGTTGCTTATATCCAGTGCATCGCCCTGCTGTTTGAGTGAGCATTGGTAGGTGGTGAGGAGATTTGAACCCACAACCTGTGACTCTACTCATATTACTACTCTCTTGCGTCTTTTTATTATTGCTTCTGCATGCTTTAAAAAAAAAAATAATGTCGAACAACTTTATAATTTTAATCTTATGTCCTTTCATTTTTTCTTAGGGTAGCTTTCTAACATCTGTCCAGGGGAGACTACCAATGAAAAATAGCCTCTTGGCTAACTCTGGTGCATCTACACTAATGTTTATTCATGTGCACTATCACTGTTAAATACACCAAAAAAAAAAAAATCCATCCAATTTATTCTTATGTAAAGGTCTGAAAAGGCCTATAAAAATGTCTTTGACATTTAAACTGACTGTCAAAAATACTTTCTTGATATGAAAGAGTCTCGGTTTGAATAATGTTTTAGAAGTATAAATTAGTAGAAATAGGTTAAAGATGGGAGGGTTTGAATTGTTTTCCTATTGACTTCCATTGTAACGAAGTTTTAAACAATGTTGAATATTTTAAAAAGTTTTAATGGAATTTGAAATGTGGAAACACATCCAAAATGATGATGAGATGTGGCATATTTCAAAGTGTGAATGGAGTTTCTAGGCAGAGGTATGGCTGAACAACTTGTGACTTATTGTGAATTTTGAAGATTCTGTCCATCAGGAAAGAATGGGGGGAAAGTTGCTGGGAAACCAGGAATATTTCGGACATCTGAATAGTTTGAATGAGAAAGGTAATATCAATCATGTCCTGATTTTTTTTTTTTTTTTAATAATCTTTTGATGTTTAACTGGTTTTAAATGTTAAAAAATGTGGGAAAAGCATTATATTAAAATAATAATGAACTTTTTTGTGCACAGAATTCACACATTTAGTTAAGGATTTAAATTAATGGATTGTTTTTTCCTGTTTCAGTTGGGGAGAGAGGAGAGCGTCCCAAAGCTTTTACTGTATTTATACCCTTTACCTGACTTAATCTAAATAAAATATGAAAATGATATAAAATAATATAAAAATAAATACAGCGTTCATGTTCTCCTCATGTGCTACCTGTAAAACAAAGCACCACCTGCGAGAGGCAGTAGTGTGCCGAAAGGCATCTAGCTTTTAACATAACATAACATCTCCATGAACATAAGCTAATAAGTTATCAGCGTTGCAGAGAAAAGTTAGCTGTACAGACTCTAGTCTTCTTTAACAATAGTGTGTTTGATGTTTGTCCATCCACTTCCTTTACTGGGGTAGTTTTCATTTTCGTCAAGTAGCCATCACAACCCACAACTCACTACGCTTGGGCATCTTCAAAATGTCCAAATTTCCCACTGGTAAATACTGACACTGAAGGAGCGTTCATGTGCTCACAACACGAGGTTTCAGAGGAGCACATGAACGAGGCAGAAGACCCAGCAAGACAAACAGACATGTTGCCGCACGGTGGTGTAGTGGTTAACACTGTCACCTCATAGCAAGGAGATCCTGGGTTCGATTCCTGGTTTGCATGTTCTCCTTGGATCTGTGTGGGTTTTCTCTGGGCAGTCCTGATACCGCCACCATCAAACCGTGTGGTCTATCCCCAGTCTGCACCCTTCACTGAAGTACTGGCTCAGAATCTGGAGTTGGTCGCCGGACGCTGTGCCGTAGCTGCCCACTGCTCCTCAGGGATGGTTACATGCAGAGAACACATTTCACTGTACATGTGACAAATAAAATACCTTTACCTTTAGAGAGGGCAAGGAAAAACCACAGGGAACACTGGGAAATGCAGTCCATGAAAACACAACGTATTGGGAATTCTTACTAACAGTGAAACGCTGGCTAGCCCAAACAATAAGGTGAGATACAGATGTTTGTTTCTTATAATATGTGTGTGTGTCTGAACGCAGTTCAGCAGTGTGGAAGTCAGAAGATAGCAAAAACAATACTTCGGAGACCGCTGCGACCACGCGACCAAGTTGGGATGAGCTGAGGTAGAAGCCAACAAGCTGCTGGCACGTATGAGACTGTTGGGAAATTATTCCAGGTGACTTGTGATGCTGCCAACAGAGTGCAAAGCTGTCATGAAAGCAAAGGACTCTGAAGAATTAAAGAACTGCCTTTTTCATTACAACATCATTTCATAAGTTCTGAAGTCTTCTGTATAAATCTACAATATAGAAAATAATAAAGACAAATCAGTGAATGAGACAGTGTGTTCTTACTTTTGACAAGTACCATAAATGACCGGGTAAAACTGAGGTCATTTTCAGTGTCGAATGCCAAATTTAGTTTTTTATCACTCAAAACGTTGAATTAGTCGATTGAATTTGAACGAGAAGCAAATAAGAGCCACATTATCAATTTCCTTTCTGAATCTCCTACCTGCAAAAACTGCAGTTTGCAGTGTCATCTGTGTGTTTTCAGTGGGTTTAATTTATAATGAAACACTTCAGATAAACTGGAAACACGAGTCAGCAGTGAAGTCACAGTGAGGTCCCCCACCTTTCAAAAATGTGTATTTCTGACGTTTTTGCCCACTAAATTGTAATGCCTGGGCCATACTGACATGTACCTGTGCTAAGTTTGTCACTAGAGACGTGTTTTCACTTTTCTCTTCTGAAAAGGGGTGGGGGGGTGGGAGTGGGGGTCTGTGAACTCTGTGAAATGTGAACGAGTTAGATTTTATCTCACAAATTTGAAAGACAAAAGGGCAAAACCTGTTGTCAGTGCAGTTACAGTTCACATTTTCACGGCCACCACACTGTCAGCCATTGCTAGTTAGAAGCTACCAAGCTAACAGACAACATAAAGATGCAAACAACATCAGTAAACACATACCACGCTGACATGTCTGCTAGTCGGTACTTTTGGTGCACACAGACGCCTCCTCCTCCGAGTTTTAAAGATGGAGGCCGTAGCTGACCATCTTGCTGTGCACGGCTCTCCTACAGGTCAGACTGATGCAGTGGAGGTGGGCGGAGCGTTTGAAGAGTTTTTCAGTGAGGAAACAGTCTAGATGTGCTTCCATTCTCTTCTTTAGAGCTTGACTTCTTATGTAGAAAAACTGAACATTCATATTAACAGAGTTTGTCCAGCGTGTCACGTGGAGGACTTTGAAGATGTTGTGACTATTTTACATTTTCCCTTCAAAGATGCTGCTTTGTGAAACAGTAACAGAAGGTCAATCAGGTTTATTCAGCTGAAATTTCAAAAGAATCATTGTGCATGTTTGCTTTTTCATGGGGACTTTCAGTGTTTCATGTGTGGACACAGAACGATGCTCTCCTGCCCTCTGCTGGTCACACCTCAAACTATAATGCTACCGGAATACGTTTATAGTAAGCATTATGCTGTGTAATAGACACTGTGTAGTGTGGCTGTATGAGGAGCTGGAAATGATATGACACATAACATACAATATTAGAATACTGAAATAAGCAGTAAATCAAAATCAGTTTCAGTCAGATGTTTTGATTCAGGGAGCTTCAGCGGTGCCACATGGTCTCATTTGCCAATTAGATATGGTAGGGCTCTTGCATGAGCCACTATTTACTATTTGTGATCCATGAAAACAGACAAAATTAAAGTGATCACCTGAAAAATCAAAAGCATTATGTTACTTGGTTTGTCTGTACTTTGAAATCCCATTCGCAGTCTTCTCTAATGAAGGAAAATAATTTTGTACTCAGGTGACCAAACTGCCAGCAGCTTATCCAGCTGAGCAGAGTCCTTGGGTCTGATGAAAGGAGCTATATAAACCCAAGTTATCATATTACTATTAGCAGTAGTAGTAGCAGTATGCAGTGTGTCAGCCATTTCAGTAAAGTCAGTGTCAGCATGACATGCTTGCCCTCAAACCCTCCTCAGAGTGCATGGAGGATCTATGTATCACGTTTTTGTTTGTTTGTTTTGTTTTGTTTTTTTGATTTGTTCCTCTCAAGCTTCTTCTTTTTTTTGTTGTCATTGAAATGTTTTTTTAAAAGCAGGAAGGCAAGAAACCCTGGAGGAATGGATTAGGGATTAAGCTACAGCGTGATACATGGGTCCTTCAATGACCAAAAAATGGTCAAGGAGAGGATGAGGGCTGGTCAAGTCAATTTTATTTACATAGCACTAAGTTGTCTAAACACACTTTACATATAAAAGAGGTCCTACATTTATTAAATTTGGTAGAACCAAACGATTGAATCAGTTCCCCCATGGGCAACACTTGGCGACAGTGGCAGGGAAAACGGCAGAAACCTGGGAACAAATCCAAGACTCAGAGGCGGGCGGGTTCACACTGGTAATACTGATGGTACATGATAATATGCATGTTATAAGTAAGTATGTAAAATAATAGTATAAAATACTACCAGTACAAATAGGCCTTAACAATAATAATAACAATAATGGTAGTAATAGTAATAATAATAATAATAATAATAAAAGTTTGACTAATAATAACTAAAGAGTTAAAGAACAGCAGGATAAGAAGTGCCATGCTCCAAACTGAAGTCCCACAAAACAACAGCAATTAAAACTGTCTTATATAATCATGTAAAAATGGTTTATTTTCATTTTGGGTGAAAAAATCAAACAGGAAATGTGGGTGCTACGAGTGAATCAGATGCTGATGTGCTGCTGGACGTGAACAAAGCTCGAAACATAGCAAGTCTGGTGGATGACACACTTCCTGTACCTCACAAGGCTCTTGGCAAAGAAAGGTCAATGATGGCGACCTTGAGAGTACCTTTCAAACATTTCGTGTGTGTGTGTCGTGTTCAGCGTTCAAACAACAGAAAAGGACGAAAGAGAAGCAGACAGAAACCAGACAGCACTGACAGTACAGCAGAGTTTAGGAGCAAGTCATCACTCTGCCTTCCAGTGTGGGAGGGGCTTAAAAAAACACATGAAATCTTTGAGTTGTGAGACCAGGTCAGCAGTCCCCCACACGCCAGTGACTCTGGACCACTGCATCTTCTTCATATGGTCCCACAGCCCTTCACGAGTTTACTGCTCCTCCCCCTTTGTGTGACTTCATCACAGCTCCTGTTTTAGATGGCTGGCGCTGTTCCCATCCAAGTCGGGCTTTTTGCTCTCAGTCTTCTTCTTGCTCTTCTTCTTGGCATTAACTTCGTTCTGCTGCTGAGATTTAGTGCCGTCCTTCTTGGCAGCCTTACCGGGAAACACCTGCCCTTCCACAGTGACGTCCACGCAGCGTTCCTGGGCCACAAGGAAATCTTTGACCTCCCAGGCCATACTGCCGTCCCGCAGCATGAAGATCACCCTGTTGGAGCCTACGACGAACCTGCAGGAGGACAGGTGGATGAAAAGACTACGTTAAATGTGATGGTCAAGTGACGTGCAACTGAGCATGTCAATGTACTACCAGCAAACACAGCAGAGTGATGTTGCCCCTGAGCCTGACCCTTTGTGTGTGAGACAGATCCATGAGAGACAGGCGACTGTAAAGCAGCTAAAATGTTTCTGGTGTAGATGCAGCAGTTAAAGAGCGTTCGTCACTTTCAGGACTGTCCATTTGTTCAGCCCTGTAACGTAAGTTCAGGCAGCAGCCAATAAAACAAACGTTCACTTGTCATTTTCTGT
>JAPQLA010000001.1:1329824-1357436 GCA_029822935.1 Naso vlamingii | reverse complement strand
TCCATGGGAGACGTGACTCCGCCCACTCAGGAGACGGGAAGTGTATATTTCACACCACTGGCACAGCGTACAGCGGGGGATCTTGTGTTAATAATTGACCATCTTTGTTATCAGCTCAGTCAGGACGGGCAGATCTCTCACCGCTTAGACACCACAAACATGATGACTGCTGGTAACATGTTGCTGTTACCGTGACCGATGAGCTGCGTTAGTTAGCACGTTCATCACATAACGTTACCTTGCTCACGGCTAGGCTAGCACCCAGCTGCTGTGTGAACGCTGGCTGAATGAAAACGCGCGCGCTGACGTACCTCCCACTGCTCGAGCAGCCGCGCCATGTCCGCGTCATTGTAGTCTCGGATGTCCTTCTTCTTCTTGGGCTTCTCTTTGCTCTCACTCGCTGAAATGCAAAGCAAATTTAAGCAAAGAAGCAGCGCAACACATCTCCACCTGAAGTCGGCCGCCATGTTTCCAGCTGGTGCGCTCTGATTGGCTATAGAGTCTGCCGGTCACAAGACAAGAGGGGCGTGTCAGAGCTGTAAACAGCCGACCGGAGGCACGCAGACCATACGGGAATTTCAAAATAGAGCCAGAGTTATTCGACTGAAACATTTTACCCCGGCCTCGTCTCACAGCAAGAAGGGTTTGGGTTCGATACCGGATGGAGCAGGCCCTCCCTGGGCTGGCGTAGCTTTTTTTCTTTACTTCACCTACGACATAATATCTGGTTTAGTCGGAGGGGGACAACTGCATTTCATCTCCAACCTTCTGTTGTGAAAAGACGACGCATGATCTTGAATCTTGAACAGTGAGCCATCCGTGATAGATGATAATAATAACAGAGCATTCAGCTGTTTCTCCCTGGAAATGCCTGACACAATGCTGTAATAAATAACAGCAACTTGCTTAGGAAAGGATAAATGTAGTCTAATATTTCTAAAACATCCAAGTACGTCTACCTAAATAAAAAAACAAACTTACATAGGAAAAAGGAAAAATTTCCAAGGCACTCTCTTCTCCAATAAAAAGCCTTTATTTAATTAGGCTATGGCATGGTCATAGTGACATTAAAATCCATTAAAATTTTTATTAAATTAAATTAAAATCCATTAAATTTTTTAATGGATTTTAATGTCACTATGACCATGCCATAATTAAATAAAAGCTTTTTATTGGAGAAGAGAGTGCCTTGGAAATTTTTCCTTTTTCCTATCTTTGATCCCTCTCCAAAGAGCACCTCTTCCTACAAAGAGTCCACGAAGCGCTCACTTTCTTCAACATTTTTAAAAAAAACAAACTTACTGAGGTTTTGTCTGAGTTCACAGTAAAAAACAAAAAACAGACTTTTTTCAAAAATTCTGCCAATTTGATCATTTTTTAGACAAAGTAAATGTAAAATTGGGACTTAAAAGAGACCAGACTGAAACTAAGAGTTCCTCTTAATGACATAATGTACGACACTGCTAGAACAGGTTAAAAAGATTTTTTTTTAAAAAGTCAGGCAGCCCACAGATTGCTTTGATGCCAAGAAATGTATCAGAACAATAACAGTTTGTGGAAAAATGTGCCATTGTCCACCATGTGGTCAAAAGACCTACAAATACAACAATGACCCACAAACTGCAGATCAATATCCTGAAATCCTGTCCAGTTGTCTTGTTCAGTGTTCCTGTCTACAGTGATGATTTACTTGTTTCTGAACAACAATGGAGCTCTTTAGAGAGAAATAACATACTGGTTTGAACACACACACACACAATGCTTGTGAGTGGGAGTTTTCCCTTTATTCAGGTGCTAACAGCTGATATTTCTGTGTGGAAGACTTTAAATCATTGGGGCTGTTCTAAACAGATACCAGAATCAGAAAGGCCTAAAATGCTGCACTGATCTGATGCACTGGTGGAAAATTGGCACTGATACAAGTTTGAGAAATGAAATCAGGTTCTTGTTAATGCACTTTCATGTGACTGTGGTGAGAAAACTTTACACTAGGGATACAGTATGTTCATTGGTTCAAATCAGGGAGGAACCTCCATCATGTTCAGAGGCAGGAAGCACCATCAGTGACAACATCAAGCCAGTATCAGGCTAATGCACAAGTTTTACTGATCTTAAAAAAAAAAAAAAGAAAGAGACATTTTTAGTGTGCAGGTGGATATTCGGAAGGCTGTTGGACAGCAGTGCATACAGGCAGCAGAGCTATTGGGGTCGTAGAGGGATCAGCTGAGCCGACACAAACTGTAGAGCTGTTTCCACTCTGGTCGACTCCACCCAATGGCAGCGTGCCTCGTGCAGCTGCAAGTCCCACTGACAGCACAACAGCACTGATATTCACACACGTTATCAGAGATTAGGCTGTGTCTTACCTAGAACACATGAACCGTTCCTGTATCGTTTCCCCAAAGCTATAAGGTGAGTATTTATCTGTGAAAATCTGTGTATTAGAGACAAGAACGACTGGGCGATATGTCAAAAATGTCATATCCAGATTTTTTTCATGGCAGGATCAAAATCTCAATTTTATCACAAGTCTTTTCTTTAATTTTTCCAAGACCATTTTACAAGTTATGGCACATAGGGCAGTTTTGTTTACAAACAGTTCCTCAAAATGATTTTGTTTTGATTTATGAATTATTCAATTAAAAAAATTGCATCTGGAGAAAATGTGTTTCATAGTGCAGGTTTTGCAAAAGTAAACAAATTAAAATAAAAAAATTCTGAACTCGTCAAGTAAATTTGCATGAAGCTTGTGTTGACAGCAAGTCAGTGTTGACATTCTCCAGACGTCACTGACATCTGTTCATATAATATATATAATGTGAGTCCTGAGTCAGTGTGAGTCGCACAAGTGCAAATATGCCCTCCGTCTTGGACAGCTTGCTACGGCTACACCACTTGTACAAACCACATGTCACGATCTGAGTTTTGACGGTATAAATCAGGTTTCATGTTTTAAAACTAAATCATACTTGCAGTGTGACTAAGGCTATCCAGCTCTGGCGCCAGGTACGGCCTGTTTAATAATTTCAACTGGCTAGTTTGCGAGCACAAGCAAAGACGTTAGCATAACTTTAGCCGCTACAATACTCCAACTAACATAACTGGCACTAAGGCTAGCCAGCTCTGGCACTAGTGACCTCCTGTTTTATAATTTCAACTTGTGGTGGCTTGTTAGCTAGTGCTGAGCAAAGACGTTAGTGTAATGTTAGCTGCTAACGGTACTCCAGCCAATGTAACTGGCAAACAAATTAGGCTACTCAATGACAGTTAATGTCTAGTTTACAATAATCCATGCCTTTGCTGCTCATTCAATTTTTAATCCTGATCTAAAGACAAAGTTGGGAATGGTAGAAATGTAATCAGTAACATTTAACATTAGGATTTAATAACCACATGTGATTTGTCCAAGTGTTGTAGTCCAAGATGGCGGACCTCTTCACACATGTGTGACTCACATTGGCTCACATCGTATCAATGTCCTGAAAGCACAAATGTCCAGAGCTGAATCAGACATGGCAGTCAAAACAGTGCTGTGAGTGAATACTTAGAGCTCCTACAACACGACTTATTATGTTATGAACACAGACACAACACTGGTAAGTTTTCCAAAGTTTCTGGGACTTCCATTAACTGTAGTTATTGACAGATAAATGGCAGGCCCCTCTTCCTCCTGACGCTAACGTTACTAGCTAATGCTAATGTCCCAGCTGTAGCTGTGTGTAACTTAATGGACCAGTGGATGGTTTAATTAACTCAGACACAATGTTGTGAAGTTTTTCTGCCTTTCTAGGACCTCCACAACTGATGTGGTGCAGCAAAAATGGCCGTATCAGCTGCAGTTAATGACAGAAAAGGCCAAGTCCCTCCTCCACTGAAAGGGCTAATATAAGTGGACTCAACTCCGATTCATTCGTGATGCTTTAGTTTTGTTTTACAAGACTGACGATATGTTGTGAAAGCGGGGGAAAGAAGGCGCTTACATGTCTGTTGTGTTCATTTTGTCTGCATGTATCTATGGGAGTCACTGAGTTGGAACGGAGCAGCAAATAGTGTGTATAGTGTGTTGTGTGTCTGAGCCTAGAACTGCAACAGATAGAATGCATACTCACACACAATGCAAATGACCTCTGTGTATTGGCACATCGTGGACACATTGCAGTCGTTCACTGTCTAATATCGTCATATTGCTCACCCTGAGAATGATTACTAGGAACAGTGATGAACGTTTTCACGTCATCTTCTAACATGTAAACCTTATCTAGTTCATGGCTCCGCTGCCTCCCTCTGCCTGCTCATACAGAACTGAAGCTCTTTCTCCACCAGCAGTGATTTTGCTCTGTTTATTACAAACAAAACTTTAAACTGAATGATCAAACAATCAAAATATCTAAACATGAATTTTAATTTTGTTGAGGAAACCTGACCTTTAAAGAATGGACTGTGTATCCTCACACGATCTGAATCCAGAAAGTCAGACTCCAAGTGGCAGAAACACACTCACTGATTCTGACGACCAACGACAAAAGTTTTCTCAGCTGCTGTAAAGAACTTAATGAAAAATCTTGTTTTTGCTGACCTCAAGTGCTTTAACTTTCCACTCTGAGATCCTGTGACATCACTACTGTTTGTGGTTCCAACGGCACACCTCTGACCACACCCGACCACATCAGTGAACAATGCTACAGCCAGAGATGAAAGAGGCCCACAACTTCCAGAGAGGAACGTGAAAGACTCATCTTCAGACGGCTCTTCAGCTGATCCAAATGAAAATGTGAAGTGCGTAAAGAAAATTTTTCCATTTTATAAAATAGATTTGTGGTCCAGCTCCCCAAAATTTGATTTCCAATGATTAAAACAGATGAAATAGTTAATCCTCATTGAGAATGTTTGACATATTTGCTTCATATATTTCTCACAATTAATTAAATGAACTGATTGTTTCAGCTCTGGAGTAGATGGTCAACTATCCACAACTTAGAGTACATCAAGTACAGTACCCGTTTTTAATTTTGGACTCCAAGTATTAGTAACAGTGATAAGGTGTAAGTCCAGCCAGAACAGGCACAACAAATTCAAAGGGAGTGTGAGAGGAAGTCACACCTGTGCATGAACACAGTCTATGTGAGGACCAAAGACGTACAGGAAACTTCACCTATAGAAGTTCTACTGTTGACTTAAAATAATGCACATTTCAACAAATCAATAATAATAATAATAATAATATATGAGTAAAAAACCCTCTGAGGACCAAGACTGGACTCCATCAGCACGTGTTTTCAGTGATTTTAGTGAACGTGACATCATCATTACTCTCAGCAGTTACAGGTTATCAGGTTAAAGTGTCATCATGTCTATCAGCCACAGCAATGATTCAAACAAGTCAATTCTCATTTGTTAATGTATCAGCAAGATTAATCCTATTACTTATTTTCATACAATATACTGTAGTTTTAAAGGGCCATTCTGCGTCATCCCAGTCTTCCTTTTCTTTTTATTTATCTTGCTGAAAATACTCATGCATCACTGACTTTTGTGTCCTCTAAAGACAGAATTGTGACGGATCTGTTAAAATCTAGCTGCAAGCCAGGCCATTGCCATCTTTGAAAAAAATATTGAGGACTGGAGTTCAAGTCACCACATTCCTTAGGACATCAAAAATTAAGACTACATTTAAAAAAAAAATCATTTAGATGATTAGATCAATTAATTGTTAATTCATTGTTTAATTATATAAAACAGCCGAAAATGTGCTTTCCAACACGAAGGTCTATCTATTTAAGAAGTTTTACATGCTGCCAGGATAAAATTCTTTTGTGTAAACGCTAAATCATTCATTCAGCTTATGAAGTATTTACCGAGCGTTCCAATTTATGCAAAGCATTCTTGCCTAGAGTTTCAAACGTACTCTAAAAAATTGTCAAATGTTTATCTAAACCGTATGGGGCCCGAAAGTGCACATGCAGTCAAAATGTCAAATTACACACACACAAAAAAAACAGGGTTACGACAATCACAAGAACAACAGAGTGCTCATCAGATTTTTCACTTCTACTCTTTAGTGATTTGCTTTTGCGTTTTGTCATCTGTTGTTGTGTTTTGTAACTTTTAATTTGTTTTGTTTTGTCATTTATTCTCGTTTTTCAATATGTCGACTGTTTTATTAGTGGCCATGATCAAGGATAAAGCTGGGAAAGTATGCTGCCTAGATATTCAGAGGCCCATTGCACTAGCAAGTATAATATCAGAAGTCTTGGAGAGAATCCTTTTGGATAGATTCGATGAGTTTATTACCTGTTTGGTTTTAAAGTCAAACATGAAACTGATTTCTGTATATATGCTTTGAAAGAAAATGTTAACGAATACAGAAACCAAAATTCATCAGTTTTTATGTGCTTCATCGATGCTTCTAAAGCTTTTGACCGTGTAAACCATAATAAGTTGTTTTTTAAACAGAAAGGGATGCCGGAATACATTGTGAGAATTTTAGTTTACTGGTATACCCACCAGATGATGACGGTAAAACGGGAATAGTGTCTTGGCTCCAATCGGGGTCAGTAATGGAGTCAGACAAGGAGAAATTCTGTCTCCAGTCCTTTTTAATGTTTATGCTGGTCATCTGTCCAAGCGACTGAAATCCTGTAATACTGGCTGCAGGACTGATAATACTCTGCTGAACCATATTATGTATGCAGATGATGTTGTGGTACTTAGTCCAAGCAGCACTGGTCTCCAGTAGCTTCTTAATGTATATTCTGTGTATGGCAGTGAATGTGATATCAATATAATGCCACAGAGAGTGTTGTCTTAATTTGTAGAACCAAAGAGGAAAATGTCTAAAATGTCCTGATTTCAAATTGTCTAACAATAATCTGGAAGTCAGAAATAACTTGGACACTTTATCACAGAACAAATGACAGATGATGAAGACATCTACAGGCAGTGAAAGTGTCTCTGTTTAGATCATGTTATACACCAATTTATACTGCTCACTTGTGTTCTAACTATAGAAAAGCAAGCCTGTGGAGACTTCAAGTAGCTTATAATGATGCCATGAGAATATTATTGAAGAGACCTGGACGGAGGGGTGTAAGTGAAATGTTTGTGACAGCAGGCGTTAACACTTTCCATGCTCTGCTAAGAAATCTAATGTATAAATTTACTTGCTGTTAACGCTTCTGAGAGTAAAATCATCTTGGTTTTGTCAGACAAAACCACTGGTTACCAGTCCCAGCTGAAGGGACACTGGTGCAGCTGTCTCTTTTTTTAAATTAAGATCTTTTATTGTGACTCGCTGTGTAATTTATTTGGTGGATCGTTGTGTCTGTGAGTCTGCAATAAAACTGAATTCGGCCCTGACTCTTAGGAGGAGAAAAAAAAGTCTGCTTTTATTTTGAAGGCCCCCATTTCCGGTCTGACAGTCGCGAGCAGAGGGCTCGTGTAGCTTGACGTAGCGGGATGTGTCATGGCAGATCAGCAGTTAGTCCGAAAGTAAAAGCAGTGAGAAGTCGTCGGAGCCGTCCGGCCGTGTGGTAACCGGGATCCTCCCTCGCTCCGCGGGGAACGAACCTGTAACGAGTTCACGGACATGGTGGACGGTGGAGTTTAACGATGGCCAACTCTCACGGTTGTGTTGCTACAACTTCGCTCCGTCCAGCAGCCGTTCCGCCGCGACCACACCCTCCCTGCTTCCTCATAGCGCTGTAGCGGGAGCGCGCAGCTCGACTCTGAGTCTCTGGGAATAACGACCGCTTCTTCCAGCCACGGAACGGTTTCATGACCGTGAGCCTGCCGAGACAAGCGGGGTGATTTTCGAAGACCACTCAGTGGTAAAGTTATGGATGTAAGCAGCCAGACTGCTCGGAGAATATGCGGGGCTGCACAGTCTGTGGTCCCGAGTTGAGACGCGGAGGAGGAGGAGAAGGAAGGCGGACACACGGGCGATGCATATGGAGTCGAAGCACCCGGAGCAACTGCTAGCTTGTAACCCAGGGCTCTGTTTGAAGAAGAAGAGGTTGAAAGTGGATTTGTGATGTTGGATAGTCGGCCTCACGCTGGATTTTAGCTTCTCGGGAGGACTCATGAAACGATGGTGCTGGAGGGAGACGCAAGTCTTCCCGCTGTCCACACGAGCTGCCCGGGTGGAGCCCTGTTTGTTCCCAGCATGAGTACGCCAGGTCGGTCACACTCAGTGGAAACAAGTCGGACAGGATCTCGGTGCTGTATCAAGCTGAACAGAAAATGATATCCTATTGATTATAGTCATCGAAAGACCCCAAGAAAAGGCATCTAACGTGACAGAGAGCACCGAGGCAGTTCCGTTGGGAGTGTTTTTATTTGAAAAGAGAAGGAGCTTTATTTGATCTGTTTGTATGATTCTCAGTCTGCACTTTGCCTCTCTGAAGGCGCTTTGGTGGCACTGCAGTTTGTGTGTGATTTCTGTTTTAACTCAGCAACCTGTGAATTCTTCTGTTCCACCAGAACTCGGGACTACAATGAAAACATTGACTTTTGGATGATGGTGTTCAGGGCATTTAAATTAAGTTGATAAGAGCATGTAGCTTCTTACACTGATCACTCAGATGTTGTGGGGATTTGAACTAACTGTTTCATCGTAACTTTACTCGTAACTGAGGCAAATAACTGGGAACGTGCCAGAACGCTTAGACTTTGTTTCTGATGTGTTTTAGCCACACGCTCGTTGATAGTGGGGATGTTATTCAGTCGTGCATAAATGCAGTAACTGAGTTTTGCTCTTTCTACATGTTTACATTGAGAATACATGTCCTGTGTGTCCACATGTAATGTACAGTTCATTGCCTTTACTCTGAAGGAACTTACAGACTCTTTGGCCAGTTGTTATTTAAAAGCATTGAGGTGCAGCTGCTGGGAATCTTGGAAATGTCTTAAACAGTACAACGCAGCATGCAGCAGCAGCAGAGGACTATAAATAACTGAACCCCTCTAGAAGAGCAGTTTGACCCCCCCCCACACACACACACCTCCCTCCTTATTATGGCTAGTGGTGGTTCTGGCAAATCGGCTAGCGAGGGATCAAGCAGCGCGCCCACTGGCGGTCTGCAGCAGAGGAAGCGTCTCTCCTCCATCTGTGACACGTGTAAGGGCAAGATGCAGCTGGTGGCCGACCTCCTCCTGCTGTCCAGCGAGACCAGGCCCGTCATGACCTCTGAAGGAGTGGCTGTGGCCGACACTTTCGACCAGTGCCGCGACACAGTCATCGCAAGGACTAAAGAGCTCTCCATTCTCACCCACGACATTCAGAGCCAGCTCAACATGGGCCGCTTCACCGAGGTGGGCGACCGGCTCCTGGAGATGGCCGACTTGGTGGTTTCTCTGACTGAGTGCTCCGCCCACGCCGCTTACCTGGCAGCTGTGGAGACCCCCGGCTCTCAGCCCTGCCTGCCCGGTCTGGTGGACCGTTACAAGGTGACCCGGTGCCGGCACGAAGTAGAGCAGAGCTGCAGCCTCCTCCGAGTCACCCCCCTAGCAGACCTCACTCCGCAGCTCCTCCTCGAGCTCTCTCAGAACATCTCCACCAACCTCAAGAACCTGACGGACATCTCGTCGCTGGCTAGCGAGAGGTCCAGGGACCGCTTTGCCAAAGAGCAGTTTAAACTGAGCGTCAAGAGCATGAGCACGAGTGGCACGGCCTTCCTGGCGTGTGTCAAAGAGGTGAAAACGCAGCCCAGCGAGCTGACCAGGAACCGCTGTGTGCTCTTCAGTGTCGCTCTGGTCCAGGCTGTAAACGCCCTGGTTGGGTTTGCGACAGAGCCTCAGTTCCTGGGAAGAGCTGCAAGTATCTCTACTGAAGGAAAGGGGGTACAGACTGCAGTGTTAGGGGGGGCCATGAGTGTGGTCTCAGCCTGTGTCCTCCTCACTCAGGGCCTCAGGGATGTCGCACAGCATCCCGAGAGTAGCTCCAAAATGGCTGACTACCGTGAGCGGCTGCGTAACTCGGCGTGTGCCGTGTCAGACGGCTGCACTCTGCTCACTCAGGCACTGAGAGAACGCTCGTCCCCGAGGACTCTGCCTCCAGTCAACTCTCATTCTGTGAATTAGTTCAGGAAGAGGCCTCTGTCCTGTTGTGACGTACCAAAGAGACTCACTGGAGTTGTCCCTGTGCAGCAGGTTCAGAGTACCATCAGCAGAAGGCCGTCTGTGGCTCTGCTCATGCAGTGAAGCACTAAAACAACAGCTGCGAGGTTTGGCGTCGCGCTGGATGTGACGCGAACCTCGGGCTCAGCTGACAGCCCGCTCTCGCCGACAGACGGCAGCCTTCACACCTGAAACGTTTACCTCAGTTTTCAGCCTCGATGATGGATGTAGCCTTGCTGTGTGAACCTATAGGTGGCTGACCTACTCAATTACATGTGCTTTGTGAGATTGGAAAGAGTGATCTGAGTGTCCCAATGCTTGTTTTTTTTTTTCGTTGTGTGAATTTTTCTTTGGTAAATGCTGCTGTGAGTGTGTGCCATAGGTTTTACACTATTTACCAGACTTCCCATAGTATTTTAAAGTGTTTTGATCATGCATGTAATGGAGTATTTATTTCAATTATTAAAATTGTTGTTTCTGACATGCTGTCGTTGGGCTAATGTGCTTTGAATGGATCAGTCCATTTCAAGAATCTCTTGACTGAAGTTTCAGAACAGCAGGTGTCGGTTGGCTCTGCTGGGGTCTGGTCATGAAGACAGTTTGATTTGTTCAGGCTCAGCCTCCATCACATTTCTGTTTCCACCCTGATGCAATGCAGAAATTACCTTTGTTTGTGAGGCATGGCACTGAAACAGGCAGCAAAAATACTACTCTGCAGTAATTTATATTTTTTTAGATATTTGGGTGATTTTTGTGCCTTTATCAGCAGGACATCTGGAATTTAATGTTTTTCATTTTCTATCTTAAAGCAACAGTTTGTAACTTCAACTGCGACCCACTGCTTCGAAAAGTAAAACTAAATGATGCACGCTAAAACATTGCACAGAACAGCATTTATAGTAAAACGGCGTCATATTTTATGGAGAAAATGTCCTCTGGTTTTCTCTCTGGTGTCCTCCGACTGCTCTGTCTGTCTGCAGCCTTTTATTTTAGCCGAGCTGTCACCAGCAACGACCTGCTGCTGCAGCCTCAGTCTGCAGGCAGCCCACATGTTGCTTTCAGGAACCTCCGTGAATCACAGAGTTGAGGCAGAGCAGTCGCAGGACATCAGAGGGAAAACCAGAGGACATTTTCTCTGTAACACGAGCCGGTTCCATTAAAACTGCTGTTCTGTGCGACGTTTTAGCGTGCATCGTTCAGTTTCCTTTTTCAAAGCCACTGGTTGTGGTCAAAGTTCCATAGTGTTGCTTTAACACCCTGTTAGTCTTCAGGTCATTGAGTAGACTGAGCAGCCACCTGACAGCCCCAGTGTTTCCACTGTAGTAACTAATGTATAAACAATAATAAAGGATATATTTACTGTTGGTGAAGTTTTGTACAGGGCGCCTTGTCTTAGTGGACTGCTGCAGAAAGTTAATTCACAACATCTTTAATCTTTTAAGCAAAATGTCATAAAAAGTCAGATCATCTATAAGGATGTTGGAGGCTTTTTACATTTGCTGTCAGCATGTGTTTTATTTTATTTATTTATTTTTTCAACTGTGAAAAAGAACACTTAATAACCATTGTGTTGGTGTGGAGGCAGAGAACTTTCAACCTGAATAAACCAAAACTCAGCATGATGTTCTGGTAGTTTGGGTGAACCGAGCCTTGAAGTCAAGGTGTTCATTTCTTGGAAGAAGTAATGAGATCTTAAACTTTGGAGTTACAGAAGTTATTGTAAATTTTTATACGGAAGTACGATTCATATTAAAGTAGAAATACTCATGATGTAGGAAAGTGGTTACATTATTAAAGGATGTTGATGTTTGAGTAGCCTGTTGAATAAGAGCTGGTGGAGCAAATCATAGCGACTTTATATTTGATGGATAGTTTCATCCATCACATCATGTTTCAAAACTTCATTTTAGATTTGTGCATAGAACTTTTAGTGGTAAAGTAACTAAGTAAATGTGGTTGTCAGATAAAGGTAGAAGAGTAAAAAGTGTGACGTGTCATAAAATGAAAAAAATACCCAAGTAAAGTAAAAGTACACTGACATTATACCTCTGCAGTACTGTACTACAATAAAGTTACTTTTCTGCCACTAGAGGTCGGTTAACTGATTAGATAATAATCAGAAAATTAAATGAAAATTGTTTCAATATTTGTGGTCCAACATAAATGTCAGGCAGAGTTTCAGCTTTTCATATCAAAGATTTACTGCATTCCTCTTTTTTCTATCATCAGACTGAAAATTTGTATAATTTGACTGTTGATGTGAAAAAAGAAAAAGAAAAAAACTAACATGACCAGTTGTGAGAAAATAAAAGCAATCAGTCGTTTTTTCTCCATGCTTCACCTGCAGCCGGCTTCATGTTCCTTTGTTAGCGCCACATGTAGCTGCAGTGCTGAGCAACATAAATCCAGCGCAGCTCCCTGCCGTTACTCTGCTGCTGACCTTTGACCGGGAGAGGAAACGGATCAGTGAAGTATCTTCGCGAGCTTTTCACTGTTACTCTTTCATTTGAACAGACACAAGTCGCAGCCTCGTGTTCCCCTTTGTTCAACACGCTCTGCAAAAAAATCATTTGGACTGAATGTATTCGCAGTCGCAGGTCATGCCGTGGGGTTTTGTTTTCCTCAGAGCATTTGGACGTGTCACAGACGGAGAGGCACAGGTATAAATAATTGAGTGAATGATGGAAGAATTCCATTAAGCGGCTTCAGTTTCAGGATGCTGCTGTTGTGCGTGCTGGCTCCCTGTCATGGCTCGGTGCGACACTTCAATGGTAGAGAGTCATCAGAGACGTGACAGGCGGAGCAGGTCAGGTTTGTTACTGTGACGAAATGTCTGCGCTGAAAGACGTGTAAACCTGAATGCAAAATATTGTTTTCTGGGGCCCGACTGACATGAGATTTTGCAGCCAATGCAGATATTAGGGAGTAAGAAAATTTCGATATCTAATATATCAGTTGATATTCTACATGTATTTTAAATGTGGCTACCAAATGCCTGTGGCAAAGAAACATAAGGATGGAAGGATATCTTACAAACTTTATTCTAAACATCAGTGGACTGAACAGTACGCTTCACTTTTTTCCAATTAAATAATAGACTGCCCTCTGCTGGACAAACCTCACAATTACACCATTTTTAATTACTTGTCCAAGCATTTTTTCAAGCCTTAAAAAAAGTTTTAATGTCGGAACTTAGCAGAGAACATGTACGCCGATACTCGATATATTAGCAATAGGCTAATATTGGCCGATAACATTAGCAAAGCGATATAGCGGCCGGCCCTGTTGTTTTCTGTGGTACAAGATCAGTATCAGCAAAAATAGTCAATATTATCGCAAGATCCTTCACTGTACACTGTGCCAATGGTGTGAAATGGTATACACACTTCCTGTCTCCTGAGTGGGCGGAGTCACGTCTCCCATGGAGACAGTTAGGAACCACCATCCCTCCACCTCGTCTGGAAGTGTCATAACGTTGTGTGAATGGATTAAAGCAGATGGATTTTGTGTCGTATGATATTTGTTGGATGTAAGTTTGAACTTTTAATTCATGGTTTCACCTCTGAGACCATTTAAATGTCCGTTTATGTCCGTTGTGAAACAAGGCAGGAAGCACCGGTTCACAGATCTCACTAGAATGAGTTGCTGAGACAGAGACAGGTCTGGAACAAAGTTCATTTTCTCCTGATGTGTGTCTGAAAAATGTCACTTTTGTGTCAGAATGTTCAGAAGATATGTGTCTGTGAAAAATGGGTCCAGTATGTATCTTGGTGATGATGAGGCGAAAGAACTGGTCATAATCTGTGATCACGTTCATTTCTCCCATAAGAATGAATGAAATCAAGACTGCTTCCTGTCTCCTAAAGGGGCGGGGCTGTGGTGAAAAACCATGTGACACTGATACAGGAAATGAACAGTCAGTGAGAGTCTCACTTTTTATTAACTGTCTCTGGTATCAGTCTGTGTGTTTGGCGCAGAGCTGAGTTAGGTTGTGTTAGCATAGCTTAGCTTATCTTATCTTAGCATAAGACTACAGTGGCAGAGGCTCTGTCCAAAATTCAAACATACACCTGACAGCACGTATAAAGCTCACTGATAAACAGGCTTCATCTCATGTGTTTAATCTGCCACAAAAAAGCTCTGTGCTGTAATATCTGAACTAACCACAGTTTTTCTGTCCATAGCCTTTCAGTGCAACATCTTTACCTCAGGTAGCCAGACGTGGTCGCTGAGCACAGTTTGGTTTTGATGTCTCTACCTGACAGCCTCTCTATGATTTTAAGACTGTGGAGCCACTGCGCCTGGCTGTAGAGCAATAAATATGTTCAGACTCCCTAAAACTAGAAATTGTAATTTTTTCTGCGAGCCTCATCTGTGAACTGCATATAGACACAAGATACATAATGATAGTTAGTGACTATTAGAGTTTGTCTGTAGGTGCATTTCTTAGCTTTGAGCTGAGTCCGGCTCGATGTTTCCTCCGATTCCAGTCATTATGGGAAGGTAGGCCAAATATATCCTGCAATAATATTTTAGGATCAACACTCATGTAGTCTTGTGCTATGTAAGCGGATACTTCTGTATCTCTTTGCAGATGGCAGCAGGGTGAACTGATGTAGCTGGTGTGATAACGTCACAGATATCACTGACGCTCAGTGCAGTCAATGGGAACCAATGATGTTCTGGGCAGTTTTATGACGTTCTGCAGAGTCTTCCTGTCCTGGGTTGTGAATATCTCATGCCAGTTGGTGATGTTTCAGGAAAGTTCACAAGAACATGGCACAGAATTTATCTGTAAGTTTCTTTGTAGGAGAGCCATCAGGCTTTTCTGTCTTTTCTTACCTATAAATGTTGTTACTATGTCTTTCCTTTCTTTTTTTTTTCTTTTCTGGTGAATGAAGCACAGGTAACTTTGTTAAACTTTCCTAAAGAGGCAAATACCAGAGAGAAGTTGACAGCATTCCTGTTTCTTGTGGGTTTATTCCATGTGGATTTATTTACCTTCTTATTTACATGAACTCATGAACTGGATAAATGGCTAAACTGCTGCTGAAGGACCTCACATTACTTTGTCATGTTGAAGAGTGAGAAGTGTGCACTGTCAGTAACATTATATCAGTGTCCTAGCTGCGTTTAATTTGTCAGTAAAGGGGTTGTGAGCACAGCCGAGTGCAGAGGCACCATGAGGGAAAGGGGGAGGAGTAACCAACACAGACTGTTTGGAGAGAATGCAGAAAATAGAAGGAAGACAGAGGGTGCGAGTCCGTTTTCTGAAGATCTACAGACTTCCATTCCGCCAGTTTTGTTTAACTGCTCTATAGGAGTCCAAAATCAAAATGAAAGACCCAAAAGTGAGTATAATAGCTCTCCTTTAAGAAATAAAGTCATTTCTGGGCTTTGTTTTTACCAGGTTTGAGATGAACATTGTCCATGTCCTGTTCTCCGTGATGTTGATTCTCAAGAACCTAAAGCTGATGACCTGCTTCACTTCAGCTCCACTGATGCAGACAGGAGTGTGTTTGCCCTCTAAACTCAACTATCGGCAGGTTTGCTGAAGTTAAGCAGTAGGTTGTTCTCTGTGCATCAATCTGCAAGATTGCAGATATGAACTCTCATGGTTGATTGTTATCCGGTCAATAATGGTGATGCTGTCTGTCAGTTTCACAAAAGAGTTCTCTCCATGTGGAGGTGTACAGGAGGGGACTGAGCACACAGCCCAGGGGGGCTGCTGAGTGCAGGGGGTGTGACCGCCATTTTGGAATGTCTGGCGTCTGTTTGAGAGGAAGTCCCACACCTAGATGCAGAGTGTGATACTCAAGAGTTTTTCAAAGCACCTCATTAGACTGGAGGTGAGTGTCACATGGTGGTAATCGTTCTGGATGGATACGGCAGATGTTTTAGGTACAGGTATGATGGTGGTCGTCTCAAAGCAGGTGGAAACACTCTTCTGTGTCGGTCATATGTTAGAAATGTGTGTAGAAATATCAAGAATTGTTGACAAATAGTATGTTCTCTGAACACTCAGTGCAATCGTCCTTTAAATGCCAGAAGAAAAGAGACAATCTCAAATAGTGCGGAGGTGAAACACTGCAGTCCAAACAAATG
Organism: Naso vlamingii; assembly: GCA_029822935.1. Classification (NCBI taxonomy): domain Eukaryota; kingdom Metazoa; phylum Chordata; class Actinopteri; order Acanthuriformes; family Acanthuridae; genus Naso; species Naso vlamingii. The sequence continues at coordinate 1,341,218 of JAPQLA010000001.1, read as the reverse complement.
TTTTACGAGTCACAATAACTGTTGACTGAAGTGGACTTGTGGACTCACAGCTTTTCTGGTAACATTATGACTCATTTGATGGCCCTGAACACTGTCATAAAGTGTTTGAGGGTACTCAGATGAGTCTAGTTTGCTTACATGTAGACACACTTACTGTTGAGGCTGATCATGCTGAGGTCATGTTACATGTACACATGGTAACTACCAATGATGGACTAATGAATACTGTTCACACCAACATCTACTGTGTAATCACTACTAGAGAACAGAATGGTCTGTAATCTGTGATGTGTATGGCTTAATGCTAAATGAAACTGAAAAAAGCAAACAAATATGGACGCCTCAAGGCATCGAGTCTATCTCTCAAACTAACTTAACCCTGATTTTATGGACATAGTGTCATATAGTTCAAAACAACCACTGTGGCATGAGCATGTGCATGTTGTAAAAATGACAATCTTTCGTGACCTCTCATGGTCTTGTCCACATGTTTCAGCACGTGGAGCAGCTCTCCGTGTCCTCCTGCACTCTCCAGTTCAGCCCAGGTTGCACTCTCACTTTGATAATAAAGCCATCATAAGATTTGGCCCGTGGTAATCTCACAGTACCCAAATCTTCTTTGTATAAAATGTTCTCACGAAAGAAGCTCTGAACCGACTCCTTTTATAACCCAGTTCAGGTAACCCTGACATGAACCCGGTTGTTTTAGTGATGAACTCACTAAACGAATGTCTAGACATGAGTGTGAATGCCAGCTCTTAGTGAAACTGCTGTTCAATCCCACAGATCCACTTATTGCCGACTAAAGAATAAAATAAAAACATGAATACAAATGAAAGAAGAAATACATTCAATAATTGAGGATTAAAGCTGCAAAAGAAACAAGGCAGCACTGATGAGTCAGTAATAAAATCACATCATATCAAGCAAAGATACTTGACTGATTCTCGTGGATAAGAAGATGAGTCGGTACACACTGTAATAACAAAATAAGAGCCAGGACTGATTTCATGAGTTAAATGTAGTGAGTTGCTCTTTAAATCAAATATCTGCGCCTCACAGTGTCTTAGTGGAGCCGATGAGGATGAGAACGTTTGGTGGTGAACTGGAGACAGTTTTCTGAGCTCTCTGAATCTTTAAAAGGAAGAAGTCCCATAATGACATTTTTGAGGACACTGCCAAGTGAATATATTTCACAGTTAGAATTTGGATGCAAAGTTCAAAAATAAATATAACAAAAAATAAAGTATACAGTAAATGTACTATATGGTATTCAGAGTAAGAGATGTTTCGCTGTATGTGACGGGAATGTACGTACTGACCTAAATAATTTACTATGAATCGAATAAGGAGGGATGATGGAATAACACACAGGCTGTGAACAAGACACGTTCATCGAGATGTGTTCACCCCCAGTGATCTTCAGGTTTTGTGATGTTACAAAATCAGTCTGGTTAAAGTCTTGACTGAACGTTCACTTGCTGACTTTCCACAGCTTCTCATGCAATTCATCAAGAGATTTTTTTTTTTTCTCAGTTCAGTTTCTTAAGCCAAACTTCAGTAAGGGCATATTTTTATAAAACACATGTATCGAATGTAAATCTCTTTCAGTCCTCTTCAGTCTGAACAGAATGAACTGTAAAAATCACAAATCAAGTCCATGACAGGAATGTACAGCTCCATCCATCCTGAGTTCCACTGTGACTTCTTTTCAAAATTAGAGACAAATAGTTTTAACATTTTCTGTGTGTTCTCGCCATCCGACCCGTCCCTGAGGAGCAGTGGACAGCCACGGCGCAGCACCTGGGGACCAACTCCACATTCTGAGCCAGTACCTCAGTCAGGGGTGCAGACTGGAGACAGACCCATGTACATATTTTAGAAATAAGACAAAGACTTTCCCGTTTCTAGTGGGGCTGCTCACATCTAAGTGTAGCCTAAGTTACTGTATCCAACAAAGTCAAACTTTGTGTATTTGTATTTCCCACTGTGTGCCAATACAATTTAGCATGCAATAAGCTCTCCTTTAAACTCTCCAAGTGCCCCCCCCCACCCCCCCATTTCCTTCTTTAGAATCTTAAACCTAGTGTGCAAAGGGAATATTGGGTCAGATACTAAAAGAGTCTGAACTGAGATAAAACTGCCGGCGACCTTCCTGTCATAAAATGATAACTTACATAGAACAATCAAATTAAAGTTATTTTTTTCTCCAAATTACAAAGACTAAAGTTTGGGTGTGAACTGCAATCAACAAATACTCTGCAGTTACTGTTCTGCATTGCCTGTAACGATTTAATTATATGAAAACACTGTTAAACAGTTAATTACAGCTTGCACATTGAATGATTCAGGTTTTTTGTGTCATGATACCAAGCTGGAAGTCTCTTTGTGGCTCTTGACCCACCATTATTCAGCAGCCGGTGAAACCAAAACTGTTGGCCCACAACAGGAAACCTATAGCCTGTGCTATCAGGAGTGGCTTCCTTCACACGACAAAATGCTAGAGTCATAATTCGGGCAAGGTTTCGCCCATTTCCTGCTGCAGAAGGGAAACACTTGCCTATCCTTTTCCCCAGGGGCGGTCCCATCCCTGTAACGCTGACGAAACCCATCTCTGAGGAGAGGGAAGCTGCTAGTGGAGGAGACGAGGCGCGCACACACACACACACACACACACACACAAACACACACAGGCACGCTGACCTGGTCTGGATGCCAGCTGTACTGAAGCTCAGTTTCCTTCTTGGTGGGAGCACAGAATAAAGGCGACCCTTGGAAATTCACATTGGATATTCTTTTTAATTCTGCCAGTGTTCAAGTTTTTAAATGTGGGTTTTATTTTTACTGTCCAGTGTGCACTCCTGAAGTGTCCTTCCTGTTTGACAGACTAGTACATTAGGTGTCTTGGTAGTTGTAGTAACCTGAGAGGAAACTGATCCTTAGTGCATTATTTATGGGTAGATGGCAGTGCTTTTGCTCTGACAACCATTTAAACACCTCAAAAAAATAAAATAAAAAATACTGCACAATGATGTATGTGTGGAGTTTGACACTAAGGACATTTTCAGCCACACGATTCACATGCCAACAGCTGAATTAGGGGAGTGCTATCACTTATTTTTTGCCACTTAAAGCACTGATATAAGTTTACAAATCAACATAATCTGTCCCAAAGATAACAGTCATTTGAAGATGGAAATGTTACATATTGTAAGTTTAAATGTAAAAAAAAGATTTTGTGATGACACCAGTTATGTAAAATGCTATTAGCACGAGTGTGTTGTGAAAGCATGCAGCCTCTAGTGCACAGGCTTGGAGATTTAGCTTTATAGTATAAAACCTCTTGTGTGCAACTTTCTGGATTAAATACATTCACATATCAATCATCACATTGATTCTGTATTTTACAACAGAAACAATAAAACAGGAGAAGATGTGATCTGAAATATTTTAAACTACAATTAATGGAACTTTTTTGCAGACATTAAAAAAAAAATAACCTTAAATTATTATTCAAATTAAAATATTTTTCTTGATGTCTTGGGGGAGGGGGTGGGGCGGTAACTTACGACAGCTACTGTAAAAAGACAAACAATTTTAACATTTTCTTCATCTGGCAGACGTAAAAAAAAGAAAAAGCTTTGTTGAGAGGCTTAACGGGCTGAACATCTCTCCTCTCATTCCTCTCAGCAGATCTCACGGTGAACGCTGAGATGACCCTCTGCTGTTTTTGCAGGTGATGGAACTGAACAGTTGTCCTCCAGCCTTGACATCTGCTCTATTTTACTAAAAACACCCTCTGGTCACTTTCAGCCACAAAATGTGGAAACTTGGCTGTCTCTCAAGTCCTCATTTCTAATTCCAGGCCCAGCCCTTTTTTGGCTCTTGCTGCACTACAGTAAGAGTGACCTTTTACCTTAGCCATGTCGAGACCTCTCTTATTCTTTTGGGCCTGCCTGCCGGGAGAAGATGGACGGCTGGATGCTTTCACACCCACACACTGACCTTTGAGCCACAATGCATTCAGGGTCTTTTTTTGGATTCTCAGTCATTGGAGAACTTCCTCCAGATTAAGAGACAGTGTGCACATTGTTAACACAACCCTACATCCCATACACACACTTCATATCCTGCCCCTGCCCAACCCAAGCTATTGTCCTCTCACACAAACACAAATATTTACACTGGGCTGCGCCTCTCTTTACCTCTGCAGTCGCAGTTTTTGACTGTAACAAGGGTCACGTCATTGATCACCGCACAGACTGTGTGAAAGATCAGTGTGAGATAAATGTGAGTGCGATTTCCCTGTGATGTAAGCACAACATATCCTGCATCCACCAGGAGACGGAGGGTTATTTTCTAATGTAACTTCCTCTTGTCTTAAAGCCAGGTGGAGGGTGGGTGAGATCACAGTCATCAGGGTGTAGAAACAAGATAGTGACAGCCCTTGATGAAAGTCTGTAGCTCCTGCTGCTTTCCCTGCTTGCTGCTTAAACAACCGAGAGACAAGAATCTGCCGCTGCGCCAGTGACAATGTGAAGTTTAAATGCTGCTGTCAGCATGCAATATGACAATGTTGATGTTTAGAGTGTATAATGTTTGTTCTACTTGACAGCATGCAAACATTGGCTAAGTAGTACTATATACAAAACACAGCAGAGGATGATGTGAATGTCAGTTTTACAGTTTTTTTTCAATTGTATCTTTTCATTTGCACATGTCCACATCCAAAATAATGTATTGTTTGTACATTCACAAGAAAGTAAATCTGCAAATTTGGCCTCAGAACATTGCATCTGCATTAGTGCCAGTCCTTTTTCTCACCCATAAGGCAAAGCATCCTGAGGGATATGAACCCATTCTCATTCCTGGGTCATTTAATACCATCGAGTTTTTCACAGCCCTCCACGTCTCATAGAGAAGCACGTGACACAGCTTGTTGTCCATATGAGACACATGCCAGGAAGCCTTCATAACATGTGATGTGAGATGGTCACAGCTTGTAGGTTTCAACACTGCAGGGTTAGACTCAGGAAATTATTATGGTTGAGGTTAAAATAAAGTGCTGTTATATTGCGCATGTTATCTTTTGTAAATCAAACAAACAAAAAAAAGAACTTTTGGTTTTAAACATGTTTGTTCTTCTATTTCCACCTTCCTGACAGCCTGGGTGGTGTTGAATGACACCATCTTGCACATGGGCAGATCGAGTCGCTATACCAGTGGTTCTCAAACTTTTTCTGTCACACCTACCTTTGGAAGAAGGACCCCCCCCCCCCCAACAAAATTATCAGAAAACAGGTCAAGTTGAACTTTTATTGCAAAAACGTAAAGATCATGACTATTCTTTTCACTTTTCTCTCAGTCATCTGCTGTGCAAATAAAAAACAACTTCAATTTCAACTCCATCAGACCGTGCTTTCTCAAATAAAAGTAGAATGAAATGTGCGATCACCTTTTTAGAACAATAACAATAACAAGTTCAATCTGTGCAAAGGAAAACAACAAACAGACTTTTGGCAACAAAAATGAGCAAGTCATTTTGTGAGAGCTCAGTATTATCACAGTATTAGTGGCTGCAATGAGCCTGTTTTCCACGGCTTACTGTCATGAGTGGGGTGTAAAGTCTCCAAGTGTCTCTTTAATTTGTTTGGTTTCATCCTGTCAGCTGCCAGAGTTTTCAGACATAAAACACAGACAGGTCTCTCCTCATCTCCTACCACACTGGTTGTAAATCCAAGAGTTAGATATGCGTCATCATATTTTCTTTACTTGGGTTTTCTTGACTGATCAACATCACCGTCGGTCGACTTCGTCTGATTTGTATGTGATGCGTCGCCTGCTTTTCTTTTCACCCTGTAATGTATTCGTCCATTTGCAAACGGACTCTCTCTCTCTTTCTGTCTGAATGTGAATTAACTATGGAAACGTGTTTGTGTGTTGTGCCACCCACAAATGAGTCCAGGTTGTTTGATGTCAAAACATAGTTCTGCGTGCTACATTTTTGGACTTCAAAAAAAAGAAACACACAGGAGCAGTGATGTGCCCCCCCGTCATGACACAGCAGTTTGAGAATCGCTGAGCTATACCAACAGAGTCATGTGTGACCTCCGATGACCCCAGATTTTCTTTATCTTCCGTTGCCATCAGAAGAACTGTTACTTTTTAATCTTCTTACTTCACAAGGTGTTGCACTACTACGGTTGCATTAACCTTGCCTAAAAGCCAATAAAAGACGACCACTGACACTTAGCTGGAAGCTCACACGTAGCAGAGGATGAGGTATCTGCGCTGCTAGCCCTGTTACCATTTTCAGTCGAAGTTGTGGCTGATTCACTCACCCTCCAAGGGCTGTGACGACTTTGCCCCTTGTTTGCTGCTTTGCCAGGCTTTTTTTGAATCGTCATTCCTTACGGTCGGTCCTTACTGTGTGTACTAAAACTGTGGTGGTGTAGGCAATGTGTTCATGCCCACTCTCAGCAAGGTTGCCTCTTATCCTGTGTTACAGCTGTTGACAGTGTGTCTGCTTGAGCTAACTTGGTAACAGTAACTCTGTTACTGTGCTGACTTTTTAGCAACAACACTCTGCGGGGGCCCCAGTTCCTTCAAGGCAGGGCTTGGAAGATAACTTTATGGGTGCCATTATTTGGATGGCCCACCTTCACCGTGCCTCTCTCTGAGGAATACCTGAAGGAGTTGCATGATTGCTGAAGAGATATAAGATCCCTCTCTCATACCATACCCACGGCCAGACGCAGGATGTAACTAAAGTCAGCCCGGTCTGCATGAGAGCAACCACTGCAACCCTTATTGTGTCTCCAGAGGAGGCCCTGAGTCTGAATGTGAGGAGTCCCCATCCCCAATGTAGGGTCACGGACAACCTCCTGTCCAAGGCATATGATGCAGTTCCTCACATGGGGTAGATAGGAAACTCAGTCTTAACCTAGATCTAGGGGATCTCAACAGGTTCTTGAAGGTCTTGCACTTCTATATGTTCAGCACAGCAGAGGTTCTATGTGCTGTGGACAGGGGTAGTTCACATCAGTCGACCTAAGGGACGCCTCCATTCTCATCCCAATAATTTCACTACAAGCAAGACCTTCGTTTTGCCTTCCAAGGCCACCATTTCCGATTCAGAGTACTCCCCTCTGGCCTGTCTGTCCCATGGGTGTTCACCAGGTGTGTGGCAGCAGCTCTCTCCTCCCTACAGTTGCAGGCCATGAAGGTCCTCCCATTTCCTTCTCCGCCTCTTCTGAGAGGCCAGGTGGCTGCTTTGTGTTTCCATACCTCTTAAGCAAGCTGGCAGCTGCTGAAACTTCCAAAGGTGGCTCAACAACTTCAACTGGGACAGCAAGTGGCACAGGCAGAGGAGACTCAAGGTGTCTCAGCAGTGCCCCTTGCTCTGTACCCAAGAAAGGAGAGGTCATTCATGCTACAGGTCTTGCCCATTTGCCCTATTTTGGCCTGTTAGTTGACTGTCATGACCAATGCCTCCCTCTCAGGATGAAGCACAATTTGACAGTTCAGCGTAAAGGCAGGACTACGCACACCATGTCAATGTGCTGGAGCTATGGGCTGTAGCACTCAGATGCTTTACACCAATTTTGGAAGGAGGCATGTCCTTGTTTGGTTGGACAACATCTCAGTAGTCTCCCAGATAAATCTTCAAGGGGGCACCATATCCATGAACTTGCTGCAGGTGGCCAAGGACCTTTTAACATGGGCAGCCCCCTGCTTAGCCAGCCTCAGGGCTTTGGGTTGAGGTTCCATCCATGGAAGTGATGCTCAGCACTTTGGACTAGAGTACTGCGCAGGACTCTTTTCTTAATCCCGCTCCTGCCCACCCCCGCTCGATTTCTGACCATTACCGCCCATTCCTGGAATGTGTCTGTTACACTCTCTCCCCCACCTGCATTATGTGTGTCCAATTTGTCAGCACCTGCAAATGGATTGTTCTCTATTTGAACTGTTAAAAACAATTAGGCTACATTACCCTGTGACGAGGACAAGGCCTCTCTATATGGGGCGCCTGCTCTACCAACTGAGCCACCAGGCACACCACCTCATCCCTAGTTGATGATATATCAATTCAGCAATTTAAGTAGACTTTATTATCCTCCTTATTTTAGTGTTTCCTCTCAAACTACTTGAATCTGCTAATCTTGCCTTTCCCTACGCATCTCTCCACCTTTTATCTCAAAAGTTATTACGCACAAACACCCCTGCTGTGCCTTTATTTTTTCTCTTTTTTCTCCCTGAAATACAACAACATCATACGACAACAATACAACAACAATTTTGGAGTTATTCCAACTGTCAGATTTTCCTTGCTTTCCTTTTGTTTTGTAAACTCTGGCTTTGATTTTCTTCTCAACTTCACTCTACGTCTCCATCCTGCTAGCAATCCCGGGACCTGTTGTTTATTTTTTGACCACCCACCCCCGCCCACAGCAACGGTAACACCTCCTGCTCCCCGAGATTTGAGTTGGATCCCACCAGATCCCAATCCCAAAGTAGGGCTCTACGTGGGACCTCTTTGGCAGGGCAGAGATAGACCTGCCTGCTTCAGAGGAAAAAAAATTCACAGCATAAAACAGAAACTCTCCCCATTTCTGGTACTCTAGTTGTGGAAGAAAAGCTTACCCTGCTCCGAAAAGCAAACAAAAATCCATAGAATAGTGAAGCTCCAAGAATGGCTTTTCGGGCAGGCACAAACAAGAGAAGGGCGTAAGAAAGAAGAAGAAATTCATTTATGATCACTAAGTTGACAGAGCTAACAAATGAATAAGCATGTATTTTGTGTTTTATTTTATACTTTTCGTGGTGCCTGCTGATTCTTGAGAGAGAGAAAGAACACTTTAAAGGCCATCTGTACGAAGTGTGTGCGTCAGCGTCGACAGCCCTAATCTGCACATATCAATACCATCAAAACTTAATGTGATAAAATCATATCTGGATAAAGTCTGTTTATGAGATTCATTTTAATGCACAGTGTAAAGGGAATGAGACAGACAAAAAGGAGACAGCAACAGGCACTTATGTGTGAACAATGGTATTATTACAAAAAATTGCTCTTGTTGCTTTTTTTGTCATTTAATGTCAAGTTGTACTGTTAATCTTTAGGCCACTTTTAATTTTCCAGTGAGATTCTGTTCTGTCCGCCATTAATTAGATTTACTCCATATGCTTGTATTCTGTTTCTGATTTGTACTGATACACATCATAAAATTGAAATTTTGAATGAATCATGTGGTGATTAATTAAATACAATGGGAGAAAATTTAACAGTTTGAGGATTTCATTTTTTCTTCTACTCTGTTTCTACTCTATTTTTTATCACCTCATTAAAGGTTCCAGCTTACCCTGAGACACTTGTAAAGGAAGAAAAAAGAAGTTCCAGACTGAATCACAAGCCGCCACGTGACTAGACACCTTTGAAGACAAGACTCTTAAACAAAGCTCTGTGGCATACCTTCCGGACTGCCGGTTGCATTAACCAAACGCGATATTTTTTCTCACACTTTATGCAGGTAGAGACCTTGTATGAACAAAGTCCTATGTGTAATGTGCAAGCTTGCAACATGTCCTAGCTGTAAATACCATAAGGTAGCCTACATCCAGCCTCTTTGAGCTACTTGTCATTACTCTGGAGTTCTTCACCCACCCCTAACCCTAACTCTAAGCCTAAACTAAATATATGTTCTGTGGTGCTATGACACCAGCTGTTTGTTTGTTTGTTTGATTACGTTGGGATACAGTCGATCTGCTTAAGTTCCAATCAGGCTCTGTGCTAGCCACAGTCCTTGGTTAAGAGTCAGTCAGCTTGACTGGCTAGCTACACATTGCTGTGGTTGTTTTGACCAACATACGTCTGCTAGGGCTTCTGATTCAGATCCTGTGGCCAAGTCACTCTCGCTCAGATTGCCTTCGTGGAACCCCTGTGTAGATCGAATAATGCTTCCATGTGCCTCATGTGGAACTCAACTTCAGGTTAACAATGGTCATGTGCAATGACCAAAGTGTCTGGTGGTGGGTCACTAAAGAGTATCCCTCTCTGACGTGTGTATCATCTGCAGCTTTTTACCACCCCTAATGAGAGATGAATGGCTGCATCCAGTCAGACAAGATGATGTGCCAGCTACTTACCTTGTGGGCAACTTGTTCTGTCGATGGTCTGCAAGGATTCTGAACTCCATGCCTAAGGTGGGAGAACATGGCCTGGATCACGTGCCTCCTGTGGCACTGAAACACAGTGCCAGCTGTCTGACTAGACTAGCCTAGTCTAGTCAGACACCCATGAACTGATGAAGCCCCTTGGATAAGAGGTCTTCACAGTCCAGTTGCCTTCGATTCAGTTGCCCAGATTACAGTGCCAGCTGTCCTCGGCCACAGTGCCAGATCACTGATAGTCTTCTTACAAGTTTATTTTCAACATATCATATGCTTAACCAAACTGATGTTATCGAACTTACATTTTGTATAACTGCATATTGATATTTTTGATTAAGCCAGCTATGGAGATACAGGGTGGGGAAGTCGGGTGGGGGGTATTCATAATTTGAAAAATCCCCCAAAAATGTCCCATAATTCACATGTAATACAATTGCTGGGCTTCAATAAAAAGAAAGGAAGAAATAATAATAATAAGAAGAAGAAGAATAAGAATAATAAGAATAATAAGAATAATAATAATAATGATGATGAACTTTAGGCTGGCTAAAATAGTAACATAAGATAGATAAGATTCATGATTAAAATTGGACAGTGCATTAGAAGGCTAATTTGAAGAGATAAGTTTTGAATTTACTTTTGAAGATGTTTGGCGAGCAAGCCGTCTTATGTTTACAGTTAAGGTGTTCCATAACTTTAGGGCACAATTGACAAAAGACTGCATCTCTTTTCTTTTTCTAGCTCGTTCTCAATACCTTCAGTAAACCTGCAGCAGATGAGAGCAGTGCTCTTGGGGACGGAGGTTTAGTGGTTAGCACTGTCACCTCATAGCAAGAAGGTCCTGGGTTTGATTCCTGGCTTGGGCAGGACCTTCCCACGTGGAGTTTGCATGTTCTCCCCATGTTTGTGTGGGTTTCAGCCCCCTTGACCGAGGTACCGGCTCAGAATCTGGAGTTGGTCGCTGGACGCTACCCTGTGGCTGCCCACTGCTCCTCAGGGACGAGTTAAATGCAAAGAACAAATCTCACTGTGCATGTGACAAATAAAGTACCTTTACCGTTAGCTGTTAAGAGAACTGCTGATGTCGCTTGGTCCTTTTCCACTTAGGGCTTTGTATACAAGGAGGAGGACCCTAAAGTCAGTTCTAAATGTTACCACAAGTGCAGAGTAGCCAACACTGGACTAATGTGCTCTGTGTGTGTGTGTGTGTGTGTGTGTGTGTGT
>JAPQLA010000001.1:1314628-1329724 GCA_029822935.1 Naso vlamingii | reverse complement strand
AATGTTACCACAAGTGCAGAGTAGCCAACACTGGACTAATGTGCTCTGTGTGTGTGTGTGTGTGTGTGTGTGTGTGTTTTTGGGAGGCCACTAAAACATGCATTACAGTAGTCAAGTTGTCTTGAAATAAAGGCACAGAATGTTTTTTCTGCAACCCTTTCATTTATAAATGGTCATACTTTAGTTATGTTTCTAAGGTGGAAAAATTATGTTTTTGTTGTTTGTTAATGTGGGACTCAAAGCTTAGATCTGAGAAAGCATCCACATATTAACAGCATTTCTCTTGTTGTTACATGGTCAGCTATGAAGATAAAAAGATGAGCTCTTAATTCTAGAAGCTCATCCATTTATTTGTTGCTACAAGACAGGCAGCAACGGAGTTAAAAGCTGCAGCATTGTTTGGTTCAGCAGAGAAGTGCAGTTGCATGTCTTATGCATAGTGCTGCATCACAACACATATACTGTATGCAGCCTTATTCATTCTATTAATCATCCTTCCTTCAAGAGTGGAGAGGTAGCAGCCAGCTCAGACACTCTCACCTAAGGTTCCCCTTCAGGACAGTGTTGATTATTTTCAAATTGACACATTTACTAGGGAGACGCTACGAAACGCTCACTCTGACTTAAAACAGGCAAGAAACTTCCACATGCGGATAGGAGAACTCCTCTGAAGCATCAGAGGGATTTGCATCCCATAAGTACCTTTCTCCTTTCCTCTCCAGGATTCAAAAGACATCAATATACCAATTTATAGACAAAATTAAAATCATCATGAAATAATTGTTTTATCCACTTGACATATTATTCAGCACACTCCATTTGTATTTAGAATTAGTGAAAAAATCATTTTTGTGGCATGTTTTAAAGTAAAGCTTTAACAAAGAGATTCATTTAATCTCTCCTTTCACTCGCTACTAGAGCATAACGCTGCCGCCTGTTGATCAAAATGAACAGTAAAATCTTTAAGGACACTTTCTATTCTCTGTGCAATGTGTAACCCTATAAGTGACCAAAATGCATACTGAAACTTGTAAATGTAAATTTTTACAATAATAGATGTAAAAAAATCAGATATATTTTTTATGTTTAAAACATGCAGCCATTTCTATATTGTAAAATACAACTTACCTTAATTCTTGTACAAAGTATTTCTATTAATCTAATGATTTGAGGTAACAGTTTAAATCTTTTATAATTAACCAACGTGACTGTTTATCATTTGAGTATTGTATTGTATCATTTATTATGTTAGATGTGTTTCATTGTCATATACATTCATTTCAGTCTACAATCAAGGACACTTTATTTGATTACTAGACCTACTGATTCCTCTGTTATCTTATCAACTCACATTATAAATTTTATGGCTTCTACTATAATTCCTATATGTTTTATTAGTTCTTACATATACAGTATAAATCTATTAAGGACATTCAATGACTACATGTTCTAAATATCATAGCGTTTAATGAAATTTATGTGTGACTTCAAAATGTCTTATAATGTATCTCTAACTTAGGCATAGTTTATTGTCACTTGATTACTGTGACTACCCTTTTAATGTTTAATGGCTGTGGTGAAATGGAAAAATGTAATTTGTGCACAGAAAAATAATCTTGATAAATTCTAAACACCCAAGACAAAGAGATCAAGGAGAAGCTTAAGGTCTTTCTTCTTTGTGGTCTCTATGGTTTTAAAGCATGCAGATTTTTCTCTTTGTTGTAACTTTCTGCGATTTTCCCGTCGTAATGTAAGCTCTGATATTTGTAACAAAGTTCCTACAGGTCTGAATGAGCTCAAAGTGAGCCTGAATTAAAGAAATCCTTTTTTTAAATTTTTGTAATATTTTTCTATGTTTTGATAAGCTTTTAAGTTTTGCGTCAGGCTAAATACTTTTAAAGTTAACGTAGTTACGCCATGATGTCTCCTGTAGTTCTGCATCAACCCGAGACGGTGCAGACACACAAGTCTGCTTGTCTGCTGTTTTAGAACCGAACTGGTTCTGATGTAAGAGCCCAGCAGTCGCCATTCGAACCATAATGTGTTTTGCCAGGTTTTAAATCACAAGTCCTCTCCAGCTGGCATTTCTTCTCAGCAGCACAGTGAACTTGAGTCATTCTTCTATTGATCTTGGGTTAATGTGTCAAACTATAGCTACTTTAATCCTAATTTAGACGGCTACTCTGTGTTATTAAACTTTTTCATCAAATCTTCGATTCCTCACTACTAACTACTTCAAATGCATGTTTGTTCAACACTCTTTCCCATGACCTGCTTCAAATACAAGGCTTGTGTTTGATTATATGTGTCATGCAATCAGTGTAGTTCATATTTTAATGCATGATGTTTAACATTGCTCTCTTAACATGCCTTTTCAATACAACAGTCCTACATGTGCTTGGGAGAAGTGGAGCCGCGATTTGGCTGAAAGCCAAAATGTTCTCAAAGTAACATTGGATTTATGCATAGATATGTACGTGTGTATGTATCTATGAGATTTACATACCTGTGTCAGGTATCAGAGCAGTTGCCGTTGTTTCCGTCTGAGCGTAAGGTGAGGTGAGGTGACGTCATGTGCCCTTATGACAGGGCCTACCATGCCCTGCGGTTGGATTGTTAATTTTGCGATAATTCATTTTTGCGGTTGTCGTGATGGTGCCTCACCGCTGTTCCGCCGGCCCGCTGGTGCATCTCACAACATGCTGTGGAACAGTGAGCCGGCGGAACAATGGGCCGACGGAATGATGATCGGGCCCCATGTTGCGACAGCCGTACTTGTGCACAGAATTTAAAGTGAAGACAGACCTTTAAAAAAAAGAAGAAAAAGGAACAGAAGTAGTGGGTGGGTGTTAGATATTTTGGGTCTTTGTTTTAATGAAGACAGGGAGGGTTGTTATAATAAGTGTCTTTTGGTAGAACAAGTGATAAAAAAGTTCACCTGAGAGCAAACTCTCTTTTTCAGGGACACTCTGATCACATTCACTCAGTCACACATTCACAGAAGCCGCCCAGTGCAACGACAGCAGTCTGATCCACAGTCACTGAGCAGCTCCACTGGAGCAACCACAGTTAGGGGCCCTGCTGAAGGGCCCTCAATGGTAGAATGTGGGTGGGGCAAGCAGTTTCCTTCACTTTCACCATCCAGATTAATCACGTCAATCAGGGGTTTGAACTGACGGCCCTCTGGTCACAAGCTCACTTCTCAGTTTGAGTCACCAACATAGGATTGTTGTGACTTTGCTGCTCGCACCTTAAAACACGGTGAAAATGTCATTTGTCATTCATTTAAAAATAAAACATTAGGAGGGTGTTTGTCAAAGCCAGAAGCAGAAGAAGAAAACTAATGTTTTGTATCTGAGATCAGACAGAGGCAGGGGAGTGTATCATTGTTTCAATATGGGGCCAGCTCAGCCCAGAGATGGAAGTGAAATGCCGCTGGTCAGGGTTTCCTGCTCTCAGGGCGTTTACTGAGGTTGTTTTTTAACCTCTTCTCCCTCAGAGGTGCGGCCATTTCCTTCACACAGTACAGCACAGAGCAGAGCTGTCCTGTGTGCTCTTAGATCACTGTGCATGAGTTTGTTTCTCCACTGAGGCATCCAACACAGAACGAAAACTAACAGACATCTACTCTTACATTAGAAAAGATCTCCAAAAAACAAAACTTGGTATTTTTAAAACTCTAAAGTTAAATTAAACCTGCGGTAGACAGTTTAATTTTGTTGTCATGGCGCTAACATCCCATAACAACCTTTCAGCATTTTGTCATTCAGCCGGTCTGAACGGACTCCAGACTTCTGCTCCTCTCCTTGGCTCTGTGGTCAGACCATGACGGGGTATTTTCAGCCAATCACAGGTGTCGCTACAAGCTGATTGGCTGTTGAAACAAGTGACCTGCTTTACGTTCTAAAACTTTCCTCTGATGACTTGAGAAGCTGAGCTGCAGCCACACCGTCAGCCGGCCGGAGTCGAGCTGAGACGGACCAGTTTACACCGCTGCAACTTTCCCTGCCATAGTGGGGGGGTATTGGGTATATTATACTGATGTTTCAAAACTTTAATATTTCAGTTTTCAGTTTAGCAGCTAGCTGAGCTACCGATGTGGTTAAAGCATCTTTGTACACAAGTGTTTTCTTGTTTGTTTGCCCTCACAAAGAGAGTGATACTTGCATAAACTTTTAAGCAAACGTTCCCTTCAGAAGTCAGTTCTTGTAACAGAACACATTTAACACTAACATCACATGAACTGTGACACAGATCATGAGAGACAGATTCAATATCCACCCAAAATACCATGACAGAGACCAAAACTAAGGATATTTTCTCTATGATTTTATTTGATTTTAGTTAGTTTTGTAAACCTACAAGACAGTTTTAGTTACTTATCTCTCTTTTTTAAAGCCTATTTTTTTAACCCTTTTTTTCAGTTAGCAGAGATGTTTTTTCATATTCTAGTTTTTGTTATTTCATTAGCTTTTGTTAATGATATTAAACTTGATTAATGCTCGCATTTTATATTTCAAAAGAGATGTAAAAATGTTATGTTCCGTCATGTTTGTTGCTGTTAAAACATTTCTGTGGTTATGGTCAGATTTAGGAAAGAGAAACCGTTGCTCAGATTAGGGAAAATCTCCCGTTTTTCTTAATAAATCTCTGAAAAAAACACTTGTCAAGGGAGAGATGATGTTTTTGCTTAAAATACCTGGTTTTAAGCTCTAATAATGACGCATCTTAATTTTAGCTTTAACAGTGGTCACTCTGCTTCACAAATGAAAGTCATCAGTCTGCCTGATCCTTGTGAGGCCACTGTGACAAATGATTTAAGTTCTGTTAACTGACCAGACTCGAACTCAACTCTCAGATACTCTGACAAACAGAACCTAAATGTGTGAAAAAATAAACCACACAGGTCCAGCTGAAAAATCCAATTGCTCACACGGTCAGCAACAAAACTCTTTGGTAACACCCCAGTCTGTCACCACGGCAACCGGCTCATCTTTGGATTACTTGTTCTTGGAGCACACAGTCATGGATCTAAGACGTGTCTTTTTAGATTCTACAATGACTTTATCTCTAACATTCACTGCTTTTTTTTCTTTATTGTCATCTGCCAGGTTTACAGGAAGTTCAGCTGTTTGACTTCTTAGTTCTTCTCAGTGTGTGCACAAGATGCATTCAGCTCTTGTGCTCTGCTCTGATCCCTAAGAGGAGAAATGCTCCTGAGCAGTGTAAAATAAATTTGGACTAATATTTACTCACTCCATATCGTTCAGGTGGGAAGCCAGAGGTTCGTTTCATGAAGCCGGTTCAGTGAAAACTCTGAGTCTGTTCACCCTGACATGAGGGAAACTCTGTGTTTTCTGTCTCACAAAGGGAGGAAAGTCAAACCTGAGAAAGAGGAGTAACTCCAGCCTGTTTCACAAAGAGAGGTAACTTAAGCTCTGAGTCAGTTACTATGGCAACTGAGCCCGTGAAGCTAACCTGGTTGTTGGCAGGTTTTCCTCAACAAACTTCAAGTTTCTCTCTGTCTCCGCCCTCTTTCAGCGCCAGAAACGCTGTTTCATTTCCTCTGTCATCCATTCAGTCCGCACATCACACACATCTCAGCCGAGTTTTACCAACTGTTTGATCAGAAATCCTGGTTGTTTTAAATAGTTTATTAGTCAAACTACGACTACTTTTGTGTTAAACATGCTGTGTCCTTTTGTCGAGGATATTATAGATGCAGAGGCCGCGTTACTGCGCAGAGATTAACACACACACAAGGTCAGGAGATGATTTTGAGATGTTTTAACCATTTTTATTGACGACCTGTTGTTGTACTGTTTTTCTTCTTCTACAGTCTGTTATATATCTGCATAATCTGATCCGTCCTCTCATCCTAATCCTAATTATTTAACTAAACGGGATAAAGGTGAGAGGATGTGTGTGGAAAACACATGATGTTGGGGATAAAACTGCACACTGAATCATCCACTGACTGGTTTTTATTTAGTTGATAAATCTGATTGAAAGCGAGGAACCACCATGAGCCTGTCACACCTGAGCCTCACCTGTTCAGACTCTGTTCTTACATTTCATTTGAGCTGCCTCCAAGTCTGCTTTTCACCGGCCGGATATCCTACAAGAAAATGAATTTTAGGTTCAATATGATTCAGTTTTCATCTGTAATACTGTAAATACAATTAAATATTAAATTAACAGGCCACATTCAAACTTGCACACCTACTCGAGCAGCAGTTTTTTCCCATGCCAATTCTCTCTAATTTGTGCTGCAGCCGTGTTACTTTTTTTTCTTTCTAAAAATATGTTCATACTCTTAATATGTCCAGATGTAGATTTCAAAATCTACAGGAGAAAGGTAGGCAGAGCTCTTATGTCCTCTGTTGCCATGGTGAATGGTAGTATCAGTGCTCCATTAATGTCGGCTTTTTACAGTCGCCCCCTGTACAGGATTCATGCCATAGTCACCGCAGCAGTGACACCTAATGGTTTGTTGAGGTATCTGCATGACAGAGGATGGGATCGGTTGCCTCTCTGAAAGGTGTCCTCTGTGGATCACAGCTGGCATGTCACAGAGGTGCCACGTGTGTGTGTCCTCTCTCTGCTCCGCACGGGGTCGGTGGTGAGTGGGCAGAATGAGGGCTCAGCAAACAGCAGTTTTTCATAGAGGTCAGTATTATCAGTGAGGATGCTCTGTGATGATGTCACAGGGCAACATCACTGCAACGACATGCAAAGCTCTGAAAATATGACTTGTGGCTGATGAGAAAAGTGAATTAAAAACTGTAACTAAAAACTGTAAGGCAGCTAAATCCATGCAGTAAGTACACGAAATTTCATCCTTAATGAGTGACAGATTGTTCAAAGCTCCAAAACAAAAAGACTACATTTGCTTTTTTCTCGAGGAAAAGTTTCCATGTTGATATGAACTTCCACTCGTTCAGTAGAGTTGTTCTCTGATATTTCCAGGAGATGGCCTCTTCCCTGTGGTGCCCCTACACTAGCAGTATCCTGTGGAAGCTGGCAATGCAAAGCCTCATTTCTTGTCTCATTTTTGAGGCATGACAGAGAGGGTTTGTCCATCCTGGCACATCCTGCATCAGTCTGTGACTGAAAGGACGGGAAGTGTTCAGTCCCGTCATATCTCAGCATGATACAGGGACGAGAACTTTTGGCCTCTGATGCTTCTCATTCTCTGTGTTGTGTTGTCTTCGTTAGTTTTGCAGGTCAATCACGTTTTCTGCTGAAGTCAGACTCTGGTGCTTCTGAGCTGCATTTGTGTTAATTTTATTTTGAACATATAAAAATTAAATTAAAGAACAAAACATAGATTGTCAATGAGATTGGTATCAAACACACAGTATACCCACACTTCTGGTGTGTTGAGCCGGCAGGAGGGGCCCAGTTTCAATCAATCAATCAATCAATCAAATTTATTTTAGCCCAAAATCACAAATTACAATTTGTCTCAGGGGGCTTCACAAACTGCACAGACGTGACGTCCTCTGTCCTTAGACCCTCTCACCAGGTGAGGAAACCTGGATCGATGGAAAGAATCAGGGAAAAATAAGAAACCTGTGAGAGAACCGCAGAGGAGGATCCCTCTGCCTCAGACAGACGTGCAACAGATGTCACATGCACACAACACAACAACAACACAATCACAATGTTGCTGCTACATCTTGGATTCTGAGAGTGGATAGATCCAGACTGTAAAATTAGTCCACAGAAATACGAAAAACCAAAGAAGAATTGTTCAAATCACGTTTGAACAGAGAGGTTTAGGAAAACCTCGGCGCCTCCGTGAGTAGACAGTTTGATGTTCTCCTCACTCCATGTCTGGAGAAGTGCAGCTGTTTGTTTTCCGAGCGTCCCAGGGTTGTATACAGTGGCAACAGGGCTGAAGTACAGTGGAAAAAGGCGAAGCAAACTGGAAGTGTGTTGTGTTCACAGCGTACAGGTGAGGTGAACTGTGACAGTTTGCTTCAGAGGGGTCTGAGTGAGCATGCACAGCACCAGAGCTCTGGAACAAGCTCACCTAAGTTGGAGCATCCATCATTAATGTCATTAATTTCACCTGTGCTTTTCCTGCCCTGACAACTCAAAATGTCCATCATGAAACCATCAGGCTGTTACGCTGCATTCCACAAAAGTGGGAAGTCCAAAATGTCACACCTCCGAGTAGGAAAAGTGCAATGGAGCGCCACTTGAAGTCAGACGTTCTACTGAAGTGGTTGGGGTAGATCAATCTGGCCCGACTTCACAAGTAGGAACTCCGACTTCAAGTGGCGCTCCACTGCACTTTTCCTACTCGGAGGTGTGACATTTTGGACTTCCCACTGTTGGGAATTACTTCAAGAAAGTTTGGTTATTGACAATTAATTACTGAAAGTAATTAATAAAAACTTTAAATTATAAATCAAGAAATTAAATTATTATTTATTAATTAATAATGTCGGGGCACCACCCTGAAATCAGGGATCAAAGCCCAACTGTCAGTCTCGAATAGAAGGACTTGCTTAAGTTTGTTAATATTAATTGTCAAGTATTTAACAATTAAATGGGTGAGAAGGTGAGAGATCGAGCACTGACCGCATCAACCAGTGAATGTTACAACAAATCCTGCACACTTAACCACAGAGGACTGTTCCTGTTCAGTCAACAAATGTTTATGACCAAATGTACTCATTAACAAACCAATACATCCAGTCAACGAACATTTATCCAAACTATTACTGAATATGTAGAACACAAGAATTAGCAAAATGACACAATCAATGAACACAATGCAGGGTGTGTGTGTGTGTGTGTGTGTGTGTATGCATGTGGAGGAATGAAGAGGGAGAGAGAGAGACAAAATGGCGACGGGATCCCATGGGGACCACGTGGCCACAATATCTAAGATGGCGGACATCAATATGTCCGGTCACATGTGGTCGGTTTGAGCGAGACAATGGTTGCAGCACCGCTGGCTCCACGTGTTCCTTTAAAGCACACACAATGGCGAACAGCGAGGCTGAACACACTGAATGGATGGGCAATTATGTTAAGTAAAGGTGCTGAGGCGTGATCATGAGCCCTCCTAAGAGAAACTCAGTGAGGGATGAGTGTTTCAGATGTGCCTCTAAAGCAGTGTGTAAGTGTATACGCACAAGTGTGTGTGTGGGTCGGTAAGAGCCTACGCAAAGAAACAGCGTGAGGTAACAAGAGTCGTGGATGGACACAATATGCGCTTCCTGCACCTCAGAGGCTGGCAGATGAACCGGCGCTCATCTACCTTCCGCTGGTTTCTCAGTTAGAAACGCAAACTATGTGAACGACACACGACGACACAAACTAAAAGCCAAATATCCACAAAGTGAATAAACAAAGTAACAGCAACTTCAAGTTTCAGGCAACAACAGCACAAAGGTAAAACACACGGCGGTCCTCAAAACACACAGTAAATAGCTTTCATGCTAACTATACTAGAGACTATAGTCTCTGCTTAGACAAAAGCTGTCTTTCTTTGAGTCACCCGGAGAGGATAGCGTGCTTCCCGGCGCCTTTGTCGATCCGTCGATCTGATAGCGTGCAGGGCGGCTGTAGCGTCCTACAGTGGGGTGAATTTAGCTGTCCTCGGTGCGGCAGAGGAGGATCAGCAAAGTCAACTCTGGCAAAGAGGCGGGGCCACGGCGAGTCGGTCCTCTTCTAGAGAAAGATGACCTCCACATCTGCAGGTGAGGAGGAGCGGTTAGGTTGCTCCGCGTCCTCCGAAGGATCCAAAAGCGTTCCAAAAAGAAACACTCGGAGCAGCCTTTTACTCGTCCAGCAAGCGAAGAACAGCGGCCTAGGTCGAAAGAATTCAAACATTTGATTTTGTCGCTCCCTTACGGTAACTGCTGTGCGAAGCTGGAGCTCCTCTCAACAATTCGTCACACGGGGATTGCAGGAAGTGGCACAGCGCAGCGACAGTCAACCTCCGGGTGACATCATGGACTCCGGTCAACATCACCTGGGATCCGGTCAGGTCTTAACCAATGAGAGGCGTAAGTTTGAATCTCAGGCTGGAATCACACCTAGGTGTGACTCACTGGACCGCTGAAGGCTCGGCGCACATCTATTGTTCTTAGAGTCTGCTGGTTTGTGTAACTCTTTGTTTCCCAGCGCCACTTTTCTGGAATGCAGCGGCTTGTTCCAGAGCTCTGGTACTGAGCATGCTCACTCACTGACCTGGCTTGCTGTGACACTTAATGGAACAAAACCATCGCTGGTCACACCTGTGTCGGTCCTCAAGATGTCTGCAGTGAAATCCATCCATGCTTTGTCATTTCTTGTATTTCTCGACCAGTAGCACTTGTTTTTAACCTTAATTTATCCGATGGGGTTTCCACTCTTTGTCAGTGATGACCTGATCACACACTCACATTCACACCTTTGGGGTTAGGGGCCTTGCTCAGGGGCCCTTGGTGGTGGAATACAGGTAAGGCAAGCAGTTCCCTTCACTTTCACGACGCACATAAATCCTGCCTGTTGAAGGTTTGAACCGGCAACCATACAATCACAAGCTCATGTCTCTAAACATTAGGCCACTACCACTGACTTTCACTGAACCCATGATCAGCCTTATGTCAGAGAATGTGGACCAGTACATTTTGTGGAGTGCAGAGTTACTCTGGATCTGTTTTATTTTGAATGTCAGTTAAACAGTTTATTCATAAAACAATATGTTTGACATGGACTGTAAACGCTGAGAGTGTGAATCGAATCTGACGGAGGATTATTTATTTATTCAGTGTTGCTGCTTGTGTCTCATACTTAGTTCGCAAACACACTGTACATGGAAACTCATCCTCACTGCTTGTCAAACCCTTCACAAAGTGAGACCTCTATGGGAGATCACATGTTGTCGCTCTTTAGACACACTGGCACAGGTTAGCCACAAGAGGGAGGCAGAGCCAAACACAGCAAACGCCTCACTCTGTTCATGAACACATCTTTCACTTTTTGACTTTACACGTCAGTTACAGTCAGGGTTATTTCTGCAGTTGTGTTTTGTGTTGAGCTTGGCTTCGTTTGAGACACTTTTCACTCAGTGTTTCTATATGAATGCTCAAATGACCGTATGTTCTGCACACACGAGAACAAACCCACAGAGATTTATGGAGCATTATCACCCAACTCAGCATGTTCTTTGCATCACTGTTTAAGTTTCATGGCCTACTGTTACTGTTTCACATGGCATGGAGGGTCCATTGCATTATGGGAAATGTAGGACCCAGTGTTTGACCCATACTGGACAGGACTAAAAATCAGCAGTTACTTCTGTCTCTACAAAGTCAGTTTTAACCCTTAGATGCACAATTGACTGGAACCTAAACTCTTTCATGAGTGGGCCAAAAATGGCCCATGTTAGAATCATTGTGTTTATACCCCCCCCCTTTAAAATGTTTACTTATTAGCATTTGGAAAATAATGGAAAAACAGTAAAATTACACATAACAGTCATAGAAAATGTATCTCTTTTTTTTGGTCTGTGTGTGTAAATGCATATGTGGGTGACTGATCAGTCATTTTAGAATATAAGGAGACATAAGACACAAAAGAAGGAGGAAGATTTATTTAATTGACAAGCAAACCTACCAATACTAATATATATAACTACATAAATACATGCACACAGTCTCACACATGTTAGTTAGCCTACGTTAGCTGGTTTTAGCTAGCTAGATGCTACTACAATGATACATCTTTCACACAATAGTCATGAATGACACACACACACACACACAAACACACGCACAGTACAGTGATGCTGGCTTCTTTAGTTAGCTAGCTAGTGCTAGCGTACTCTAAAACAAGCTAGTTTGTTGATAGACAATAAAAAACATACTTTTTTACACAATAAATGTATGATACACACACACATTAGTGTTGACATGTTGTTAAAATCAGTTTCATTACATCAAGTATTTTTTGACATAAAAAATAAAGATAATACTTTTATATATCAGATCTTGCCGTGTTCAGTGATCTTCCTGAGGGGTGACACTTCTGATATAATCTCTGTGGTTGACAGTAAATATGTCCCTGACAGCCACAGTTGATAAGAATCAAAGGTTCTCATAAGATTCCAAAGGAAGGAAATGCACGCGGGTCATTGTTGACCCACTTATGGAAAATTGGGATAGTGACACAAAACCCACAATTTCTGAAAATGTATAAAAGATAGGTTAAAATTTAAAATGGTATGATATCAGAAACATGATTTTTGAGAATTACCTGAAATATGAAATTTTTAGTAATTTAAAAGATATTGCAAGACAATGACCTCATCGGGTCATTTTTGACCCACTTGTGCATCTAAGGGTTGGTGCCCCAACAATGAGACACAAATCAAACCGAGGAAGTCTGTGGCAGTCAATCCAAGACGTGTTTGACAGCAAACATATAAGAATGTTGATTTTACTGAGTTAGAAAATAGCTCATCTAAAATAAATTGAGTTTCCCCTGATTCCTCCATCCACAGCCCAAACCAAAAGCAGCCCAGATTTGGACATTTACTGCCCCATGCTGCAGCACAACACACACACACACACACACATGCAGACGAGGGTTGTGTGTTTATGTGTAAACTGAAGTGAGCCACAGAGTACCTATTTATCTCTCTCATACAGAATGTACATACATATAGTATGGGCACATTACACACACACGCGTGCACACACGCGTGCACACACACGCGCACACACACACACACACAGAACCTTGTAAAAGACCAGTGTGTGGTGTAGAGGAGGTGTGAGGTCAGGCCCAGTGAAGTGCGCGGTGTGTTTTCCTCTGTGGAGCTGCTCACAGGAAAGGGGCAGTGATTTTGGGGAGCTGTGCCTCAGTGACACACACTGCTGTGTTCTCCAGACGGAGGGGGAGGAACGGGAGAAGAGGTGCTCGCATGCTACCCAGGATAACTCACAGTGAAGAAGCCATGCTCTGAGTAACACACCAGCCTTTGACCTGATGTTCTGTTTGGACCTGTGTGTGTCTGTCTGTGTGACAGGATCGACCGCCTGAATGACAACATGATCAACTGCGGTGAGTACCACTTTTAAATGTGTCGATGCCATCAGGAATGTTTCCAAGTGCCTAATTATCAAAAGCTTCATGTCTCTCAAACTGGTGTCCAAGCTGACATTTACAGCTATGAAGAGAAAAGAAGAAATGTTTCCGAGTTCTGATTGTGTAACTCTCAAAATTAGTTGCAGAGCAGAGAAGTTAAATGATGCACTTGTTGGCCTGAGGGCTGGATGCGTGTAACAACACAACTATGTGCGTGTGCGAGTGTGTGTGTATGTGTGCGTATATTTATGGACACACTTGTACACAGAGGTTCTTTATGAAAACACAAGTTACATAATGCTGTGTACCTCCATTCCAAGACAACCTTTTATAGTACAAACGGTGCAGTCAGAGCAGGAGTGGACGGGCACAGCTTCCTCTCTGCTCTCCAAACAGTCACACATGAAACCACGGGGCCGGACTCAGACACGACCACATGGCCGCACACAGCACCGAGCAGCTGAGCCTGGATGGAAAAGCATTCAGGATGTGTCGTCTCTTCTGAGGTCATAAATAATCTCTGTGATTGTACACACTGTAGAAGTGGTGGGATATTTCTCTGGAGCATGAATCCTTTCAGGTGGCAGTCTTGGATGTCTTCTGTAGGTCCTGCCCCATCTCACAGGCTGAAAAAATCCCCGTGAAAACTTTACACAACATACACGTTGTTCAGCTGCGCAGCGACCCCACCCTCTGCTCTCTCTCAATCAGCTTCTGTTAGGCTGCAGGCAGAGAGCAGGCTGTCTCTGAGGACATGTCCACGTGTGTGAGTGTGTGTGTGTCTGTGTGTGTAAGAACACATGCATACACACTGTTGAAACTACTCAGCCTCTGTCCTTCACACACATGCTCTATGTGACTGATTTATCTTCCTCTTCTGAACAATGTTACTGCTGTGCATCGAGTGTGTGAGAGGAAACCTGGACTCTGTTTTTGGTGACATCACAGGAGGAAGTCAACATCTTCTCTGAAACAAGTGTGTTTTATTAAACTAAGCCAAAATGTACAAACCAGCATACAGCCTACGTGGAAGAACTCTTAAGAGCCTGTGACGTCAGAGGTGTTACTTGTAAAAGATTCCAGTGTCCACACAAGTTTAGAATCAAGTTATCTTCTTCAGTGAAAGAGTATTTTCAACAACATGACAGGTCACTTCAGCATACAAACAGAAACTGTTCGTTACCATGGTAACTCATGTAAAAAACACAAACAACTTATGTTGGTGTTGTAGCAGACCTCTTAAAGGCATATTCCACTTTTTACATATGATGTTCATTATGTGACATCTCCCCTTTCCAGTTTTTGTTTCACTTTCTCATAAAACAAAACAAAAAATATATTCCCGCAGCAGAATGAAACATTCTGAACATTCTGTACGTCAGTGAATAAGTATTAGATTGGTATTGGCTGATTCTTATTCCTCAAAAATAATAAATCATATTAAACATATTTGAACATCATAACATCAGCTCCTTCTTACTTTTTGACTCAATGAACTTCTTTAAACCCATTCGTCTCCGCCTGCCCCAAAACAATGTAGTCACAGTGTGAATCTGTGCGCATGTTTTTTTTCACAGGTTCAACCTTTTCACAGGTCTACTCAATCTGCCAGACCGGGTAAGAAACAGTCCATTCTGTGTCTCTAGGGGAACCTGGGGGTCGGTGAGGCAGTGTCAGTGGTACGAGTGGGGTCAGGCTGCTGTGTAGCAGCTCCATGTTGCTGGAAGAGCAACATGGAGCTGAGACATGCTGTAGGTGATGACGGTTCCATCTCAGTGTCGCCCTTCGATGTGTTTCGATGATATAAGAGCGTGGAGTGATGCTGTCTCCTATGACAACAGCAGGTGTTCCCCACACTCTCTGATGGTCCAGTTCAGGCCCGGAGTGGCTGATCTGGAGAATCGGGAAGATTCCCGGTGGGCCAGGCTAATATTTGGGCCGCAAGGGCCGGTCAACAGTTACCCTGTCGAGCTACACTCACTGTCTTGTCTGTGTGGTCGC
>JAPQLA010000001.1:1299740-1312358 GCA_029822935.1 Naso vlamingii | reverse complement strand
AGAAAGGGTGGTCCTCACTCCCAATGGGCATGCACCCGGCCCTCACTTTAATGCCTGTACAGGAATGTGTGTGTGTGTGTGTGTGTGTGTGTGTGTTGTGTGTGTGTGTTTGTGAGCGTGTGTGTGTTGTGTGTGTGTTTTGTGTTGTGTGTGTGTGTTTGCGTGTGTGTTGTGTGTGTTTTGTGTGTGTGTCGTAGTCATGAGGCTTGAGGAAATCGTTGCCTTTTTTAAGTGGGAAAGAAAAGCTCTTTTATGTCGGCGAGCCTCCACAGATGCCTCAGCAGTTTTTCAGAACACTTACACTCACTGATGCAGTCTGACTGTCCTAACTGAATTTTCTAATTGCCCTCCAGAGCGTCCTCTTCCATTAGGCTTTGGGCCGGCTGGGAGAAGTGTGTTGGTTCCTGAGCTCCGAGTACACACACACAAACACACACTGACTGCCATGCCTCAGAGATACTCCCACCAGAGGAGGAAAGCCAGCACAGCAGCTGCTCGGAGGATGGAGAGGAGACCCAGGGAGCAAGCGAAGAGCAACAACAACCCAACCAGAAGCCACAACCACCGCTCCAGAAAGCTGGCCATGCTCTCCAGGTACCAGAACCACTTAGAGACTTTCAGCTGGGCCGTAGGGGAAGCTCCGGGAACACAGAGTTAGGTCATTCACTGTTACAGTGCAGCAGAAACAGCATAAAATGTTCTCTAAAGGCTGATGCAGATCTTGTGCTGCTGTGTCAGAGTCTAGATTTGGCTACGTGCTGACCAGAGTACTGTCTTATTTTGTTTTTCTGTTTCATATACTGCATGTACAATTGCATTTGCACATCTATATTGCTTTCATGTGGGAATTACTCAGTATTTTACAGCACTGTAAACAAGGCAGGGTTGTTACTGAAGGCATTTGATGCTGCGAGGCTGACTCTCTCACTTACACTGACTCTGTCCAGGACTCTGATCCTCTGTCATTCGAAGACTAATGATGACTATCCAGCAGAGCGGCATGGTGGAGACATGTCAAACGGGTGCAGGACATGGTCTCCAGGCTGGAAGACAGACATGACTGCTGGGGATCAAACATGTTACAGAGATACAGAGAGCAGACACTGGAGGACGAGCCAACACTCAGCTGTGGAGAGGAGAGGAGGTGCTGATGCTGACCAGGTGCAACACTGCTCCACACTCAGGGGGAATAAACGGAGCGTGAGGAGGTCCTTCAACATCAAGGTACGATACCAAGAGTTCTCCAACTATGATCAGTTGCATCTAAAAATATACTCAGTATGTTCTTGGACTGATCACTCTTAGTTGATAGTTCATATAGCTATTATTTGACCGTGCTAGTGCCATGACTCTAAGGATGAGCCACCCCCCACTTTGATACAGACTTCAGCTGACCCTTCGCTAAGCCACAGCCACCTAGTTACTGTTGCTACATCCAACAAGCTTTCGGAGCTAGCGTGGAGCTCAAACTCACTTTGTTTACATGACATTAGAGAAAATCAATTTATTGTGTTAATCCGACTAAAACTGTACTTTTCAAATGCATGTGAACATGTTAGTCTGACTGAAATCGTACTAAATTGAATTTCTTAAAGTTGAGCTAACACACCAGATAAGATCATTGAAAGTTGAATTACTCCTGCATGTATTCACATCAACCGGACCCGGACTGGCCTAAACAATCTGCACATGATCGATAGTCCCCGTGCCATCTTTGACCCACAACTCAAACAGCATAAATTTGTAGAGGAAACCCGGGAAGAAAACAAGAATCCTGTAAGCATGAAGAGAAACGTGCCAAATTTGTACCAAAAGTAAAACATAATTATGAAGTGTACAGCGCTGTAAAGTTGTCCATGTTTTCACCATTTCACATGGAATCAGCTCGCTGTTTGCTAACTTGTTTGTAGCTTGTCTGGCTAACAGGAAGAAGGTCCAACAGCAACCAGCTGAATGGAGCATATCAGCCCCCACTGTAACGCAGATGGACAATAATATTGATTCTCCCTCAGCGCGTGTATACTGGGACGACAGTAGTCCAATTAAATGACTTAATTTAGCTTTAAACGTAGCTCAACTTAACTGTGCATGTAAACATAGTGACTGTAACTAACTGTGCTCCCTGGTGAAATATTGTCTAATTTTTGGAAAAACAAAAAAGCAGACAGAAGGTCTGCAATAAGCCTTTGAATGATGAAAACAGGAAGTCAAAGTAACTCAGCAGTGAAAACAGATTAGAGTTATGAATATAAAGATACATGCTACATGCTACATGCTAAAGCTAAAGCCTACAGATCACAGTGCAGACGCTTCAACTTTTGTTTCACTTCATTCATGAAACAAACAAAGACCCTCGTAACGATTCAGGACCCGTTTAGGACAAGCAGAGGACACGTCTCTTTGTATATTAACATTAAAAGTAAAGTTGGACTATTTGGTCGGGTCTGAGTTCTGCTTACCAACGTTGAGAGCTGCTATTTCCAGACTGCAGCCTTAGACTTTAGCTTAGCTGGCCAGGCTTGTTAGCGCTCTAAATAGCTATAAGTAACTCAAATTAAGCAGCTAATATTTACTAATAACAACGTAACATGGCCTCAGTGTTTATCAGAGGGTTGCTGAAGCAGACACAACGTTAGCTGTGCTTGTTAAACTGTGAGGGGATCAACGGGGAATGAGGACAGGTGAACCGTTTTGCCCAGAGCATAACGTTACACTTTTCAGCGTTTGATTTTGGGAAGGTAAAGGACGTAAATCTCCTTCAAACCTTGAAAAATAACGAGTGTCTCGTTTAAAAGTGCTCCAGACTCAACGTTTAACCACGACAAGCTTGAAATTCACAGAACCAGCCTGAAAATTAAGAAAATCTGAAAACATTGCATGAGTTTCAATGGAGCACAGCCGTGTAGTTGTCAGACCTCAGTCAGAGCTGGCAGATGCTACGCTCTGATTGGCTTGTTTAGCGAATGGTCAGTTGCTCAAGAAAGTTTTGAAAAGTTGTTGAGACAATTGTGCCTCGCAGAGGTTACATCTGATTGATCGGTGATCCCTTGACTTCTCTAGCTCCATCAGCAGAAACACTGAGCTGTGCCTTTTTTATTAAGAATGATTAAAGCCACATTTAATGGAACTTGGGTTATTTTGTCATTTTAACGCTCACTTAACCAGCTGTTCAGTCCTGTGGCGTGAATGTGTGCAAATCACAAACATGGATTCTTCATCTCTACATGGTGTGACTGGAGCGCTACTGTTACTCATGTCGCTTAACGTTGATTTGGGAAAAACATCTAACTCAAGAAAAAATTCAGTTTCAGGTTGTTTTTTTTTGTTTTTTTTTTCCTGGTGAGGACAGTCTCATAATAATTCACAGGTCCTTGTCACGGCACTGTTGAATTTGTGTTTCAGTGTAGCACACCGTAGAGTTCTGGTTTGTTATTTGATGTTAGTGCTGCATGTGTTTACATTTAAATCTGCTTTACCCAAACAGCCAGACAGGCTTCAGCATATCAGAGTCACTTTCAGTGTGAGTTGAAGCCTTCAGAGTCTCTTGACTGATTCTTAGGCTGATATGAAGATGAGCTGTCATATTCATTTTACAGTCATAACCACAATGCGTGTCATGTGTGTTGAAACATGTGCTTGACATACAGTTTTCCACACTTGCGGCTCTTGCAGCCTCCAGTAAAAGCTTGTTCATTCCTGTCAAACGCAGCCTGGCTGAAACATCCACTACTTCAAAGATGGCCAGATATATGACTTAACAATTCAGTTCAGTATTAAACAGTTTTCTTTATGGACAAAATAGCGTGTCGGAATGAGTGTCTAATGTTTGCATATGTCCAGCCTCAGCGTGGTGTCAGTGCCAGGGTTGTGCTGTGTGGAATGCTTCTTGTCTGAGCGTAATGATAATCACATGCCGAGTAGTTTGAGAGCTGAATGTCAAACATTCAGACAAACACAGGGTTTGTTGTGCTGCTGGCTTTCTATGGCTCAGCTTCATTCCACTAATGTCCAGTCTAAACTGTCAGTCACCCTTTGCTCACCTTCACTGAACGACAGATGCTACAGTGGTTAAAGCTTTCATGTCTGTGGCCTGTGGTTGTGCTTACAGACTCACGCTGTACCATGGTTTTCTCATTCTGCATCTGTGGTCAACACTGAGCCTATTTTAACATTTGGATCTGAACCAATGAGCATTATAATTTCATGGTTCACACGTTTTAGGGAAATGTCTGAAATACTGAACTGGCTTCTTCCAATCCTTGTGTACCCTGTCTGGTTTTATGGAGGTTGGTATGATGCAACATGGGGACTTTATATTTATGTAAACTCCAGGATGGTTTAGTTTAGTTTAGTCACAGTGTTTCTCTGTGGGCCATAGCTCAGGAGGTAGACCCAGTCATCCACTTGTCTGAAGGCCAGTGTTTCTATTCCATGGGCCTGATTTACTAAGATCCCAAACACAGAGTAGTAAATTGCAAGTGCACTCTAACATATTGCTTATTTGTTGGTGTATGTTTTGCAAGTGATCTACTAAGAACAATCACATGTCTGACAACAGGTGCAAACATGGAGGGGGCAGGATTTAAATGGGGGTTTTGCGCATTTCAATGGATTCTTCCACAGAGAGTTTAGAGAACGAGCAGCGCGAATGCAAAATGACATAGTGAGGGAGTGTGCCTGATGCTTTGTGGCGGCTCGCCATACCAGTGGTGTCATTGCTCAGTAAATGTTATTCCCCAGTTCCCACAGAGACCATCAGTTTTTAATCAGTGCCCCAGTGAAGATATCAAAGCCAGAGTTTGTGTGTTTTTGTTTGCATTATTTTAAAGTGTCCTCACAGAGATACTTAAGCGTGTGTGTGTTTAATTAGCCAATCAACATCAGCTGTGTTTAACTGTAACTTGACACTTTAATATTGGATCTGACTCACAGAGACAGAGAAATCGCCCTGATCATACACATCGAACAAGTCCGTATTTCAGCAAAATCATGAGTTGCATCGAGGAAACGACTGGTTGCATAGGGCCACAAGGACTTGCTGAACAAAGTTCTATAACTTTTGTGTGGATAACTTTACAAATCTGGCAGCCTGAGCGAGAGAGACAAAGTGGTCCGAACCTGCCTCTCTTCCAGAAATTTCAGCATCAGTTATAATGGCTGCTTATGGGAGAAACTGGTGACCTCTTGTCGAACTGAGGCTCATAGATCCTAAAGTTTAAGTCTGACTGCTTCCAAACCTGTATCACAAGAACCCTCACAACATTTCTTTTTTTTCTGATGTTTTTATGCATGGTTTGCCAAAGTTGTGGGATTTATTGCAAGTTGTTTCTGAGATTTTTAATCACTTTTCACTGTGTCTCCACTCTAGTGATGACATCATCCACTCTAGCCTGCTGAAGATTCCACAATACACACCCATTGTAAAATCTGAAGAGGAACAAAAATGGCATAAAACTAAAACTGCGATATCTCAAAAACGGTAAAAGATAGCAAAAACATGAATACAAGATAAACAGCTCAAAGTCTTCTGTCTTGCTTAAAGTTTGAATGAAGTCTGTAGCTGAAACTATGTGGAAGCAGTACAAGTTCAAAGAGGGGAGGGTTTGATCATTTTTTGTAAAGTTTTTCTATGTTTTCCCCTTCATTCTTACGGGAATATTTTTTGTTTGGTTGTTTTTCACGATTTTTGCAAACACTGTTTTACGACTCGTTACCAAAGTCATAGCACACCATTCCCGATAATTCTGCATGTTTTATGTATGTGTGCTCAAAACTGTGGCACAAGCTATGCAACGAAATTTGGCAGAAGAGGAATAACAAATGTGTTCCTGTTTGTGCTTTGCACATTTTTTTAAAATTAATTTTGCAAGGAATAATTTGATGATGAATCATTGGATAGGTGATATGGATTCATGTTCTTCTGTCCAACCAAAAATGTTTACACGAGTGTTAAAAATTGCATTCTCTGGGGCGCCCGGTGGCTCAGTCGGCAGAGCAGGCGCGCCATATACAGAGGCTATGTCCTCGCCGCAGCAGACACGGGTTCGATTCCACCTGTGGCCCTTTGCTGCATGTCATTCCCCCTCTCTCTCTCCCCTGTTTCCTGTCCACTCTTCAGCTGTCCTATCCATGAAATAAAGGCACAAAAGCCCAAAAAATATCTTAAAAAAAAAAAAAAAAGCATTCTCTACACACTCTGTCATTTGACCTTTGACTCCTCATCTCCACAAAATCAGCAGCCGTCTGTGCGAAGTGCTGGGCAGATTAACACCTCCCTTTTAAACGTATTAAATACAGACAAAAACGCAGTCACTGACATCACTTTCAGGCTTGGTAAATCATAGTGCTTGTGGTAAGTTAATGTATTTGCATTTTCTTCTCTCTGTATTTAGCAGACTCGGTTAAAAACGCCCCATGTTGCGTATTCTTTAAGGCATAGATGCTTAATCGACAGTGTGCACTGTCCTGCTCATTTGAAAAGCGCAATCCTCCCCATATTAGATTATTTTGCACATTTGCTTGCTGGTGATGAAGTTTGCACATCTTTGT
The DNA here is from genome assembly GCA_029822935.1 of Naso vlamingii. Classification (NCBI taxonomy): domain Eukaryota; kingdom Metazoa; phylum Chordata; class Actinopteri; order Acanthuriformes; family Acanthuridae; genus Naso; species Naso vlamingii. The sequence continues at coordinate 1,305,809 of JAPQLA010000001.1, read as the reverse complement.
GCATGCAAACCTTAAGTAAATTGGGCTCTTAGCTAATAGTCGGTCAATGGGCAAGATACTGAACTGAGTTACTCCTGATGAGCAGCTGTTTTGTCCTTCAGTAACAACCTGCAAAAAGAGCTTCTCGTGAAACTACGCCTCGTTTCCACTTACATGTGTGACTGGTGTCTGTAGATCCATAAATATATGAATATATGGATATTTGGATACCCCCTAGTGTCCAGTGCAAGGAAATGCACTTCTTTACGGAATGACAGAAACTAACGTTACCTGTTTTAAGCCTGTATTCAATATCAGACTGATAAAGATGATCTAACTGCTTGTCATATCCAACCGATGAAGACGATCTGACAAAATGTAACGTTGTGACATAACCGTAGCAGAGTATCATTACTCAGATTTATGACTATAAACTATAAACTTACTCTTTTTAATCATACAAACTCACGTAACAATCCAAATGAACAACTGAACTGAAAAAATTAGACTGTTAGCTTTAGCAGCTTGTTAGCTAAGCTAGCACAATATCATACGGTCTCTCTGAAGTCCACCACAAAAGTCCCGGACTGAAATATTACGGAGGGGAGAAGTTTTGCAGGCACACTGGATATCACAGAGATTCCCATAGAAATGGATGGTCTGCTGGTTGACTCGCCTCCGTACACAGTGGAGACGGTGCGTTACACATGCTCTTGGAGAAATTATTTACAGTGATGTAGAGTTAAATCTGTAATCAAAATTTAGCTGTAAAACTTTTGCTGTCATTGCTGAGAACACACTGTTAAATAAATTCACTTGTTCTAACTGAAAATAGAAATATCAATATTAATAAATAAATGAATGAGGCAACTGTGTACAGTCAAGAGCAGCTTTGAGACAGCAATGCTAACAGACACAGCTAACATGCTGACATTTATCAGGAATAGGGGAACCATGCTGACATGTGCTAATAAGCACAAAACACAACGCACAGCTGATGGGAAATATCATATTTTTGCAGGTATTTGGTTCTAATAAAAAAACAGGCCAGTTAAAAAATGTAACAGGATGATGCCACTGAATAAAGCGTCAGTGGATCCCCAAAATTTACGCTGCTCTTTTGAGTGTGACGCTGAATTTCATGATGATTCATTTGATAGTAGATGAGATGGTATTCCAGTTTGGAGGAATCATGAACAACCCAAACTACCATCACTACGGTCCTGCTACCAATTACTTTATGTGTTCTTGAGTGTCTAGTAACATAGTTTTTTGTTGTTGTTGTGTTTTGGTATAGAACTTTATTTAGAATTAAAACATCGGCCATTACAAAATTCCAAATATAAAGTTAATTAGGTAATGGTACAGCTTAATGACGGAGCATATTACTTGATACAGAAATAAATAACAAAAACTAATTTAGAGTAAAAGAAAAAAAGAAAAAGAAAATGCAACCAAAAAAAGGAACCACGTCCTATGATGTGGTCCCTGAGGTATATCCCTGTGGTATATATATATATATTTTTGGAAGTCTCCAAAATTCACTATATTCACTGAGGTTCTTTATCATGAATCCAACTTTGAAATTTTGCCAAAATGTATGGTGATATTGAAGGTAAAAAATAATTTTTCTTGTACTGCATTGTTATTGTTACAGAAAATACAGTCGGTATTGTTAAAGTTAAATCTTTTATTTAGAAATTTACTGCTTGGATAAATATTGTTATTTCGAAATGAATTTCTTTAGCTTTTGATATAATGGAAGAAGAGAGGTATCTGGTTCTGATTCTACTCATCACTCCAAAGCAACGAAACGATCCACTGTGCCTCATCACAGGCTGATTTAATGAATAATGGCTACAATAGGCTCTGATGGCCACTTGAAAACTGCTCGATTTTACCATAGCGTTTCAGGATTGGGCTGTGGCGCCCCTCCATCTTTAACTTTGGGGGGGCATAGAACCCAGTGCCCCCCATAGATGGTGCCTTTGGTTGAGGGAACTGTGGATTTACAACACTATACAGTGGGGCTGTGCTCAAATATCAATGCAGCAACATATTGTAATATTTATTGCATTACATCTGTATCGTGACCCATGAATCTTGATGTGTATCATATCGTGAAGTCCTTGCCAAAACCCAGCTCTAAAGTTCAGTGACAAAAGAATGTTTATGCACTTTACTCTCATGTTTTCAATTTTAGTGTGTCCAGTTAAGTGCAAGAGTGCACTTAAATTTCTCATTTTGATGTTATGGCAGCTACATCAGCGTGTTCGGTAATTTGCCAAAACAGTTTAAATAAACTGGACAGGAAATTTTGAATTAAATTGTTTTGACTCAGTTTGTCTGTTGAATTATCAGTATAATGAGATGTGATGTATTCAGACAACCCAGATCGTTTGTTTGTTTATCAGCTCTGTTTTGACATTTTCAGTGAACTCTTCAGTGAACTGTGGAATATCGTAATATATCACAATATGCATTGAACTGCAATTTTTCGTGATATAATCAATCATATTGTGACCTGTTTATTCTGATGCGTATTGCATGGTGAAGGCTTGCCAAAACCCAGCACTACTATACAGCAGAGTACTTCTCAAAAAATGGTGCTGAATGAGAAGTTAACTGAGACAAGCTTCTCCATCTGTAGTCCTGCAGTGACAGTACCCATCATCAGTCGTAAGGAGCCCTCGACAGCTGGCTGTTGTAGCAGCCCATGTATGTGAAGCCTGTTGTGCTGAAGCACTCTGACCAAAGCTGGGCTCAACAGTAAATTAATGGAGCAGGGTTTTCCTCCGGGGCTAATTCATTGCACGTCCAACGTCAGTATACCACCACAGAAACAATATCACAGCCATATGCTGCTGACATTCACATGGAGGCTAAAGCCGTTACTGTCTCTGGCTCATGAATGAAGTCTTTGTCAATACACTCAGGTCATGTCAGAATATTATTGTTGTTCATAAGTGACTGAATTTCACCATGGTCACCTCTGTACAGCTGATTTCCTATCATATTTAAAGTCACTGAGTCATAGAGGAGACACCTGAGTGCCCATTTAAAGAACAAAACCAATCTGTCTGCATCAAATCATTCAGTGATTTGGTCACATGCACTGAAAACTTGTGACTCTGTCTCCTTAATTTAACCTCTGAACGCTGCGGCCCAGTTCAATAAAAGCTTACTGTTGTTTCACCACGCCGAGCCAGATGGTTGATATGCTCATAAAGCTGCTTTCTACCTTTTAATATAGAGGTTCCCTTCTGCATGTCCACTGTGTGTGTGTGTGTGTGTGTGTGTGTGTGTGTGGTTATAGGAGAGTAGCATCTGGAGGATGTGTGTAGCCACCGGGCCCACTGAGGAGGTGTGTGCACCACAAATGGCTGACAGCAGCATCCAGACAGAGAACAAAGACTCTGATGTGGAGCGCAGAGGGAGCGGAGGGAACCTGCACAGGTGAGACAACAGAACCACAGCTGGAGGTGACTGGTCAACGCTGCACTTGGGTGGAAATACTTTTGTCAGGTGAAGTAGTGATCTATTTTATACAGGGTAACAAAATGCTGGTGACAGACAGCGATACTGATGACAGAAACAGACAAACAGAGATGGTAAACTTGAGGATCAAACAGAATGACAGTGCACATTTATGACTGTTTTACATTGTTGGCCGAGTTTTTCTACCATTTTTATGCAGCATAATCACTTCTTAAATTGTTTGTGGTCGGGGTTGGACGTGTTCAAGGGACTTGACTATATAAATGCTCAGGAAAAACGAGAAACAATTTGTTATCTCTGTACTAACCTCTCTCTCAAACTTCATTATTGAACTCAATTGTGTTGAAGAAATGTAGGAAAAAGCAGACGGACTTAAGTTTCACTTGATGTAGCACACCTCTGTGAGGAGTGCGGAAGAAAAATTCTGGTGGGCAGCAGCTGCTGATCCGTGCTAAAGTCACCGTCTTTTTTTTTTTTTTTTTTAAATCATAAAACGTAGCATGTACAGGGCAAAAATCTCCCCCTGTAAACATGTAGTCTGGAGAGTTTTGTACGCATAAATTTACACAAGACTGTGTCACATAAGCTTGAAGCTTGAAGGAAATCAGCAGAAGCAGCTCTATACTAGATGAATTTTAGACTCTGTTACATTATTATTGTCTGCGTTTTTACAGTTCAGTCACTTCTTTAACTGTTTGGTGGACATGTGGTATATCTTTAAGAGAGGAAGCTGATGCTGATGCTGTTAAATGTCACGCAGGTGACGTCTCCTTTGAATCCGCAATCCCTGCTCACTGTGTAAAATGACAGACTGACGCAGCTTAAACACGCGCTGCTTGGTTCTGTGTTAATAACATGAAATTAACAGCAGCCGGGTTATTGGCAAGCCTTTAACGTGACGCAGACGCCGGGTCTCTGTGTAAAAACAGCTTGTGACATCACTGCCGGTCAGCAGTGATTCTGGAAGTGTTATGTTAGATCTCTCATGTTAACGCAGCAGTTAATGCAGACCCCATCCAAAAGACTTGTAGATGTTTCATGTCAAGACTGTTGCTGGAAATGAATTCTCTACAGTTTGATCTCATTGTAGAAAAACAAAAGTCTCCAAAATGTTGGAAGGTCACCTACAGTAACTCCACATCTTCCTGCTGGCTCGAGCTGCTGAAGCCGTGTAATCCCTGGTACAAGTGCAAGACACAAACACAAACAATCACAAACAATCCCTGAGGCAGTTTAAATGTAAACAGTCAGTTATAGAATAACACAATAATTTACAACCATCTAAAGTCAACAGCAGTTTTATCCTTCATTGTGATGCTTGTGAATTTAAAAAAATCCAGCTGAAAAGTGTGCTGACATGTATCTTATCGACCAGTTCAGCAGGATGGTGGAAGACGTTGCATTTTATCAAGTGTCAACAGATTCAGATTACCTGCGAACACCAGGTGGAAACTGGGCCGTCACTGGAGTGGCATGACTCTAAACTCCAATATTCTGAGGGTGAAATAAAATACGTCTGTCCCACATCCCTTCCTCATATAGCATTTGCAAATTCAATTTTTTATATATTTTTGTTGTGCAGTGTTACTAGCTTGTAGTCTTCTTGTACAAGTATCGAAGCATGGCAGGAGTTAGATGCCTTTCACGTCACTACGTTCTCTCCTCTCTATGGTTTGTGCAAGATTTCTTTGTTTAGCTCACAGACATTTAGCTTTCAGTTGTCTCTGTATGTTTTTTCCTCAGAGGCTGCAGCTTCCTGAGCCCAGACAAGCTGGCACCCTTTAACGGACACTTTCTAAGTAGCAGCGCTTGGATGGCGGGGGAGGGAACAAGGAGCGTTCACACTGAAGCCTACAGAGAGGTAACAGCAGCTCACACAGGAAATGGACGGTGGTGTGACATTTGTTTTGCCCTGCCTGATTCTTTAAGAAAACACTAGCTCACTGTCTTCATACATTTCATTTGCTCTTTTTTTGTCAGCACTCTGCACAATGAGCAATCTTATGTTGGGCCTGTGCCAAGCGGGACCTTTAAGGTGTTTACAGAGAAACCTAACAAGAAACCTTCAAGAATAAAGAGACTGGACCAGGAGAGACGTGCTCACTGAAAATTACAGTGAACTGAAATGTTCAGATGAACAAATGATAAATATAATTTCATGTTTTTGCACATTTAAACAACAAGTTTACAAGTTTAAGGACTGTTGAAGGTTGCAAATAGGGCTGTCAAACGATTAGCTTTTAATCGCGAATTTTTTGTTTTTTTTCTTAATTTTTTTGCAAGACGTTTCAAATATGACTACAGTAAGAGCAAAAGGGTTGAAAATGCATTTTTGACTTCAGCTCGACTTTAGGTCCATATTATCCATGTAAAGTAATTCTTACTAGTGTAATTTAGAGGGGATCAAATGCCAACTTGAGTACGTCTCTTGCATAAATCTGGTGAAGTAATGAGGAAGAGACGGGCAGAGCTCGCCCACCGCTAATTAGCTTAGCTCAAACACTGGTGGTCAATAGGAAGTGCTAGCCTGCCTCCGCCTAAAGTCATCAGATAAACTTTCCAACAACTCTAAACAGTCCTGTGTGCTTGTTG
>JAPQLA010000001.1:1260929-1285461 GCA_029822935.1 Naso vlamingii | reverse complement strand
ACTATGTACAGCACTTTGTTCCAGCTGTGGCTGTTTTAAAGCGCTTTATAAATAAAGTTGAGTTGAGTTGAGTTGAGATTTTGCAGAGATGAAGAACTTGGAACTAACTGCATCTGTGTATGAGCATAGAACTGCAATGGATAGAGACTGCACTGTACTGTGATCTCTCTGTAACACAATCTAATTGTTCACAATCTAATATTGTGACATCACACACCCCTAATTGAAGCTGACATTGTTATGCTTTGTTGTCAGTTCTGACAAACTTGTTCTTTACTAAAACCAAAGCTGGACAGATGAAAGAAAGACAGCTCAGCAGGGGCGAAGGTACAGACATTGCATTTATGGGCCTGTGCTGTGTGAGGTCCCGTAAGAGAGAGTGTGCCTCTAGTAAGAATGAGGTGAAGATGTGTCAAAACAATACTACGACTTGATAGATCTCGACAGATTTTTTTTCAAGGGAGATCATTTGGTACATACACTCTCAAATGGGCGGCATGGTGTTTCAGTGGTTAACATTGTTGCCTTATAGTAAGAAAGTCCTTGGTTCAGGTCCCGCCTGGAGCAGGGCCTTTCCTTGTGGAGTTTCATGTTCTCCCCGTGTTCGTCTGGGTTTCCTCCAGGTGCTCCAGTCCATTGTCTCCAGTCAGCACCCTTGACCGAGGTACTGACTCAGAATCTGGAGTTGGTACCCATGCGCTGTGCTGTGGCTGCCCACTGGTCCTCAGAGATGGGTTAAATTTAGAGACCAAATCTCACCATACACTGTATATGCAACCAACAAAGAAACCTTGAACCTTAAACAATTAAACAGATATGGACATCCACCTTTGTCAGTGATTTCATTTAAAAAAGTCAGTAGCAAGCAAAGTATAACAAAATTATAGACTTATGCTACATATACCCAATTAAAAATTTTTCAATCAAATGAATATTTTCTTTTTTTCTGTGATATTCATGTCACATACAGATGCAATGATGATTGCTGGGTAATGTGTGTATGTTGCTGCCCAATCTCATGTCTCCGTTTGATCATATGACGAGACAACAAGTCTCCAGCTAGGTGAAAGGTGCGTGTGTGTACAACTTTATCAACACAGTTGTGGTTCCAGAGGAATGGCAAGAAAACTTCTGCATTTTGGTCCAGCATGGCAATGACTGACTTCAGTGAAAAAGTGCGTCCACATGTGGAGGAAACAACAACAAGAATGTGGGCGCCTGCAGATGTTTTCACAAAGCTGACCTGCACGGTGTATTAATGTTACTTAAGTGACAAGGGAAGGCTCTGGAAAACCACCAATGCCTTTGGACTTTCCCGACAAGTTGTTTCTGTCATCATGCAACAAGTTTGCAAGGCTACCATCATCTTCCTTGAGCCAGATGACATCAAAATACGGCGTACAGAGCCCGAAGTGAACAAGCTTGTCATTGGTAAGTTACGCCACAATTCCTGGGAGCTACTGACTGCACACACACCTGAAAGTAAAACAACATCTTGCTAATCCCACAGACTGGATAACAGAAAGAGAAAAGATTCTTTGAATGAACAGGTGCTGTGTGATGACAACTACTGTTTCTTGGACGTTGAATGGTCATGTGATGTGTGTTTTAAGGCGTGCAGTATGGACGGAGATTAGAGCTATGATGGTGCTCAAAACACTCATGTGGACGAGACTCATTTGTGTTTTATGACTTCATCTTAACTTCAAAACACAGTAATGTGGATGGAGCCTTTATGCTCTTTCGTGGTGTTTTTTTTCCTGGTCTCCTCACTCTAATTGGCCGGTCAGCTGCTTGACCATCTTGACATGAAGTTGGGTTGAAGGTTATATGCAGTGGGCCTGCAGAAAATATTTTGTGGGGGGGCCAGATGGGGCCAGTGAAAATTCTGGGGTGGCCATGGAGGCACACTAAAAAAGCTATACAGCATAAGACAAAGACACTATAGTATGTACACCTGTTGTATTCGATTCCTTGGCTGATCTCAGTGTCGCACTCTCAAGCGAGTTGTCACGTGCCGTTGACTTTGTATGTAATTTCGTTGCACCACAAATAAAAGTCGTTTTGGTGTGTACACAGCTTCAGATGTGGTGTCGAATTCCCAGTGCGCTTGCAAAAGTGTCCTGCTGTGGCCAGAAACAAGAAACTTTTGTTCCACCTTAAATGTAGCCTATAATAACAGATTTATAAAGGGCTTGTCCATTTTGGGGGGCCAGCGGGGGGGCCAAATATTTTCTCGTAGGGGCCATGGCCCCCCCTGGCCACCCCTTGGGGGCGCCATTAGTTATATGACCCCTTGTCACCATTTTTGCTGCTTGCACACACCGTAATCACACTGCTGTCAGAGTGCTTATGACTTTTGTGGTGTTTGAAAGAAATGGAAGTTAAATGTATAACTGAGAACAAAGTATGTCTGTACTGCCCTGCCCCTGTTGTTCTGAGGTCACAGGGTTATGACCTGTTTCCCCCATTAGGGGGCGTTAACAGCATATAGAGTAGGCCAGTGTTAACTAAGAGCTGCCCAAGAGCAGATGTGTTTTTCCTGCCTGCTGCAAATAAACTTGCAAATGTTCGCCAGCAACTCCGCTTGTCGGTTTTACCGAAAAGGCATCTTTCCCACGCAGTCTGTCGACATAACAACTTTGAAAAAGTTCAAGGTACAAATTGTTATTTTCTATGAGAAACTGAAAGCATTGGTTTACATGACTGCAAGATAGAAGCCCAAAGCAGTTTGCTGATGTAGACGACAAGTGGCATCACCAGGTTAAAACTGATAACCACAGTGGTTTTCGTTGTTGAATATGTTTGACACTGTGCATGACATTTGAACTTGGCATGTTTAAAGTCGGGATACCTGCTGTTCTTCAAAGCCCCAGAATAAGGTTTTTAACTGTTTCATCATCATCAAACTGCTTTATGAGTTACAAACCGTTAATAGTTCCAGCAGGGGAAATGGGTTGTGTTACAAATGACTAGTAACAAGTGAATCAAAAAGAATCAGAAAACAAGATCAGATCAATTAGTAGTTGAGCCTTTAACCACAGTACACTACCAATACGTAACAACTGAAGCATGCATCTGTTAGCACTGACAGCGTGCCATGAGGATGATAACACAATGACTGAATAGAAGATGATGTACATTACAGAGCCAGCGGTGCTTCACCTGCTTCACCTGTACTTTCTAATCCACTCTACAGCAGAGGAAACACCATCGACTGCTCACCCGATACCAAACATCTGTATGGAGGTGGTGTATTCATATCTGCTGGAATCCACAAACGTTTTATGAATGAGAATGCCTAAAGAGTGAAGACTGTTGATCAATCACACATCAGAGGTAAAGCCCAGGTACTGAGGTTTGTTTTCTTTGTGATGAATCAACTTTCTAAAACTCTGCATCCAAACCAGGAGAAGCAACATGAACATTTAACAGCAATCAGCGACAATTTGCTTCAAATGATTTCCATCAGCTGCTGCAAATCCATAATTTTCACAGCATCAGTTCCGAGTGCGTGACTGACCTGGTCGTCGTATCTGTACGTTAGAAACTGATCTTCTGTGGCATCCTCCATGAAGCTGCCCTGAGGTGAGAGGGCAAACTCTGGCAGGAACACTGCACTCTGGGGCTGACTCTCTACACACTGACAAAAAAACCACACACACACAGTTTCATTTAATCAGGATGCAGACAAAGCGTGCATGGGAAATACATTAAAGTTAAATTGTAACCATTCAACACACACAAACACAGTAGGCTTTGACCATTTGATCCCTCTGAAATATGAGTAATAAATATAAACTCACTCACCTCCAGTTCCAAGGAGAAGTTCATTTCTTTGCACATGAAGCCTTATAACAAGGATATTTACGATCATATATGATGTTCTACAGCATTATTTAGACAGCCAGTGCAGTCCTGAGAGTTGAGCTCTCTGCTGACGTCACCACTAGCTGAAAACAACAGAGGAGCATGTGCACTCAGACAATCTGTCACATAATACAATAAACAAATAAATAAATAAATAACACTAGAAAGACCATAATGGTCATTTTGGCCATTTTCAAATTTATATGTCATGTAACTCTGTTGAATTAAAGTTACAGAGCTGCTGGTCCCTGACTAAGAATGTTTGTATTTTAATTTAAAATATTATTTACAAATTGCACTAAAGGCAAACAAATTGTGATAATTTCCAGCAATTTCTGCCCAGGTGGTCATAATGACCGTACAGACTTTGTCGTGGTTAAATTGATACATTTTTTCGCACAGCTGCATCTTGTTGCTTGGTAACGTTCATTTTCTCCGTGGCACATGGCAGCGCAGCGGAGCAGAGCTCACCGGCATCAGCCGGGAGCAGATCGGAATGATCCATCTACGATAAAAGTGGATGCATTCTGTTCCTCCTTGGCATAAGTTCAGGTGTTATTTCATTTTTTTCAAAAGATATCCTAACAGATTAAATGTATTACTCTCTAAACTGGGGTTTCATCATGAGAGATAATAGAATTTGGAATCTGCAGTCAGAATGACCACTAATGGCCTTTCTAGTAAGAATGGAATTCTGACCCTTCTAGTGTTGAAAGATGTGAAACTCACTGAATATTCAGTCATGTCACGCTCATGTTTCAACACTGAAACACAAAGTTAAACAACAGCTTACAACCGGAAACAGCTGTTTGTTTGTTTCCTGAAGCAGCTGAAAGAGTCGTATAAGTCGCTGTTTACTTTGTGTTTTAGTGTCGTAAGATCAGCGCGACTGAATATTTGGTGAGTTTCTCATCTTTTAAAAGTGTTTATTGTGTTTTTCAACAGATTCTCGTAGTGCACATGCTCCTCTGTTGTTTTTAGCTAGCGGTGACGTCAGCAACAAGCTCCAGCTCTCAGAACTGCACCGTTCATCATAATAATGCTGTAAATACTGTATGGGATCATAAATATCCAAATTATAAGCCTTAGTATGCAAAAAAACAAACTTCTCCCTTAACCCAGTAAACAAAGTAGACCTCACTGGTGTTTTCTATCATAAACTATAAAATATTTCCCCAAACAGGCCGCGATCCCCTTCAGAAAACTCACTCCAACATGACCAAACCCCCTGCTGGTTGTTCATCCACTCTACTCTGCACTTACATGTACTGCTGGATTTTTGGATGATCAGCATAATCCTAATAATCCTACAGGACATGAAGACTGATTATCAGTCTAATATGAACTCTGACTGTGCTGCACACTGACACTGGACAGGAGTATGTGGCATCTGGCATTTAGAGGGGGAGAGAGAGACTGTGTGTGTGTGTGTGTGTGTGTGTGTGTGTGTGTGTGTGTGTGCGCGTGTGCGCGCGCGCGCGTGTGTGTGTGTGTGTGTGTGTCCAGAGAGATGATTTCCCATTAAGATTAGCAGGAGTGGTGTCTGCTGCAGGCTTTCAGAGCCACTTAGAGACAGACACAGCAGAAGTACAACTGGTATGTGTTTCCCTGAGGAGTGTCTGAGGTCTGGCACACTTTTATCACACGCTACCCTTTCTACTCTGTCTCTCTCTCATGCACACACACACACTCTCACTCACTCTTAGGTTTAAGCTTGCTTTATTGACAAGAACAATGTCAAAATATAGCAGCAAGCGGCAATCATTGGGGTCGAAGCTGTATCTAGACCTTAAGGACCATCATTGATGCTTGATTTGTAAGATGAAGCAATAGAGAGTGTGAGGCATAGTTACATTAGCAGGTCCCAGCCTTAGCAGGTCATCATTGTAGGTCCCATCAGGACTCAGACTTGGTCAGTTGAATTATTTGAGACAGTGGCAAAAGCACCTCCAAGCCTTAGAACTTTCAAAATTGTGATGTCAGCATGTTGATACCTTGAAAGTGAGAGGTTTAATCTGCATCTTGTTAAAACTTCAGGCGAGGAGATGTCCTACAGCTGTTTCTTCACTTGCCCTTAAAATGTTGACAACAATCAAAATGTTGGTGAGATTTCAGATGAATTTTAATTTGACTTGTAATCCAGATTTTGCTCAAACGCTGACTTTTAAGTCATACCACTCTCGTGTGTTGGCCCTCTCCGTCAGTCACACTCCACAGGTGGCAGCCATGATCATAGCTGAGCGGTCCGCTGCTGTTTTTGGTTTGACTGCTGCAGTCAAAACTTTAAAAATTCACAACAATTTAACATTTTTAAATAAAATTCTGAGAAAAATTGCACAACATTTTGACGATATTCAATATACGGTTCGCCATTTTGGTGAAGTTTAATTGTAGATTTGGTAAAATAAAAAATGTTGTGCACACAGCAGGATTTACAGTAACACATTCCATGTCATCAAAGACTCATCTTTTGACATATCTCAACACAATGTGAAACAGATGACATGGAGCATCTAAAGAATTTCCCTGTCAAGTTTGGTAGCTTTTGAATGAAGATTTATGGAGACTGAAATGTTAATTGATTATGCATATTTTAAAAAATACAGAGTGACGGACTTTTCAATGGACCACAGGCTGCAGTGCAGCAAAGTTTTGTCACTGTCCAGAGGATATTCTGAGAAAATTTGAGCTCTGTAGGATGTATGGGTGATTTTTTTATGATTTTTTGAAGTCTGGAGTGTGACGTATGGAAAAGTGGATTTTCTTGTAATAAGCCACGCCCACTTTAATCAATCACTACGACATTTTATGCATAGACTGAGTGATGACTTACGATTGTGTAAACCCAATTTCGTTCAAAGTGATGCATCCGTTTACAATGTACACTTTTCGCTTTTTTAGCGCCCCCTACAGGTGAAATGCAGTTTATCTCATCCGATATTTTCTAAAACCACTTCTTAACATTTGTCTAAAGTTTTGATTTGATTTGATGAAAAACGAATTTTTTACGGTCAGTTTGGTGTTAACGTACATTTTAGCAAAAGTTCATCAGCAGCTAAATCACTCGTACCTGCTTCAATCCATTATCCTTACAAGATTTTCATTTGTATCAGTCTAAAGATTATTCCCCACAAGGTTTGTGGAATTTTATCAAAATCTCTGGGACCAGTTGCAAAAAAACAGGCCGTATGGTTTTTGCTGCCCAGACACTTTTAGCAAAGAAGAAGAAGACGAAGAAGAAGAAGAAGAAGATGAAGAGGAATGAGAACAAAAGCAATAGTGTTCCGGCTACCTAACTGCTTGGACCCCTGAAGAGCAGTTAGGTAGATTTTTGCCCAAACAGATTTTAAACGAAGCATAATGATTTAGAATAGAAGAAAAAGACCAATTTAGTAACATTTCCTTGTGTTGGTCACGAGGATATTTTATAAGTTCACATAACATTTCAACTTGTAAGCCATTCTTTTCACCAGTGATAAAACTGCAGTAATTGCTCTTGACCACTTGAGAGCAGCACAAACAAGCGCAAGACTGATGTACTGTCTCCTAAAATAACGTACATGTGGAAAATTGGTTGGCAAACAATTGTCTATTTACTCATCCCAACAGATAGATGATCAATCATTTGCAGCTGTGCTGTTTTGTCCACCTGATGAATGTTAGTCCAATAATCACTCTCCTTTTTAGCCTCCTGCTTTGGTCTCCACCAGATCCTCAGAAAAATGTCAGTCTCTGCAGACTTTACTGTTAAATGCATCATTATGTTCACCATCTGTGCCTGGGTAATGTTGGTGGACAGGCAGAGTGCAGTGGGTTTCTATTATTGATTTTTAGTGAAAAGCATATATAATGTTGTATAATGCCCCTTGTGTCTAGCGCAAGGAAATGTATGTCTTTACAGAAGGACAGAAACGTAACAGTAGCTGAATCAGATTTACAATGTGTTAAACTATAATCTCATTCTTTCTAATTATACAAAGTCGCTTGACAATCCAAATGAGCAACTGACTTGAAGAAAATAGCATGCTAGCTATAGCAGCTTGTTAGATAAGCTAGCACACTGCCATACGGTTTCTCACTGGCCAAAGTTAAATTTTTTTAACTTACTCGAGACAAATTCCAGACCAAAATATTACGGAGGAAAAGAGTTTCGCAGGCACATGGGCTATCAGGGAGATTCTCATAGGACTGAATGGATTTTCAGCTGACTCGACTTCTGACACATATGTAAGTGGAAACAAGGGGTAAATCTGTGCAAAAGAAGAGCATGCCAGCCTGTAAACAAACACGTGAAAGATGACTAAGTTATTCTGAGTGCTCCACCTCGGCTGGTTGGAAAAACCACAGCAAGAGTCATATATAGAAGGGTTTTTTTGGCAAAACGTGCCCTTAACGAGGCACCTCAAAGACAGAAATGGCGATCTATTAAAAGGTGAGTATTTCTAATCGCATACAAAGTGGTATCATGCCATCCTTATCCTGAAATACATACAGCATTATTTTAGTTTCAGACAGCTGCCATTGTTAAGTAAGTTAGCCAGCAACTAACATTAGGATTTATACAACGTTTGCAGCAGCTAAACGCTGTGTTTAGGCTAATGTAATGTAGCCATAGCTTGAAGGCTTAAGTTACCGTTCTTAATTACTATTTAATCTGTCAGTCATGTGTCATCGAGCATAACTTCAGTATTTAAAATAATGTTAGTTAACTACCCAGACAGCAAAAGATGTTTTGGTTAAGATTGAAAATTCAATGACTGATCAACCTTCTAATCATTTAATACTATGCCATTGAATCAACACTGTATAATGGTTGAGTTTGACGATTAAAATGCCAACACTGAATCAAGATTGTTTCACTAACCTGGGTAAGACCACTCTATAAGAAGAAAGGGGAAAGTCTCACATACATTCTATATGCTGTGGACAATGGATCATGATTTATTTTTCATTATGTGTAAATCTTAAGAATGTTTTTTGTGGAATCTGTAATGAAAAAAACATTTAAAACGTACTTTGGACCACTGACAGTATGAGTCCTTGGACAGACAGCAAGGAGCGGGGCGCTCTACTGATCTGTGTTTAAATCCTGGTGGTATAGCTCATTCCAGGCCAGCAGCCAAGAAGAGGTAACATTATCCTTTTTGTTTTTGTTTTCTTGACCTTTTACAGCATCGGTTTAGTGGCCCAGGTTTAGCATTTTGGCTTACTTAATGTTAATGTAACGTTACATGGTAAAATCCAGTTCATAACTTTTCAGTAACTTCATCAACATCAGGTATGATTATAAGATTATAAAACAGCAGTCTGGAGCTTGGACAGATTTAATTAAATTAATGTTATACAAACATGGCATGCAGGTTTTTCCCTGAGCACATTTTCAGCTGGCTAACATTACTTATACCATGGTCTGTGTGAATACTCTTTTCTGATTGGCTGACAGCTGTGTTACAAAAACGTTTAACACACAGGTAGGTCGGCACAAGTTTAATCACCATTGGAAATTCATCCGCTACCCAACTCGTAACCATAACTACATATAAACTTACTCCTTAGTATGTTTATGTTAGTATGTATCCTCTGTGCACAATTATGCTGCAGACACATAAACAGAAATCTACCTGATGAAACGTGAGCTACATCAGTCTCAAAATATTGATTTGAAAGGCTAAAAGTTGAACTCTGTTTCCTTCAAGGAGTTTATCAGGCCTACAGCTTTTCGGAATATCTCGTCACTGGGCGTAGTCAGTGCAGTATCATCTGAACACCACAGGGAGGCGCTAGTAACGTTAGCCTCGCTCGACTCGTTGAGAGGTAAAATAAAGTTGGTAAACAAAGTGTCCGCTAGCTGAACTGTCCAATCTGACAATCTGAAGTGATGGTTCAGTCATCATTAGGTGAGTAACCCCTGTGTTTGATTTTAAAAAGGTTGGTAACTGAGTCTGTGTGCATTTCTTCCCCTCTACAGCCCTGTTACACTGTCCATCTGAACGTACTGACATCAGTCAATCATCTCAGTCCTGTTCACTGTTCAACCCTCGACTCCTGATGGAGGTAGTCACCTGTCATTTTGTTCCTGGACATTCTTATTGATTTGGGGACAATGACATGACTGGTTAGCGAGGTAGACTTGCTCTGTAACATACTGACAAGTTGCATTTGACCTAATGTTTGTCTACGCAACGCCGCTGACTTTGAGCCTTGCTAGCATAACGTTAGCTCTATGGCTAGCAGCTGGTTGAGTGAGCTGAGCGGACTAGTTTATCTCTCGTTGCTACGTCGTATCTGTGGTCCGTCCTATTTACTGGAGTAGTGAAATACGTTTTCATTACATAAGGATTGTTTGGGATTGTAATGATTGTTCCAGGTATTAGTCAAACCTTCAGGTGTTGCCAGGGAAACGGAGTTAGTGCTTGTTTAAAACTTTATAGATTGACCGCAAATCACATGAAAATATGATTGTGAGTGCAGAACTTTGTGAATGCTTTCATTAATTGTTGACCGTAAGCAGGTCAACTCGTCTGTATGTGTTAAACGGTTATAGGTCACTCTGCGGAGGCAAACCACCCTCCACTTTGCATTGGGTTGTTCTTCGCCTCCACGTCATGCCTCAGACGGGTTGACTATCCCTTATGTAATACAAGGCAAAATGATGATTGTGACAGCAGTTCACTGTTGAAGACACCACATGTCACGTTTCCTCACTGCAGGTTGGTAGGTTTTGGGGAATGATTAATGCATTGTTGTCACTTTCTTTCCATCCCCGTTTAAACTTTGAAACGTATGGGTGGTACAATTGAGTGTTTGATTTGAGTAATGATGTTAAAACAATGCAAAACAAATAAAAATCCAAAGAACATTTCTACGTTTTATAGCATGTCTTTACTTTTGGTTTCTTAGCCTGCTTGCTTTTTGTGGTTGTTTGCTTTTTGTGGTGGTTTGTAGAAGTTTCGGGCCTAATTCCATCAGCTACAAGTCGACAGGAAGTGGAGGGACAGAGGAGGCATTTGTGCAAACTGTAATCAGCTGTTTTTACACTCCTCTCTCCCTGCTGGTTTTGAGTTCTTATTGTGAATGCTCCAACTAATAAATGTAAGGGAATAATACTTTATTTGTGCAAAGTGTTTCAGTTTTGCAAAGATTTAACTGCGAGTCCCCATGTTGTCCAGTTTTCTCCATGTCCTGTAGATTTTTGATCGGTTCCGTGACTTTTTTTCTCTTACCAGCACAGAACCCCGTCTGTTACGGGACTTCTTTACAAAGCACTGATCCAGACGCAAATAGCCTGAAAAGCCAGCGGTAAAAATGAAAGTACCGAGAGTATTTGCGATTCAGACACACTGTGTCGTGTCTCGTGTGATGGTGTGAACTTTGGTGTGAAGTTTCACAGTGTTGCAGTTTGGCTCGATGCAAGTTTCAAGACGTCTCGTCAAGAATCTTTGGTCTAAACTGAGCTTGAGTCACACGTGTCTGCATGGCTGAGTTTCCTTAATCACACACACACACACACACAGATGAAGTCTGAGTAACTGAAAGCACCGTCAGCAGATCTGGGCTTGGTTCCAGTGAAATGAGAGCTCTGAGTGGATTGTTGTCTTCTGTTTTGTTTTTAGCAGGTCAGAATCGTAGTGGGAGACCAGCCATTACCTGCTCTGAATGCTGTAATCAAATTTTGAGTTGATTTTGTACTGTGCTGGGAACCAGTGAAGTAATTGAATTGCTGAAGTGTGTTGGTGTTTTGCACGTCTGCTGTGTTCTGAATGTGCTGAAGACTTCCTGATATTTGTCCAGCAGCAAAAACAGCCTCATTTTACTTTAAACTGTTAAGATGAAGATATGAAGTAGCTTTTTAGAGTCATCCTGGGATAGAAATGATCTAATTTTGGATGTTCTTTAAAGCAGTAGAGTGTTGTCCTGTCTAAGTTACTGGCATGACTTCCAAAGATAGTTTTACAGTTTAAAAAACTCTGAGGTTCCTGTCTGACTCGCTGTGCTGCAGTGACTCTGGCTGTAATTTCATTTCCTGTCTGAGGTTTCTCTAACCTGCTGTGACTATCTCTGTCTTTCTTTGTTCAGCTTGTTGGGGATTTTGGTGCCTCAACTTATAATTTCAGCCATCAGAATTTATCAACAATTACTTTAAAAGATCCACAAAAGGTGATCAGTGTACACAGCACAGTAATAGCACACGAGTAATGTGGCTGTAAAATAATCACAGATGATGTGGTACAACCAGACTTCTGGAGGTAAACCGCTTGTCGGTAGGCCATGTGAGTCCTGTGCCAATGTGAGTCCCGCATGCAGGAAAATGTCCGTTGTCCTGGACAGCTAGCTACGACTACACCACTTGGACAAACCACATATCACGATCTGAGTTTTATGTCACGATCTGAGTTTGATGGTCTAAATCACATTTAATTTTAAAACCACATCATAGCCAGCAAGAAAGCAAGAGCTAGCCAGCTAACAGTTTGTGCTTGTGCTAACATGATTGCTTGCTTGGATGGGGCTATAGCTCGGGCTTTATGACTAGTGCTAGCACCAGAGCCTTTTTAACAGGGTTTAAATGACTCTTTAAACAACGGTGCTGGCAACAGCATGTGCTATTATTTCATATTGTGGTGGCCAGTTAGCTAGTGCTAAGCAAAGACATTAGCATAACATTAGCTGCAAACACTACTTCAACTATCGTAACTGGCAAATAAATTTCTCATCAACAGTTAACATCTTTTTTACAAAAACTCAATTTTTAATCCTAACATAATGAAGTTGGCAAAAGTTGAAAATTATTCAGTGGCAAAAAGATTAGCCACATATAATTTGTCCAAGTGGTGTAGCCATAGTTAGCTGGCCAAGATGGCGGATATCATCAGAGATTTTGGCACAGTAGATAGCTGGACAGCTCGGCCCATGGAAGATTGAGGGAAGATAAAAAACATTCACTGTAATATTCTGCTGATCTTGGAACAATACAAAGCTGGTTGCTAATCGTCAAAGTAACCCTTTAAGTAATAAATCATCTCGTCTCTTGACTGTGAAAACTTAAATCCTTATTTGATTATTAGGTAAGAAATTTCTGACTGAGAGGCAGTTTTTTATTTAATTGTTGAATCATTGAAGTGCTTTTCTTTCTCAAAGCCAACTTGGATGCTGTTTTTTCCCTGTTTGCACTCTGCCTTCTGACAGATCCTCTTCATCGTTCCAATAACATTTTAGTATTAGAAAATTCTTACTCAGATTTTGGAGACATGTAGTAAGTAGAGCAGCAAGTCTTGTAAGTGAGTGCTTTCTGCTCAGCCGATTTTTTCAGTAAATTAGGTTGTCTTTGCTTAGAAATATTTATTATTATTACTATTAGTAGTAGTAGTAGTGGTAGTAGTATTCAAAGATATTGCAAAGGTTACAAAGTCAAACAAAAATCCAGCTGACAATTACCTGATGACAGAACAGGTGAATAAAGGGTGTGCCCACTAGCCCCAGTCTTCTACTCCACTATATTTACCATAAACAAATAAATGTGCTGGCATCCAGCCACGCTAGCATCTAGCTACAAATGCTACCTCTACATTGGATTTTTCCACATTGTGCCATGTCTGCACACACACTGTGCACACACTCTCTGTTTGACACTGACTCTCCTATGTTCAGGTCCACCGAGTGTTCCCCAGCGGCCTCGCTGCTCAGGAGGGCACGATTCAAAAAGGAGATGAGGTGTTGTCTATAAATGGAAAAACTCTGCGTGGCATCACACACGCAGACGCCACCGCTGCTCTGCGTCAGGCCCGCAATCTGAACTTGGCTGTGGTGGTCATCAGCAAGAGAGCGGGAGGGCAAGACAGAGAGGGAGGAGGCTGCGAGGCCGAGGAGACAAACCCTGCAGGTGAGTCACACAACACGACACAGCAGGTGGCCACAACCGTCCCTGTTTATTAAGATGCAAGTGCATGAATACAAAAAAGCTATATAGTTCTACTGGCTGTTGTTGTTTTAGTTCTATTTGCCATTATCCTTTGATGATGGCAGGTAAAGATGACATCATGTGATTAACTGGGCATTGTCAGCTCAGCTGTCACTTTATTTTGGCATGTGGAAGTGTGACAGTATGTTACCGTTCAATATTTCAGGTCTGACCTACATTTTAGATTTTAGATCGTTTCTCAGATCGTTTAGAACACAAAGCTTACGATCCAAGTCACATGCCGACAGCTGTTCAAGATCTACCACCGGCTGTAAAATTTAGTCACATATTGG
This sequence comes from Naso vlamingii, assembly GCA_029822935.1. Lineage (NCBI taxonomy): Eukaryota > Metazoa > Chordata > Actinopteri > Acanthuriformes > Acanthuridae > Naso > Naso vlamingii. The sequence goes on along the minus strand of JAPQLA010000001.1, from coordinate 1,271,340 downwards.
AAATACTCATTTTCAAAAAGCAGAGTAGAGGAACACGTCATCATGTACACAGTATCATCAGTGGGTGTACATCAATAAGGTTTCTATCGTTGATCTTTTCTTCGAAAGATGAGAGCAACCAGTGATGAGCCTCACGTGGATGTGGCTCAGTAGGTAGAGCGGGTTGTCTACCAATCAGAATGTAGGTGGTTCGGTCCCCGGCTCCTCTGTTGTGGTGTCCTTGAGGCTGTCTCATCACTCAGGACGTTCACATGCACAGTGAGGTCGAGCTACAGTTAAAGCTCTTAGGCCATTTAACTGGACTGCTGTCCTTGTCCCAGTATACAAGTGATGAGGGAGAATCGATTTATTGTCCGTCTGCGCTACAGTCGGCGGCGATGTGCCCCGTTCAGCTGGTTGCTGTTGGACCTTCTTCCTGTTAGCCAGACAAGCTACAGGTCAGTAACTGAATCCATGTAGAACACTTCATATCTTCACTTTACTTTTGGTACAAATTCAGTGCACACTTCCTCTCATGCTTGTGGCACTTTTATCGTACTTCAACTTTCAGCTTTCTCCTACAAATTTATGCTGTTCAAGTTCTGGGTCAAAGACGCCGTGGGAACCATCGATCATGCTCAGATTGTTTAGGTCAGTCCAGGTCCGGTTGAGGCGTAAACATGCAGGAGTTATTCGACCTTTATCTGGGTGTGTTAGCTCGACTTTAAAAAAAAAGATTTTGGACGATTTCAGTCGGACTAACACGTTTACATGCATTTTAAAAGTCTGGTTTAAGCCAGACTAACACAGGCTGGCTCTTTGTAGAGAAGCCACCATGCTGTTAGTGTGTGCATGTGTGTGTGAATGTGTGAATGCTGAAAGTGCTGTGAGTAGAAAGACTAGAAAAGCGCTTTATAAATACAGTTCATTTACCATTTCAACAGTCAGTTTATCTTGTTATTTTGACGTGACATTTCTATGGTAAAATAAGGTAAAAAAAAAAAAAAAAGCTGAAATATTTCAACTTGATATTTCAGGTTTAGGCTACATTTCATTGAGATGTAGGTGTATTTTTTTTCATACTGGTCTGGTTATACATGGTCTAATCTACTTCTGTGCACTGACATGTAACTCACACAAATGAGATTCCACGTCTTATAACTGGATTAAGTGTGAGCCACATGGTCTGAGGGGATCAAGTGAAACGGGTATGGAGAGCAGTGAGAGCTCAGTCGTTTATCACAAATTTTTAGAAAAAGAAAAAAGAAAAAGCAGGATTGCAGTAATGCCCTGCAGTCCTGTCTAAACACCTCAAACGCCTTTGCAAGGTTCCTCATGCTTTTCTGACGCCTCCTTCAAACTGTGCAGTTTAACAGTCTTGTAGTTTTTTGCAGCCACACTATGAATCTGACAGACTTATATGCAACATCAAGTTTGATGTATGCAGACGATACAACAATATCATCAGCTGACTGACAGGCGACAATGTAAGCCAATGAATATTTGTGTGGGTTTAGCTAATTGGTGCATCAGGTCATGCTGCATTTCTATTGGTTGTTTAGTAAAAGTCATCCTAAAGTTCATCTCAGGCTGTCTTTGGTTGCAAGAACAGTGAGCTCTGTGAGCCTCTCTAATTGTGCAACGTAGGACCACAGTTTTGGAGCCACGACCCCAAAAATCGCCAAGTTTCGTGATCTTTCATCTGACACGGCCCAGAATCGCACAGTGGGCAGCGGATGTAACATGTGATTTACAGTTAATGCAAAAAAAAAAGAAGTCCTGTGGTAAACACGGGGGCTGAAACAGGTTCACATTTTGTACTATGAGATAAAATTACACCAGTTATGTTAACATTGTAACAGTGAAGGTGTACAGGTAACATCTGACATGCTTTGGTAACTGTGCTTGGCCTTGCAGTGGAGGAGCAGGGAGCTCCAGTGAGTGTGCTGCTGGAGAAAGGAGCTGGAGGAGTTGGGTTTACTCTGGAGGGAGGAAAAGGCTCCATCAATGGAGACAGACCTTTAGTCATCAACAGGATATTTCAAGGTAAACTCCAGAGTCTCAGTCTGGCTTCACACAGAATGACTTCATTATATTTACAGTGAGACGGGGACTCCCAGGACTCTGACCTCCGCCGAGGCCAGTGGTCCACTGACCCTGAGCCCGTCTGTGGGAATACTGTCCCAAACTGTTACAATTTCATGTTTCATGTCATAATACTGAAAGGCCAGGGGAAGCTTAGTTTCCCCAAAAGGTCACCCAAAGATAATGCAACTGGCACAAATAAGACACATTGAAATGAAATGAACTGTTTTGCATGACAGGAAAATTGCCTTTTTTTTCTCAAGGAGAGTTCAAGTGATTTCAGCATTCTAGTACTTCTGTCACGTTATCATAGAGTACTCACAAACAAATCCATCGTAAGAATAAGATCCCAATCACCTCTTTTGGCAATTCCAAGCACTGTAGCCCGGAAAGACACGCATTAAAAACATACCATGTCAGACTGACACAGTTCCAAGCAGAGTGCTTTTATGTCTTTAGCACAAGTTCACAAGTATGAGGAAGAGTTTTTTATTTTATATGCTTATGTGTTGCCAAAGTGGCAAATATGAAACTGATGAGGGAGCAGAATTTGGTGCTTTTATGGATTTGCTCTGACTTTATCTCTGTTGTGTGTCCACTCTGCAGAAGAGCGGTTATCTGTCTGACCCAAGATGTAATGTTATGAATTTTAATGTGCTGTTCAGTTTGGCTTGTTGTGGTTGTTCTGGTTTACTGTTACTTGTAATGTAACGGTGGTTTTGGTGGGAAAAGCTGATTATTTTCATAATCAACTCTACATGAATCTAGTGTGTTGGTGAAATAAAAAAAACAAAACAAGCAACCTACAGGTTTGAGATCCTCTGTGTGCCAGCCTCAGACGCAGAGCACACACGAACCCCCTTTCATTTCTGTCAGGTGATCCTAAACAATGACCACACAAACATCTCTGACTGAGGAGGACTGACTTTGTGTCACAGTGAATGGAATGATGTGTCACAGCTGCATCATGTCAGTTTGAGGACATCAACTATAATAATTTAGGCCTATAGGAGAACTGATGTTGACCAAATTTTGAATCAAATCCTGTATGTGTGTGTGTGTGTGTGTCAGGTGGAGCAGCAGAGCAGAGTGGTCTGCAGCATGGTGATACACTGCTTCAGATCCAGGGAGTCAGTCTGCAGGACATGACTCGCTTTGAGGCCTGGAACATGATCAAGGCTCTACCTGAAGGACCCATCACAGCCGTCATCAGGAGGAGGCAGGGGGGGATGGAGTGACCAACACGGCTGCTCACACATGAAGACGCCAAAGAAAAGAAAATGAAAACCCACAGTGACACCTGAGACACCCTGACGTTGGCATTTTATCAGTGATTCAGTAGAAAGCAGGTATCAGCTGGTCAGTATGGCCAACCAAAGACTTACGAATCAGTTTCTGTCATTTTATATCACACTTCTGAACAGATATTAAGGTTTATTACAGGGTCAGTTTACACGAAACATGAAACCCAAATTTTTTCACTTAACCACAGCAATGCACCATGTTTTTTGTCCCAGTTTTTGTGAATAATCTGCAGACTTCACTGCCAGTTTTTTGGTTGTTTTTACCTTCAGTAGGAAGTAATCCTGACTTTGGTTTCAGGGAGATGTGTGGATGCAGTTTGTTGAGAGTGTAATGGTATTGAAGTTGTCACACACTGAGTCTAGCCAGTGTCATGGGTTGAAGAAAATGTACTGTGTGTACATAGGAAAACATACTCTCAAATTAATAAATCATGTGCACAAATAACCGATCATTGTCCATGAATTACTAAATTTCTGCTCTTAGATTGTGTCAGACATAGAGAGGACAGAAAAGCCCGAGAAAACCTGACTTTAATCGGCCGTGTCTCTAACCAGTCCCAACCACTACCCCCCACCACGGTGAGCTCTGCTCTGTAGTGACACTCGCAGCTGAATGAGGCTCACTTTATGAGGGTGAAGGGTATAAACAAAAGGGTTCCCCGAACTGTGCAGGGATCAACTGAACAAAGGATCTGCAGTTCACCAGCTGACAAGCAAGACTACCCATCAGTCACTGCGCCGTCCTAGTGGTGAAAACGAACATGGAGCCCCTCGTGACTATTATTACCATTATTAATGTGACCATTTAAGTAATTTAGTCTATCTTAAAATAACAATGCTGGTCATCATGATACCTCATGGTGGCAGTGGTTGTAACTGTGTCTGCGGACACGTTGCCCTGTGTTTTGATGTTTTGACTGATTCAGGACCTGCTCCACATGGGACTTGGTGGGTAGTGAGTGCGTTTCGTCCCAGCCAGTGACAGCGTGCGGGTGAGGTTGGGAGCACAGCGGAGCATTGTGACTGGACACCACTCAGACCGGAGAAAATTACAAATGCAAATGTGGAAATAATGTAGAATGTGGTTCATAGCTTGCTGTGTAACATCAGATACAAGTAGTGTAACAGTATTTTAGTACATGCTAAATTACATTACTTCTGGTGCATGGAGCCAGGAGGAGGGGCACATTTTGAATGTTGTGGTGAACCAAAGTAAGCCTGCCAGAATGCCTTTTGCAGGGTCGTACACTTTTCAGAAGATGACGTACGTTGTGGTGGCTGGAACGTGTAACATATGGGACGTATGGGGAGATGGAACTTGTAACCTCTTGCAGGCTGCAGACAGACACTACTGACCCCCACCACCACCTCACACACACTGCCTGCAGTTTCTCCTCCTGCTTGCTCTGGCCAGCAGATGTCACTGTTAATGCATTTTAATAACAGACTTTTTCAAAAGAGATACAAATCATATTTATAAATGATTGAGAGATCTGGAAATGTTTTCAGTGTTTTGTTTTACACTTTGATCTCCCTCTTGCCTCTCAAACACAGAGGACGAGCTGGCTCCCCTGCCTCGACGGACCAGCCTACTCTGACATGTGCATTCTGTACACAAGTACACACTAACATACATACACACTGTACAGACATACACACCGTACATGTTTTTTTGTATGGACATGTATGTTTACTTCTCTTTCGCCAGAATTTTTTTTCTTCTTCTGCCTTTTACAACGCATGTTTTGATGACAATAACTCTGGATTATACTTTATTGCCACCTTATGGTCTAAGTTAGTCAATGCACATCACTTTTAACTTAAAGGAACAAACATTCGATCAGATATTAACTTTGCTGTCAGTTGCCAAGGAAATGATGAAAGCTTCAAAGCATTTGGGTCAGTCAGAAATGCTCAACACCAGTTTCCTGAATTTTAAAGCCATCACCATCTGAGTAACCTGGTTCACCTTTACAAAGTCAACAGTGCGTGTCCATTTCCTCGGGAGCACACCTCCCTGAAGGAAGTAACCATTTTCCCAGTCCTGTACTTTTTTCATAGAGCAAACCATGTCAGATAAAGGCTTCAGAGCTATTTCCTGCTCTGCAGTCAGCTCCTCTGTACTGACAGACATGACACGGTAGAGCCCGATCCAAGGGAGGCAGTCCGAGCAGTGCTGGCCTTTTTAATACCTGTCCCTGCACAGGACCCTCACCCCGGGAACACAGCAATGATGTATCAGATTGCGTAGACTCCCCTCTCTTTTCTGAACTGGTCCTGCTCATCACCCAAGTCATAGCACAAACAGTGAAAACAACTGGGTGTTGTTTTGAAGACTTAAAAAGATTTTTCAGAGCACTTCCATGATTCTGTCACTACAAGTCAATAATATGGATAATAATAATGAGAAGAAGAAGAAGAAGAATTGTTTGCATTTATTTTGTGCTTTTCTAGATACTCAAAGTGCTTTACAGTTAAGGGGAGATCTCACTAACCATCATCAGTATGTGGCACCCACCTGGGTGATGCTCTGCAGCCATTATGTGCCAGAACACTCACCACACACCAGCTTGAGGCGCAGAGTGAGGTGAGTAAATAAGCCAATTACATGAAGGGAATGTCTGGATCTTTAATGACCACAGTGACTCTGGATCTCAGTTTAACGTCTCACCCGAAGGACGACATCTCCTGCAGCACAGTGTGGCCGTCACTGCACTGGGCCAATGGGACAGATTTTTAGGCCAGAGGGAAGATCGCCACCTGCTGACCATGACCAAGACCACTTCCCGGAGCAACTTAGTTTTCCCAAGAGGTCTCCCATCCAAGTAAGCTTGCAGTGCAAGATCAAGATGCCAGATGCCCAAAACAAAACACATCATGTAACGCTGCCCGCAAACCACCATTCAAGTTTACTAATCAAGTCTCTGTGTGAGTTATATAGCCTAATGTATATGATACAAATATGTTCTTTGCTAATAGCATGTTACAAGAAGTGTGAAACAAGGCCTTGAGCAGCTCTCCAGTAGCAGCGGCAGCAGCGGCCCCTTAACTAGTTTGCTTCTAACGGTGAGAGTGAGAGCCAGCACCAAGCACAGGCCATGAGCCCATACCTGCAGAGTGGACAGGTAGGATTCAAAGTTAATATTACAAAGAGTACAGTCAAGACCTGCTCTATACAAAAAGTGCTCAGAGATAACTTCATGAATTGGAGCTATACAGATTAAACTAGGTTGAATTAAAGATAGTTACAAAACTTTTGTCAGAGGGGGAGACTTGTACGCAAGACAAAAATGTGATGATTTTTAAAAATCCCCCGGTAAGTCATGATTATGAGAATTGTAAAAATAAATTTTATGAACTTAAAATGATTTGCATTGAATTGCATTGTGCACTCATATCTTTGAACACAGCTTCAAAACAAACTGAATACTTGCAATACGTCAACAGATGTTACAGTCAGAACAGAGTCACGTACATGCATCTGCTGTAAACCTGTTCAAAGCTAAACCAAAATATAAATGTGATATTTCATGCTCCAAATTTGTGGATAGCTTTAAAGTTGTCAGGGCGTGACGACTCATTCTGATGTATACTGCAACAGAAAAGACAAGTGGGAAACAACAAGATGTTCCTAATAATTTTATTTTAATGGCAGTGGATACAAAACTAACTCGGTGCAGAGCAGTACTAGATAAACATCCATGTGTTCTGCTAGGACATGTAAAACTCTGTCGAGAACAGCAGCAGGTACTGTGGCCTTCAGCCAAACTCGTGTGACACAAAGGACAAATAATGTCATGAACATGTCGGATTACAAGTTAACAACAGAGAGTAGACAAGCAAACTTTGGATGGGTGTTTAAATGTCAATCACAAAACACAAAATGCACACATGGTGTCTGGTCTCATTGGCAGTCAAAAAGTCCATCACAGTCACGATCTTAAAACTTAAACAGGGTTTAACTATCACTGGTTCTGCCACAGTTTACATGTTTGTTCATCACCTTTTCATTGTGGATACAGTGAGGCGAGTTGTAAGTCAAAGTTCACTGAGGTAAAAGAACACAACAGGGAAATCAATCCAGAATCACAAGGTGCTCCATAAACCAACGTCCAAGCAAGGTACGTTACCCCAAAGACGACAAGTCGTTGTTAACGACAGGAGGACTTGCTGAAGTTCAGTTTACAGTAACAGGCAGGAGAGGATGACTCAAAACATTTCTAGAAGGAATCTGCTTAAAAAGCTGCAGATGATTCTGCAGGCAAGTCAAAAAATTTTGGTGGTCGGTCAAAAGCCGTGCCGGCAGATGTTTCCTTCAAAGGCCCAGCGTGATTTAGGGAGATCTACTGGCAAAAATCAAATTAAATACCCATACTTACTTAATCTTTTTTTTTTTTTTTTTTTTTAAATACATTAAAATTTGCTTTTTGCAGTCACCATAGTTCCTTATGCATGCTTGGGGGAGGAATGCAAGGTGATGATGCAATCTGCAACCTCACCCTTAGATGTCACTACACTGTACACGCTGGAGCCTGAAGCTGGATGAGGACCTGGTTTGTGTCCAGTATAAAGATGCAAACTGTATTTGTTTATCTGGATGAGGGGAAAAAACAAACAAAAACAAGTTGTTGCATGTGTAAACGTAAATGGAATGCAACAAATGACTGACTCCAGATAAAGCAGTGAAACACAGATCACATGTAAATACCATGTAGAGACTGGGTCAAGAAGTCAAAAAGGTGATCAGTGTTGATTTACTTATTCACATTGTATTCTTTGTGCAATCAGTTTTTTCTCTAATTATAGCAGCTACCTGGATGTACACACACAGCCCTGCCTGCTCCATTCACACAGTACACACATTTAAACAAAGCCTGGAGATCCATGTGTAAGCAGGAACATGTCAAAGTCATATGACTCAGATGGTGAAACACAATTAGAGGTCTTTCATTAAGATTGTTTTCAAAATTGTGAGGTAACCTCACAATTTTGAAAACAAGTTAAAGGAAGAACGGCAAAACATTTTTTTACAGGTATCCTGAAACACATGAAATGGACGTGTGAAACATGTCACTCTGTGCGGCTCATCATACAGATGAAGGCTCTTGAGAAACTGGTCAGTTAATCACATGAATCAAATTTCTGATCCAGCCTTCCCTGATTCAGACACATATTCATTCATTTCATATTGAGGGATTTCTAAATAAAAAGGTCTGAATATGTTCAAGTGACATATTAAATTAATTCAGTGAATTTCAGAAAATTTCCAGTTATCACAAATGAGCACGGAGTAAAGGGAAGGCCGACACAGTCTTTCAAACCACAAACGTGGAGCACTTTCTCATGTCCTTCAGCACAGTGAGCCCTGGTGTGCACAGATTAAAATGAGTAGAGTACATTTTTCTGATTACCTGAAGGATTTCAGCAGTTGTGAAATAACCAACATTTGTACATTTTGTATAGACCGTTTACATAATTAGAATACAGCAGCAACTTTTGTACTGTCGACTTATTCAGTAAGACGTGATTTTAGATATTTATTTATTTTCAAGTTTTATAAGCTCTGACTTCAGTGTTCCAGTACAGAGCAGAGGACAGACTCTGACCCTAAAAACACATTTCATCCAAGAAAACAAGAAACAAAACATGATAATAAATAAAGTCAATAGTCAGTGTGGATGGACCTCTTTAAAAATGACAGACTGTCCTACAGTGGACAAGAGGACATACTCACATTAAGTTAATAGTTATTAATTTATAATTATTAACATTAAACCCACAAGTTCCTCAGTTCTTTTTCCTCTTACAGAACTGTTACTGGCTGCAGTGTATAGATATGTTGCCTTCTGAGAAACTGAACTAATGGGACAAGTGCTGGATTTACTGGAACTGCAATTAAACAAACTGATATTATTACTGCTATTACTATTATTACTATTTAAGCACATACCATCACATGGAGAAAACAGTCTGAAGAAAGCTTTACCTGGCCATGTCAGGTGGAAGTTGCTGGGAAATGTTGCCTGTTTTTAGCCTCATGTGTTAAGTCAAATTAATTTGTTGGTTGACTTTGTAATGGGGGTCAGTGTATTTTTTCGTCATTTAGCAACAGCATCAAACTGACAAAATATTTAATAGCAATTACAATGATGTAAGGGATGAGCACCTTTCAATGTGGGAATGTTTTAGTTTCACGCTTTTCCATGTCCTTTGATTTTCTTATTAATGTTTTGTGTTTCTGCACAGGTTGACCACCTCCCAAGGGGAAACTCAGGAAAGGACTCCAAGCAGTGCTGCCCACTTCATCTAAACACAATCACAATGTCAGCTTGTCTGATAGTATAACTGCAGAAAACAGTTTTTATTAAATACAAAACGTGCGCTTTACAACAGCTGCTGGTGCCTCTATCAATAAGTGCTTGATCTAAAAAATACACTGATGAGTACATAAATAAAAGGGTTTTAAAAATGTGACAGATCATCAGAGTGCTTGTTACATCCCATGGCTGAACTGCAGTGTTTTACCTCATTTCGCCACTGCAAGGCCCAAAGTGTCACAGAGAGGCTAAAAGGAGAAGCTACATGACAAATCCAACAGCAAACATGGAAACGCAGCAGGGAAATGGAAACGTGAAGGACAAGGACCTGATTAAATCTGTATTCTTAAATTTGTGACTCCAGATACTAATTTCTCTTTTAAACAGAATTTTTAATTAGATTTTTCAATCCTTTTATTTATTTATTTAGAAATTCATTAATGTATCTTTGAATGAAGCACTTACTGTTTTATATACGCTTTCAGATACAATTCTGTTAATAATATTGGAACCACAAATCGTCAACAATAATCGCAATATGAGTTGTTGTTTTTTTTTGTTTTTGTTTTTTTTAACCAAATCATGCAGCTCTAACCCCAAGCTAGTGGAAACTCAGGTGACGAGATTTGTTTAAGGAGGAAACTCTCGGCTTAAAGGAATAATCCGGCGAAAAATGATCCCAGGGTCTTTTTCTGAATGGGCACTCATCAAATAAGACCTCCAGAG
>JAPQLA010000001.1:1247949-1260829 GCA_029822935.1 Naso vlamingii | reverse complement strand
CTCTGGAGGTCTTATTTGATGAGTGCCCATTCAGAAAAAGACCCTGGGATCATTTTTCGCCGGATTATTCCTTTAAGTTTAACTTTCCTGTCGCACAAAGGTGCAGTATGATAAATACAGTAAAGTATTCAGATCCTTTACTTAAATTACAATATGTAACTGATTAATAACAAAACAAAACAAAACAAAACCAAAAACCTCGACAGTTTGATGATGCAGTTATCACTGTTGATGAAAATCTCTCTGAGTCTCAGGCAGAATAAATGAATGAACTGTGATAATGTACGAGCAGGACTCAACAAAACATATAAAAGATCCTGACATATTTAGTATATTAACGTGAAAATTTTACATATTGTACATTTAAGCAAAAGTACTAATATCACAACGTATAAATACTGGCAAATATTTCAGTTAAACCAGGAAAACATAGTTTAAGTATTACAGTAAAAGTAGCAGAAAATGGCTTCTACGAAAGTCCTACTGTTGTATTTCTTGGTCATGAAATTATTATTACTCCTACATTAATGTGTCAGCAACACTTAATTAGTGTATTTTTTCTCTTTATGGATTAATCTGCTGATAACAAAATATATTTAGTTGTTGGTAAAATCTGGAAAAGAAACAAAATCTCTCCGACCATGAAGTGTTTGGCATGAAAATGATCAGCAAAATAGCTGCCAATTACTTTTCAGCTGTGTATCAGTGAACAAGCTCTTTATGTTTTGTGTGCCGGTAGTTCTAGCTTGTAAAGCCATTAGTAGCTAAGCTCTCGGATAAATGCAGCCAGTTACACGCAGTAACACTCAACTGAATGACTGGGCATCCTTTCCTCTTTCTGTCGTCTTCTTTCAACAAACCTCGGGCATTGTCAGGTTACCTTTGACTCACTTGTGTAACGTGAGTTGAACTGCTTGCGCTGCCAGATATTATGCAGGGGAACAGTTTCGTCTAGAGAAGAGAACAGAGCTGATAGTGGACCACATCTTCAAAGTGCTCACTCTTACAGAATCAGCTACTGAAAACAGCCTGATGTCTTAAAAACATCAGCCAATAGTGCCCTCATATTGTTTTACATCCCTAAATCATGAAGTGACCTCTTTTCACTTATTTTATGCTACTCAATATTAATAATAGTTGTGACTGTGACTGTAAAAAAAGAAAACCAATGGAATGGTACGAGGGACAGACACTTTTCTGCTTAACAGTGAACAGGCATACTCTTCGGGGGAAACAAAAACAAAAACAACAAAAAACTGCTTTTGTTTAAAAAGGCCCTCCACACCATCCTACCTGTGCTCCAGTGCAGCTGATAAAAGAGGCAGATTTTTACAGGTGAACAGAGGTGAGGAAAACTCTGGCATTTCAAGTACACAACACAAACAGCTAAATATGAGGTATGAGTCAGTAATCTGATACCAGCATTGGGTAAATAAGGTCCATGCAACATGCATGTTGACTGTACACACTGAAGTATGCATTTAGGTACAGAGGACATTTCTGGCATTTATCATTCTGGTAAAAGCAAAGTTGCTCTACACTTTAAAAACATGTAAAAAATATGGATTTTGCATCTATTTTCATTATTCAGATCGCAGGAAGTAAATATATCCCACTCATGGTGACTTAAAAACACTGGAGCTCAAGATGCATACTCTTGATACTCTTGTTCCCTTTATATTTTCTTAATCTGGAGTCAAACTACATGATATCAGCCTGATAACAGCCCAACCTGGAAGATGTAGGGCCTCAGGTGGGCTCAGAGACAGTCAACGTGCATCAATCGATCCTTTCATCTCGCGCAGTAAGTCATAATGGACGGCAATCAACAACAGAGAGACTCGCACGTTTGATTTTTTGTTTACCTCCCACGATGTCTTGTCAGTATTAGCAGCAGTCAGTGGCGAGTGCTTCCTTTCCAGTCATCACGCACACTGTGAACCGCAAACGATGACTGACAGGGGAGCAACGTGTAGTCTGTTGTGTCTCTCGGCCATGACACGGCAAGAATTTATGACTCATTAATGGCCTAATCTGACACTGTGAACATTTTAACAGACACAAATATCTCGTAGTCTGACCCCAGCATTATCGTTTCTCAAGCAGTAGCAACAAAGCACATTTTCCCCTCTGGGATCAATAAAGAATTTCTGATTGTGAGTTTGGTGATGCAGGTTTTGGAGATGCACATCCTTGTTCTTATTGTAGGTCTACTTTAAAGTGAACAGGCTGAATGTTTATTTCCTGGATTAATCGTGAAGGACATTAAACAAATTGTGGATCAGATCTATTTAAAAGAAGCAGTTGTTGGATAATCTCAGTGTAAAATGGAATGAACATATGGCCTGACCAGTCAGAAGATCACAGGTCAGAAGGTAGATTTCTAAAGTCTTGGTGTCAAAGGTCCTTGAGGGATTTGACAGCCTTCACCAGGTTGTTGTAGAACTCAGCCATGCTGGAGGGGAAGAACGAGTCGACCACGGAGCGAGGGAGTAAGCCGCTCAGGTCTGTCTGGAAGAAACTGAACACCAGTGTTTTGTTGGGCTCTCTGGAAATGGAGAGAAAAAGACACACAAGAGAAACTGTAAAACAAAAACTGAGTAAAGATGAACTTGACTGCCTGTTTCTCACTGAAACATGGCTGGTTGTAGATACCACAGCAACTCTTAAAGAGGCCTGCCCCGAAAACTCTGTGTTCTCCTGTTAATGTAGAGAAGGGAGGGAAGGAGGAGAAACGGCTGCAGTTGTTTCTGAACGTTTAAAAGGCAGAGATGCTGATCTTGTTTTTCCCTCTTCTGAACACAATGCAAAAACTGAGTTTTCTGAATTTATTTCATTCATTCTAAACATGACTGTGTAGCTTTTACTGGAGATTTTAATTTACGTGTCAATAACAAGACAGATGGAAAAAAGTCAAGGAATTTTTTAAATTTACTGCAGTATATGAATTTTAAACAACATGTTAATGAGCTAACTCAGAAACAAAACCACACTTTGGACCTGGTTACTTCTTTTGGGCTGAACACTGATGTTTTGTCTGTTGCTGACTTGGCTCTATCTGACCATTACTGTGCATTTTTTAATGCCTCTGATCTTCTTTTAACTAATTTTAAACAGCAAGTTTTTAAAAGATGTTGTCTTACCCCTGAGGTGACGTCAAACCTCTTACAAATATTGCCTAAATTCATCTGACAATAAGCTGTCTACAGCTCCACATGCCATAGCACACATCAAAAACAAACAAAAAAACAATTAAAAAGAACAATAACGAAACTTCTCAGTTAAAGAAAGACTGCCTAGTTGCAGAGCACAAATGACACAAAACAAAGTTAATCATTCATAAAGATATTTTGTTGGAAAAATTGAAAAAACAAAACAAAACAAACTATAATAAGGCAATTGGGAAAGCAAGACAATTTTACTTTTCAGACCTTATTAAATCAAAAACAACACCAGAATACTTTTCAATACTATGGACCAACTTCTTAACCCTCTTACAGCTCAGAAAAATTATCTTATTGCTTTAGTTGTGATGACTATTTAAGAGAGAAAAATGCAAACATTAGGGAAAATATTTTACACATTTAAAATGGCATAGCAGCAGAGGAAACATGTAGAATACGGTGTGTAGCCAAGATGAACAATTTTAGTCTGACTGAAGCCAAAAAATGCTCAGGAAAGTGCTATCAGCACTGAAGTCCTCAACATGCCCGCTGGACACCTATCCCCATTTAATTTTTCAAAAATGTTTTTTAATTCAGTGTCTGATGAGGTTCTTATGATTTTTAAACAATCAGTGCAATCAGGTATATTTCCCACATCATTTAGAAGGTGCTCGTGAAGCCTCTTTTAAAGGAAAGTAATCTCAATCCATCCATTCTCAGTAATTTCAGACCAATTTCAAATCTCCCATTAGACTTCAGGACTACACAGTGCTATCTGGAACTGGTTTTAACTAGTTTAACTCTTACCATTCTGACAGAGAATTCATTGTGTCTACTGAAAACACTGTACCTAAATCATCTAAAATAACTTGTTGGGTACCACAAGGATCGATTTTAGGATCACTACTTTTTAATCCATATATTTTACCACTTGGTGGTATGATTAGGAAACATTGCATTTTCTTCCACAACTATGCAGACGATACACAACTTTACATGTCTGTGTCTCCTGACGATACAAGTCCAATTAATTCTCTTTTTCAGGTATTAATTCCTGGATGACTCAAAACTTTTTACAGCTCAACCAGGAAAAGAGTGAAATGTCTGTCATCGGTTCAAAAGGGCAGAGAGAGAAACTGGCGACCAAACTTAGCACATTTGGACATACCCCTTGCCAACAAGTCCATAAACTTTGTCTAATCTTCGATTCTGACCTGAACTTTAAGGCTCATGTGGGGTATGTCACAAAAACGGCTTTTTATCATCTCAGAAACATTGCTGAAGTGCAGATGTTTCTCTCTCTGAGCAATACTGAGACTAATGCACGTTTGTATATCAAGCAAGTTGGCCTACTAATGATCTTCTATCTGGATTACCCGAACTGCTTTCAATCAGCTACAACTGATTTAAAACTTTGCAGCCTGAGTGCTAACGAGGACCAGAAGGAGAGAACACATTTCAACTGTTTTAAAATCTATACATTGGCTACCTGTTGGTTTTCATATTGATTTTAAAAATCTTTAACTTGTATTTAAAGCACTTCATGGTCTTGCACCACATACATTTCTGACATGCTCCAGGTGAATGAACCAGTACAGCCAGTCAGGTCCTCTGGCACAGGTCGGAGTCAGCTTTTAGTTCTTATGCTCCCAGTTTCTGAACAGTCTGCTGAAGGACCTGAGAACAGCTTCGAGTGTCAACATTTTTAAAGGCAAACTGTGAGCCTTCTTCTTCAGCCAAGCATATGAATAGGAAGGTTTTACACTTTAATTCGTCCAGTTGTTTTGTCTTTAGTTTTCAGCCTAGACTCTACTGTATTTTACTGTCTTCGCTACCATTAGTTCATGTATTTATTATGTTTTATCTAGTTTTTAGCTTTGTCTTTTAGAACTTTTACAGTCTAAATTCTAGTTATGTTTTATATATATGTTTAATATTTTATTGAATTCTTCTCCTGGTTCTAACCTGTTCTATATATATATATATATATATATATATATATATATAAATTTTTTTTATTATTTTCCTTAATTATTTTACTGCATTCATGCATTGGTCTCTACATTATTCAGGTGTTTAACAAGTTTTTTCTTTTTAATAGATTTAAATTTCTACATTTTTGTCTTGTTATTGACTCATCAATTTTATGTACAGCACTCTGAGCTGCACTTACCTGCACGAAAAGTGCTACACAAATAAAGTTTGACTGATAGATATGTACAGTGTGCATATCCTCACACACTGTACATGTTCCGTGGGTTTTTGTGTGTTTGTGCTCTCACCCTGAAATGGGAACACAGACGCAACCACACGGATGGTTGAATCCTCTCACGTAGCCAGGCTGGGGAGGACAGCTGGGGTGAATTACGTTGGTGGCTGTTTGACATGACACAAAACACACAGGCAGAGTCAATCAAAGAAAAAAAAAATCCACAGACATCCCTTACTGGGGCCTGGATCCAAAATGAACAAGTAGAAAAAAGCATGAAGGTCCGCATACCAGGAGGCTCCGATTAAAGATTCATTTAGCACACAAGTGACGTTTCAAGCCAACAAGCCAATGAACATTAACCACATGCTGATAGTAGAGCGGGCAATGCCTGTGTATACAGTGTACAGGTACATAGTACTGCTAGCTGTGTTTGAAATGGTGCTGGTGAACAAACAAATTCCTGACCTTTAGCACTGCAAAGAATAAATATATCTGTACTCTGTGACACTTGAGCTATTTAGTTTTTTCAGAGCTGCATATTATCCTCAGCACAAAACAATTCCAAACATCCTTGTATCCAAATCGTTCCTGCAGGTAAAAACAGTGCAGCTCCTTCTATGTGGCACAATAAACTTTAGAAAGTACAAAAGAAATAGGTAAAGGAAGAAGAGGAGACAAGAATGAGTCATTACGCACCATTTGATGAAATGGTGCCATCTTCATATTGCTTAACTAAAATAACATCTACAAAGTCTCGTGGAGCTATGATACCCATAGCTGCTGAGGGAGTGACTGTTCGGCAGATAGAGACGTCCTGTGCAAGAGACAAGGGAATGTACTCACAAACTGAGTCAAACAAAGACAAGAATGGGTATCACCTCTGCTATCACATTTAAGGCTTGACAAGATTTCAATTTCAAACAAATGTATACTGTATGGATTTGTAATAACCGATCAAATTCAGTAGCAGAGAAAAAGCCCCAGAGTTCGGGCTGATAGCAGTTTATTAACATTAACACTATTAACATTAAATTTCGGTGATAGTAGTTCAAAGTTACAGTTTTGCTGCCTTTTAACTTGAGTCACCTGAAGTAGCTTTACAAATAATTCACACAATCGCTGACGGAAATCAAAATGAATCTGAAAATTTAATGAGGTAAATACTAGGTTAAAGGGATATTCCTGAGTTTTGATATCAGGCCTCATTTTCAACCTACCCAGTCCTATAAATAACATTACATACAAACATTATTATATTTATTATTACTTGTAAAGCACTTTGCAAGTACTAAAAGACACTGTACATTAAAAGACAAGGCAGACTAGTAAAAAACATAAATTGCAATGGAAGAATCTCAGTCTTTCCAAGTTCAGTGCTTGGTTCTGAGTAGTGGAACAGAGGCGACGGGAAGGGGTGTGACGGTGGAGGAGGTCAGTGAGGTACGAAGGGGCCGGGTGGTTGAGGGCTTTGTGAGTGAGAAGCAGTATTTTGAAATGGATGCTGTAAAGGACAGGGAGCCAGTGGAGATTTTGAAGGACAGGGATGATATGGTCACAGGGGCAGGTGTGGGTAAGGAGGAGTACAGCAGAGTTCTAGATATACTGAAGTTTATTGTGGACTTTGGATGATGTGCCATAAAGGATGCTATTGTAGTAGTCGAGTCTGGATGTGATGAAAGCATAGAAAAGTATTTCAGCAGCAGAAAAGGGGAGTAATGGACGGAGGCGGGCTACGTTTTTAAGGTGAAGGAAGGCGGTTCTTGTGAGTTGGGTGACATGTTGTTCGAAAGAGAAGGTACTGTCAAAAATTATTCTAAGATTGCAGCTATGAGGGGAGGGAGATAGAGTGGAGTTGTTAATACTGAGGCAGAAGTTTTGAGTGCATCTGGTGAGGGATTTGGGGCCGATGATTATTAAGTCTGAATTGCTGTAGTTTAGTGAGAAGAAATTGGTGTTCATCCATGTTTTTATTTCAGAGAGGCAGTTCGTTAGTATAGATTGAATTTCCGTGCTGATGGAATCGGTGGAGATGTACAGCTGGACGTCATCGGCATAACAGTGAAAACAGAGACCGTGATGACAATGGTACTACCAAGTGGAAACAAGTATAAGATGAACAGGAGGGGACCAAGCACCAAACCTTGGGGGACGTCTTGAGACAGAAGAGCTATGGACAAGGTCTAGGTATTCCTATTGATAGAGACCATTTTCAGCTCATTGCTTGCAGTACAGTTTAGACAGCTCGCTGCTAATGCTAATGCTTGCGAAAGTCAATTTTACCA
Organism: Naso vlamingii; assembly: GCA_029822935.1. Lineage (NCBI taxonomy): Eukaryota > Metazoa > Chordata > Actinopteri > Acanthuriformes > Acanthuridae > Naso > Naso vlamingii. The sequence continues at coordinate 1,253,171 of JAPQLA010000001.1, read as the reverse complement.
ACAGAAGCCACTACCAAACTTGGATTTAAAACAGTGTACTCAAAGCAAGTCCGAATATGGCAACAGTCTACTGAGGTGAATTTGAGTATTTGTAGAATAATTTAAAAAGTTAAACTACAGCTAAATTTCTTTCATTTGTGGCTTTGGTTAGGGTTTGTAGCTACAAGTGAAAAGTTTGACAGCTTCTTGTCACTGCTAACCCTAAGTGGAGCCGTGAATTGTGGAGTGTTTAATCAGAGTACGGTAGTGACTACTTTTAGTTTCATTGACTTGCATTAGCATTAGCGGCAAACTCCATATTGCATGCAATGAGCTTAAAATGGTCTCTATCAATAGGAATTGGATTGGGTAGGTCAAAAATGTGGCCCTATGTGAAAAATTTTGGAATATTGCTTCAGCTAATACAAAATGATCATGATCAATCTTCCTCTGATCAGAAGAGAAAAAACATTAACACACCTCTGTGATTTGTTCCAAAAGCTCAAACTTTTTGACGTTGTTGTCCCACTTGACTCTGAGCCCACTGGGTATTGGTTTCAGACACTCCCACACTTTCTCTGGGCTGCCACTGACAATACCCTCCCCCTTATAACTGCAGTAGTCAGACAACAAAACACAGTAAGGGACAAGGATTACTGAGGTGTGGCAGGCAAACAATTGAACCCCTAATCACAGATAAACCCTCAATTTGGAAAAACTAAAACAACACTAATTACTAAAAATAACTAACTGGTTGATTTTTGGACCACATTTTCTGTAAGCATTCTCATACACGGATTTAAAAAGAAAAAAAAAAACTCTAAATATAATCTATATAAATATATCATGAGGCAGGAAAAAGTCTAATTCTACTGGCATGTACTGAAATTTTTACGCTGTGGCTTCATTTCAATGCATCCAAAGCTGTGTGAAACACTGTGTAGGGCATCTGGGTGTTATACAAAGTGGACAGAACCTTCCGGGACCAGAAAGAAAAGGTATAATATTTTAAAACACCATGTAAAGTAGCATCAGTGATATGCTAACTAAAACCTCACCACCATTGCTACATTACTCCTGAGGGGTATTACTTTATCAATGCAGTTTTAGATATCACTTTATGAAAGACAGGTAGCATCGTAGAGGTCGTCATGCTTGCTCCAGTTTTCTCCCCCTTGTCCTTTCTTTCAGATATCGGTGCCTCATCCAGACGCTGGGATCTGGAAAATCATCCCCCATCATATTCAGCCTCTCCTCTTCTTTCTTCCCAGTCTGCATGGTACCATGTCCCTTTCTCCCTCTGAGTGTGTGTACCTCCTGTCTGTTCAAACACTGTGCTGCCATCTCTGTTTGTGTGCTCCTCCTTCCAGGCCTCTGTGGTTGAGAGGTGGTTGCACAGCAAATGTCTAACAACATATCCGCTAAAATCCGAAAATTCTTCTGGATGGAAACTCTTCACTTATGTTTCACTATCTACATATATCTATATTTTGACACTACGGCCCGGGATATATCGGTTTGCCGATATTATTGGTTGATATCGCCTATGGTTGATACATCGCTATCGGTGTATGTGTTCTCCTATAAGCGCCAATATTAAAACTGTTTTTTAAGGCTGGAAAAAAAGCTTGGACTAGTAATTTAAAATGGTGTAATCATGTAGTTCATCCAGCACAGGGTTGTCCATTATTCAATTGGTAATTGGTAATAAGTGAAGTGTTTACTGGTCACTGCACTGATGCTCAGAATAAAGTTTGCTGAATTTCCTGCCTCCACAACATACATTTTTTACACTTAAAAATTTGATAGCCACATTCAGAACATTAGTTATAGAATATCAGCCGATATATCAGATATCAGAATTTTCTTACTCCCTAATATTGGTATCGGCATCAGCCCAAAAAATTCCATATCGGTCGGGCCTATTTGACACGTCAACATTTATATATACTGTGGTTGTTTTGTTGACATATTCTGCATACACGACCTCTTTCATATCTTTCCATCGGGGAGAGAGCGATACTTCTTGAGGTTTTCTCATTAAGGGTTTTTCAGGGAAATTTTTCCTTATCCCAATCATTGCTCGAAGTAAAGTAATTTGGATAATCTGAACAGATTTTGAAGCTACATGAGGTAAACTGTGATTTGTGGCTCTGGGTTCTATGAACAAAACTGTCTTAACACTACAGTTGTCACAATTGTGTTCAATTGATAATGAGAGCAAAACTGGGCAAGAAAGAAAAAAGAGAAGCTATATTTCTCACACATTCCCAGGGAATTCGGACGAGGGACGCCAAGACACAACCACGTCATTCTGCCAAAGAAAAAAGTTTACTGTCAGTTACAACCGCCCTAGTACATGCTGTTCCTTCTGACACTACAACAGAATATGCCATACATTATGTATTTCTGTATTCATTCATACTTGAAGAGCAACTGTGATAGAAAGGTTGCTATCACTTTTTACACCGAGCTAGAAGTCAGCCATCACTGAGCTTTTACATCCAGCATCATCAGCACTACTCCACCCCTGAAGGGATACTCCAGCTTTTTTTCCTTCTTATTATCTGCCTCCCTCTCAAGTTCCAGAAGATCCAGAAGATAGATCCCGTTCTTTCAACTGTGCGTGCAGTAACAACGAAGAGACGGGCAGAGCTCACCCACCGCTAATTAGCTTAGCTCAAACACTGGTAGTCAATGGGAAGTGTTAGCCTGCCTCCACCTAAAGTCATCGGATAAACTTTCCAACAACTCTAAACAGTCCTGTGTGCTTGTTGTGACCTGTTTATTTACCACATTATGTTATTTTTAGACTCAGATTAGCACTTTGTAATTTTACAATCAAATACGTACTGGAAGTGAACCGCAGGGCGTGTGCACGTCAGTAAACAGCAGCAACAGAATAAAAAGAAACATGAAGTGCTAATCTGAGTGTAAAAATAACATAACATGATAAATAAACAAGTCACAACAAGCACACAGGACCGTTTAGAGTTGTTGGAAAGTTTATCTGATGACTTTAGGTGAAGGCAGGCTAACACTTCCCATTGACTACCAGTGTTTGAGCTAAGCTAATTAGCAGCGGATGAGCTCTGCCCGTCTCTTCCTTGTTGCTGCACACACAGTCCAAAGAATGGGATCTATGTTCTTGTCTGGAACTCAGGAGGCAAATAACAAAGAAAAAAAGCTGGCGTATCCCTTTAACCCCATTAATATGTCTGATTACATGTTATGTGTGACTTTCAGACTTCTGGCGTGACATGCTGTGAAGCAGGACGCAGTGACTTGTGATCAAAGATGTTCACAACAATCAGCAGTACATAAATATAACCTCACTTTATTAACAGGCAAAAAGACATGAAATACAGAACAGTCATGTTTATTTAAGAGTCAGCACATGCACTAATGTGTGTGTCATGCAAACATGGTCAGATTATAACAGTTCCTCATTGTTTGACCGTAATAGTTCTGTTCAAGTTTGATATAACATACTTGTGCAATGCTGAATAAAAAAACAAGTATTGTGGGTGGGAGACAAACCAAAAACTTCAGAGTTGTCTTAATTACACTCTCACCACCAAACACAACCACGTTGTGTCACAGGCTGTTTGTAATGTAAAACAACTACTGAGACAGTCTGAGACACTTTGGTTAATGGACGTGTTTGACCGTTAAATCCTGTAGACATATGCAGGACAGGTAGAGGGGAACAGCTGTGCATTTTGGGCTGCAAATAGAAGAGCTGAGCCTCAACATCGGTCAAAGTTCTTAACTTAGCGTACATCTGCCACATCATCACTGAATCAAAGTTACCCACTGGTTATCTGACGTTATACCACAGAGCGGCAAGTCAGAGCACGAAATGGTTTGAAACTGTCTATATACTATTTCATATCACACAATAACAATAACAAACATTACCGACTTCCTGCAGACTTTCCAGCCGGACTCATCCCTCTTGTAGCTGAGCAGGCAGTCAGCCACAGCCTTCGCTTTATGTTCATAATCCATCACAGTTTGTAAAAGTGAACCTTGTTACCTTGTTAATGACCTGATTCACTTTGTACACCGGCTGACGTTACAGCGACAGACTGACAAACACACGGAACTGCTACTATGAGAAAATAAAGTCTCACACTTCAAATTCAACAGCGACAAGTCACGTTCCGTTGACGTACGTTAGCAATGAGAGCAAAACCTGTTCAGGTGAGCGTGAGCGGCGGCTACAGAGCTAACGTTAGCCAAAATGAATGAAAAATACTGTGCATCGTTGCTAACAGGCAGCTAGCTTGCGGTACGAGGTAACAGAAGAGAAAAAAAAACTCTGTAACATTACAACTACTGTTAATTTTCAAAACGTGTCTGTTGTGAGGCCACGGTACAGCCCACACTGGCGTCGATTAAACGTTTAAATCCAAACGCAGTTGAATGAATTCCTTAAAATAGGACGGGAAGCGTCAGCAGAGGCGTCAAATCTTCCGGAATAAATTGACTTCCGGTTTTCGGCTTTCAAACCAAACACCTATTCACAGACTTGAGCGTTCAGAAAAAATGTACCACGTAACGTGGAAGGACTCTCTGTGTATTTTTTCATAGCATTCAGTACTTTAAATAAGTACTGCATTGTTGCTGTGTACACAGCAAAACACAGAATTAACCGTTTAGTACCAAGCATTTTACTTTGAAGGCAGAGGGCTCGCCTCTTTCTTGTAACGTGCGTGGCTTTACGCGTCCTCGCTTGAAGCAACAGAGCAAGCTGGGAATTGTAGTGGTCACTGTGTTCCGGATGAATTAAGGTTTAATCATTGTAGAGGCCCGGTGGGATCAACTTGAGGTGTTTCACTGTCTCACTGTGATCGCATTGAACGGGAAACAGGCACAATTATATAAACAGTATGCTTGGACAGCCCATGTTACAGTCATAGCATCATCAGAGTCTACATTGTTACAGTTAGGCTACCAAATTAATTAGCTTACACTGCTGCTTTAAAAAATAACATTACCACACTTATAGGAGAAAAAAATCACATTATAATAATACTCCATCTGCTTTCAATGCTGTTTATCTGCTTTTTTAAAAGGAGAATTTCACTTTTTTGCACATTAAAGGCCCTTTCACACCGGGGACGTGACGAAATATTCGGCGGCGAATATTTCACATCAAATGCGAATGTGCGACAGAAGCGACAATTATAAACCAAAGTTTCGCTTTGCGACGGGTGGTTCTTCGCCTCCACGTCGTC
>JAPQLA010000001.1:1220783-1233272 GCA_029822935.1 Naso vlamingii | reverse complement strand
GGCTCCAAAAACGCCAACAAAAACACTGTGGTCCAGGCTGCACCAACCAGCCAATCACTGATAAGAGGGATTGGGGGTTTGCATGCGTGCAAGCATGCGTGCATGCATGCGTGCATGCGTGCACATGAAGGGGGGGTGGGGGAGTGGAGTAGACGAGAGAAGTTAGCTAGAGGAGAGCTAGGACGCAGACAGCGAGACAACAACCAGTATTTTTTGGAAATTTGAAATGGCTGACACAGGGGCCTGAAGAAGTTGTTTGGGCCATCACCGCAGCAACGTTATCATCAGGCTAGCACGAAATTTCTCTGACATGTGCGTTCATGTCAGGGAGCACGAGAGGGGGAGAAGCGGAGATGGGGAGGGGCGAGCTAGCTCTGTTTTATTTGAAAACATTGTCGAACGTCAACAGAAGTCACATCAACCAACCGTGCTTAGAGTGCCTTTAAGCATTTCTGGTCATGTCAAATTACTTAATAAATTAAAGATTTTCTTTCAGTCCTTAAAAAACTGGATAGTAGACATAGCTTAAGAAAGCCAGTTCAATTTATATTTAGCCAATATTTAGCAGTCAGAAAACATCTATGGGAGGTGCAGAATGAAACCATTGTGGGCCCGAGTGGTCATGGACAAAAATCCACTGGGAGCGGGAGAGAGCAAGCGGGGAAATTTAGTCCCGCGCAGGACTCTAGTTGGTATCTTGTTGCTGTCATTCATGTACTGCTGGATTCCAACTCTTGCCTTGACTTATTGTCAAATGAGACTTAAGAACTGCAGAGAAAATTATTGGACTCCCCCTGCCCTCACTGGATGATATCCTCAGGACCTGCTGCCTCCGCCGAGCGAGCAGTATTCTGCAGGATGAAACCCACCCCTCACACCACCTCTTCTCCCTGCTCCCTTCCGGCAGGCAGTATTGGACCTTCAAAGTCCACACCTCCAGGCTGCAAAACAGTTTTTTCCCGGAGCCATCACAGAACTGAACAAGCATGCCCCCCCTTTGGTCAGAACAACTGCACCGTTTCAACCAGATAGGACCCAGTGCAATGTGGGACTATGTGCAATATGGGACTAAGGACAGTGTGGGGCAATGCAATAAAGATGAAGCAGGAAGGAGGCTTGGTAACATGAGGCCTTGTGTAACTTGGATCATAAGGGTCTGTGCAATGCTATGTTGCTATTACTACTGCTCGTAATTATGCTTCTTAATCGTCACTTTATCTCTGGTGTTCTTAAGTATTTTTATCTCTGGTGCTCTTAAGTATTCATGTATGTATGTGCGTGTGTGTGTATGTGTGGGTGCGTGTGTGTGTGCGAGTGCGAATATTGTTTTAGAGGCTGCACAAGCAAATTTCGTTGTGCTGTTTACTGCACAATGAGAATAAAGGTGATTCTGATTCTGATGTCACCTTTCTCTCATCTACTGCGATGTTCTATGATGGCTGGAAATTGCTCAGTCAGACGTCCCTAAAGCTGTTATACACAGGTTCGATTTGGCACAACCAGTCAAAAACTGCAGTTCCCCTTTTCATTCTGTGCATCCATCTTCGGATCACTGAGATAGAGACTGAATGTCATGGCCATAAACTCCTGCATGACATAATGCTAGAGGGCAGTGATAGGCTTTATGTCTTTGAATTCCTCCAGTAGTCTGTAAATGAGTGCAATGTGGCAAAGCCCACATAAACCACAAGTGCTTGGAAAAAGTACGTCTTGCAGAGTGACCAGCTGCCATGGCTTTGTTTTTCCCTCATGTTTCTTTGTACCATATGCATTTAAGTGCTTCACAATGACTGAATGATGCATTTTTGCTGAAAAAGAGGGGGCTAACTGAGCCCTCACACATTAAAATATCAACTGAGAGTGTGGCGAGACCTGATTCATGTGCTTTTAAAACACGTTTTTCACTTTGTATCAGGGCTTGACTGATATCAGTTCATCGATATTATCGGACAATATCGACCTATCGCAGATAGATCAGTATCGGCATATATGTTCTCCAATAAGTGCAGATATTAAAACCATTATTTAAGGCTGTAAAAAAGCTTGGACTTGTAATTTAAAATAGTGTAATCACGTAGGCGGCCCATTATTTAGTTGGTAATAAGATAAGTGTTTACTGGTTAGTACACTGATGTTTGTAATAAAGCTTGTTGGATTTCCTGTTTCCATAGCGCTATTTTGTTACATGTATTGATAACCACATTCAAAATATTAGTAAAAGAATATCAGCAGATATATCAGATATTTAAATTTTCTTACTCTCTAATATTGGTATCCGCATCAACCCTAAAAATCCCATGTCGGTTGGGCCCTACTTTGTATAGTAATGAATGATCCATCAGTCAATGACTTATCTGTGGTCAAGTTGTGGAGGCAGCAATTTCAGCAGGGGGGCCTAGCCTTCCTTTCCTGGCCACGTCAGCCAACTGTGACTGGGGTATTTCAGGGCATTCCCTGGCCAGAGCAGAGATATAATCTCTCCACCTGGATCTGGGTCTGACCTGGGGCCTCTTCCCAGCTGGACATGCATCCTTACCAGATGCCTGGACCAGCTCAACTGGCTCCTTTCAATGCAAAGGAGCAGTGGTACTACCTCAAGTTTCTCACGTATGACTGAACTTTTCACCTTATCACTAAGGGAGACGCCAGCCACCCTCCAGAGGAAACCCATTTCAGCCACTTGTATCCGCAATCTCTTTCTTTTGGTCATGACCCATCTTTCATGGCCATAGGTGAGGAAAGGAATAAAGGTTAAGCAGAATATTTGACAGCTTTGCCTTTCAACTCAGCTTTCATTTTGTCGCAACGGTGTGGTAAAGTGAACACAAAACCGCTTAAGCTGCACCAGTTCACTGCCCAGTTTCCCTCTCCATAGTCCCCTGATTCATGAACAAGACCCTGGGATTCATGAACTCCTTCACTTGGGGTAAGGATTCATTCCCTACTCGGAGTGGACAGTCCACCAGTTTCCTGCCAAGAACCACAGTCTCAGATTTAGAGGTGCTGATCCACATCACAGCCGCTTCACACTCAGCTGCAAACTGATTTAGTGAGTGCTGAAGGTTACAGACTGATGATGCCATCAAGACCACATCATCTGCAAAAAGCAGCGACAAGATCCTCAGCCCACCAAACTGTGACCCCACTGTACCTGGAGGTGAGCCCCACCAGATCTAACCAGTAGCATTCAACCTCCTGCACAAGCTCTAGCTCCTTTCCCTCCCAGCAAGGTGACGTTCCATGTCCCCAAGGCCACTCTCTGCCGTCTGCGTCCAGTACATTGACACCCTGTGCCTTCACTGCCACCTTTCTGGCAAGGCACCCAACCCCTGCGGTTCTTCCCACAGGTGGTGGGCCTGTGTGATGGGGAACTGGCCACATAGCGTCTTTGGGCTGTGCCCAGCCGTGCTCCATGGCAAATCTGGCCCCCACCTGACGGGCCCTCCTTCTGGGCCTGGCGTCCTTCAGGCAGGGTCACTTTGCTTCTACCTCAGCTCTTCATGGGGTCTTCTGATTTGCCTACCAGGAGCACAGGACCCAGACAACACAGCCCCCAGGTTCATGAGGAACACAAACCTCTCCAACATGATAAGGCGATGGTTCCAAGGAGAGCACACCAAAAAAGAGAGGGGGCACCAGGGGCTTTTTCACTACCCAGAGTATAAGAAATAGGCATAGGAACGTGCCCAAACTTTGTAGCAAGTCCCGGTAGACAAATATAGGTCAAATCTGTGTTGAAATCGGCAAGATGAGGGCTTGATGAGCTAGGTAAACAAGGTGTCATAAGATTAAATTATGATGTGTTCAAGGTCTGTTCAACAAAAGAGTATTAAATGAAGGTAAATAAAACATCATCAAGACATGTTCAACCAGCCCTTGTGCAGACATATTTCCTGCTGTGGAGTCAGTGCTACTGTCCATGCCTAATTTTTCATAAGAAATGAGAGAAGATATATTGCTGTTGCAAGTAACCAGCTCAATTACTGCTTTTCTGGTAAAGCAAGTCTTATGTTTGGCTTTAGACATTGTGACACAATTACAGAATCCAAACGAGTGCAGAATAAATTGTGTTACCCGTGGATAGACGATCGCAATTTGGTGCACAAGCTCTCTGCCTGCTTCCTCATTTATGCTGCGAAGAATGCCCTCTTACTGGACCATAGCATGAGGTATATCATTAGAATCATTATCTCTTTGGCTGTAAGCCCTGTCAATCAAAAAATTAAATCACCTTCTGTGGGCTCAGTATGCTCTGTGGTGCATAACAAACAAGCATGTGCTGCTGACTGCCAGTGAAGCCCGGGTCGCTTTACTGATACACTGCTCAGCTGATGCGGGTTAGAATCATGAGGGAGCCTTTGCTTTGCTCATCAGTGTCTACCGTTCACAGAGGGGCAAGCTTTCATACCTAGACCTCCACTTTTAAAAATAGGAAATGGGAGACCCAACCTCAAGGAAAATGTGAAATGTGAGAAACTTAACCTTGTCCGGAAGGCCACCATGAGAAACATACATGTTTTCTTAACTTTCCCTCTTGAGACTTGAGTACTAAAGGTGCCTTAGAGCTTAATACTTTTAGGGACGCAACGCCCCAGGCCCAGAAGAGGAACAAGTGCTGAAGTCCCAGTTCCTGCACAAGCTTAATGCAAGAAATCAGGAAGTACGCACAGCCTGCATGGGAGAGGTCCACACATCCTGCTAAAGTATGAGGACGATGGCAAAAGAGTTCTTGGGATTCAAGCACCAGAGAATACTATCCTAACAAATGGCAATTCATTGCCTTCCAGCATTAGATGAGACACTAGAGCTACGCTTTGCGTGCACCAACCAACCAGCTGACAGGGCGGGCGACAGAGCCCGAGAGTGGGAAACAGAGACGCAAGCAGAACCAGTCCTGGAGAAGAGGATGCATCTCAGTAGCACTATAGAGATAGTTGCATGCCCTAGCTCATCCTATCAGCAGGCACTTAATCCTAAAGTCCACTACCTTTCCTTATAGTAATAAATATTTGGTGTCATTTCAGGATGAAACTCCCTTAGATCTTCTGCAATCTCCTCTGCATATGAGTCAACCTATCCATCGAAGAGGTTGAACATGACCTGTCAACCAGTACCAGGGAACCACAGTGACTGTCAACCTTCATTTGCCATCTCTAATAACACCTTGCAATTCCGAACACTACATTCTACCATCTTAGTGAAAAGTATCCACAGCTTTGTGTCCAGACAGGACCTACAGAAACTAATGCTTTTCTCCAGCAGGTAAGATTACTGTTCTGGTCTTTTCTCAAATATACCCCTGCTTGAAACAAAGCTCAGACAACTTCATCTTATTTTGCATGTTTCTGCAAGAATCCTTTCAGAAAATAGTCTCAAAGAATGGTATTTATTTATTAAACTTGGGATGTCATAGGACCACTACATCATACATAAAAAATGCATTGGCGGGTGTCTTAACATAAGCCCTCTGTAAGGTCACCAAGTAGAGGGCTGCTTATGTCTCCAAGAGCACAAACCAAAGAGGGACAAGCAGCATTTGATTCTTTCTCAAATTCAGGTTAAACCTGCATCCTATCCTCTCTCATGAGTGTAAACAATGCAGGTTTCAAGAATGATAAAAAAACATCAGGTCTATAAATGTTTAATTCACTTTCTGGTGGAGCGTTGGATAAGGAAAAATACCACTCTTATATCTGTTAATGATGGACTCTTTCTTGCCTGCAAACACAAACAGCTCAAAGCAACTGATTTTACAATTAAAAAACAGTTAGAAAACGTAACTGGTGTACAACTTACAAACTTGCTCTCTAAATCCCAGCAGCAGCAGTCACTTAAGTAGCGGACCACCAAACCTCTGATGAAATCAATGAGCAGGATGCTGGCCACGGTGAAGATCATGTCGATGATGGACAGCTTTAGCATCTCCTGGGTACATGATATGCAAACACACTGTTTAGATTGTCTTGTGATGATAATGCATCTACACATTGATTAAGGTGCACATAAATATCAATACATTATGGTTCCTCTAAAAGGAGACTGACAGAAATACTTTGGTTAATGAGCTAATACCTGCTAAAATAATCACATTCACTAGTATTGTGTTTGTTAAGTAGTATACATTGCATTGTGTATTTGATATTTGTATTTTATGCTAGGCTTTCATTATCTTATTCATTTATATTATCCACACACACATATTTAATTTTTTAAAGCCACTAATGCAATTTAAACAAAAAAAGTGGACACATTCATATTACAAATCGAACATGAACCCAATCTTGCCTTCTTCTTTTTTCATGACAGAATGGTTAACACAAAAAGAAACAGTAGATTTTAAGTCTTTATTTCTAAACTGAGCCCCTTTCAGATATGGTTCCTAAATCTGATTCACATTATAAATTCAAGAGAGAACCTGTCCAACGTAGGTCTCCCAGCATTGGTCCTGCTGAGAGCGGGTATTCTTCTCAAACAGAGCTGTGTGGTTGGTCCCTGAACTGCTCCTGCCAATGTGAGCGACGTCCAGCACTGTGGCGATTGTCGCTATGTTGCTGTTGCGATGCTCAGAGACAGAGATCTCAGAAACCAGGGTGGAGAGGCTATCTACATCTGGCTGAGAGATGGTGGCCAGAAAGGAGCTGGACTCAGACCAGTTACCTGGATTCACTGGGACCTGGAAGACATGTAAAACCGCTGTGTGAAATGTTGGGCAACTGATTCTGTATTATCCACCTTGCAATGCAGGAGGTTTAGTTCGACATATTGGGAAATTGTTTAACTTTCAAAAATCTCATGTCTGGTTATTCAGTGCAGAATTGAGTGAAGGAATAGTTCAACTACCCTGTTTCCACTAAGCGATCGGTTGGGCACAGTGCGCATATTCTTGCATTTCCATTGTCAAAAGGGCACCAAATAACCGTACCATATCATACCTATTTTGTTGAAGCACCAAGTGTCCCAAGAGGTCCCAAGAGGGCGGAGCTACACACACTGCAGTCTGTTGACTACAGCAGGAAAAAAGTTGTTTTTAAGTGTTATTAAAGAACTGTTAATACATCACTAAATTAAGTTTGGTATATTTTTTAGGCGAGAATGTTTCCATGTAGATTCCAATACGTGGTCAGTTTATTCAAATAATGCTAGTTTGTAAATTTGTCCCAAAAATCTTTAGACTTGTGAGGAGCTGCAGCTCGCGGTGAGACCTGCTCTGCTCGCTGCAGCAGCTCGTTAAGCTGTCACTGCAGAGAGAAAGTTCACCGATGATCTGTGCCGAGAGTAAACACTGTCCATTTCTTTAGTATTTTAAAACATGAAACAAAAACAAAAGGATTCTTTGCTGCCTTTTCACATTGATTCTATGCCAAAAGTATAACCTTACTGGTGAAAAGGATCATTTCACTCACTGAGCCCCTCAGATGCATCTTTTAAGGTGTGGTTTTCTTACATGCTGTTCAATGCACAAGTTACGCCATCAATTAATCAGTCCACCTTAAATGTCAAAATGACAACTTGAAGAGGTTTTAAGCAGATTTATTTGTCACAAAAACATATTGTACACATATGGTAGTGAAATGTCTGAACATCAACAATAATTCATGCTTTTGCCTTTCTTTCATGATCACATATGCCTAACTAACGCTTGAATCTTCAAAAAACTTTATCAAATGCACGTGGATTTCTCCTGGCATTCTTTTTTATGTGGGTAAAACAGGCCTAAGCCACCAAATGGTGAGTAACGTTACCTTATGTTGTTTAGATGAGGTAACATTGGCTAACGTATGTTAACGTGTGGGCGGCTCTGTTAACATCAGCAAGAAAGTGGCAACAACACTCCGGCCAGACATGGTCCTGTGGTCTCCAACAGCAAAGCTGGCTTACATCGTGGAGCTGACAGTACCATGGGAAGATGGGGTTGAAGAGGCTTATGAGAGGAAAAAACCAAATATTCTGACCTGGCTGCTGAAGCATCCCAGAACGGCTGGAAGACCGCCATCTACCTAGTAGAAGTGGGATGCAGGGGATTCGTCGCAGCGTCTACCATCAGTCTGTTGAGGAAAATGGGGGTGAGGGGCCGCTCCCTCCAACAGGCTATCAAGACCATGTCAAGTGCTGCCGAAAGAAGCAGCAACTGACTCTGGATCAAACGGAGCGACAACAGCTGGGCACCAAGATAAAGACAGATGGTATGCGGCCAGGTGTTCACCTGGCTCAGGGAGAAGGACGCCCCTGCTATGCAGAGTCCACCAGGGGACACAGAGCGTATGGCACAGAGGGGGGTGTACCTGGGACGCTGAGTACACCGTTGAGCCCTCTGGAGACGTTGTGGGCTTCAATCAACGAAACGTCGATGAAGCAGGGTGCCCACCTGACGACCCCAATGATGTCCATACCCTCTCTTTCACCACTCCACTCCAACTGCTACTGTCAAGAGGTAACTACTTACCAGGGATTGAAACACCCAGTCCTATTAGCTTTACTTTTCACCTCTCTAAGCATATGGCTTAACGTTACACCTGCCCACTGTTAATGCCTGTGATGTGTTGTCGGGGGGCAGAGTGACACGCAGCAAAGGGCCACAGGTGGAATCGAACCCGTGGCTGCCGTGGTGAGGACACAGCCTCTGTGTGCGGGGCATCTGCTCTACCATCTGAGCCACCGGATGCCCCCATTTTCCCTTTTTTGAGTGAGTTGTCAAAACTCTTTTGCAAATTCATATTCCACTGTTTCTGCCGCAATTTCATGTCACTGCCAGCGTGAAGAGTTTTGCTGTATTGCTGTTATTTCAAGCAAAAAAGAAAAAGATGCGATTAATCGCGATTAACTCAGGAAATTTTGAGATTAATCACGATTAAAAATTTTAATCGTTTGACAGCCCTAATTCAAACACATTCTTGCATATTGTAAAATGCAAAATAAATGTGTGTCTATTATATGGCTTTTGGTTCTCTTTACCTTTAATGGGACATATGCTTCTCTGTAATTTAATATATATACACATATATATTTTTGATGTTCGTAGACAAGGCACAGTGCTTAGGTAATTCTGAGTGCATGTCAGAATGTTTCTCAATAAACCCAAAAATATCTCATTAGAAAAATCTAAAATGTCGATAATTTAAACTATATTGCTGACATTAAACAATTTTGAGTGAAGTTTTGTCTCCTCTTGCTGTGCTAAGCAGAGATTGTCTCCTCAAAAATAAACAGACTGGTCGATAAAACACAATAACGCTGTTTCACGTTCAGTGTTTCTCTGACCTACGCAGATCATCAGGAGGGAAAAAGAAACAGACTGGCGCTTAAACAAAAGCTGCCTCCTCAAACTCTGTTCCTAAACTCCGCTCGCTGTGTGAAACGAGTGACTGCAGTCGGCTGGGAGGCGGGAACACATGGTGTGTTCACGGGCTGCTCTGAAGCTCCGACAGAGCCAATTCAGGGAGAAATACATCGAAACTAGTTACATTAAACTTTGTGCAAAACCGAAAATACCGCAATTTCAAAGTGCATATTGAACCGTGGATGACTTACCGTATGGTTCAATATTATATTGAGAATTGTGGCTCCCCAGAAGGGTACAATCAGCAGTGGAAACACAAGCTAGATCCAGGGGTGCCGTTCAGAAGGGTACTGTGCCGTACCAAACTGAACTGTACTGCTCAGCAGAAATGAGGCTTTAGCCATAACGACCAGGAAGCAACGGACACAGTTATCCTGGCTCACTCCTGTCTTATTAATTTAACACATACAGTCACAAAGTGTCGAATGCACAGAACTGTGCAGACAGAAGCTCTGCTGTTTTTTAAAGAAAAGTTCCAGCATGAATGTTTATTGACTGTCCAAAAAGCAAATCACGTCCATTTCACATTTCTGTTCATATTAAACATTAAACTGTATTAATAAGACAAGCTTTAAAAGGTGTTCATAGCTGTATTAAAACTTTGACTGGAGCCACGCTCTCTGTCTCCCTCTTATTTAAGTCTTTATGCAATGCTAAACCAACATGGTATGTCTTGATATCAATCCTTTTCTTTATCGTTTCATCTGAGAAAAAATTTAAACCTAAAAGCTGGGGGGCACATTTTCAAATAGTTTAAAAAATTGTGTATTTTTAAAGTGGATATTTTTTTGTGTTGTATGTGGTATTCCATCCTACTTGTTAGGCTATCTTGGCTTTGTGCTTTGTGTATGTTGTGGTCCATTATGAATAATAACAATAAATAAGTCAGATTGTAGTAGCTGATGTTATAAAAACATAAACCTGCTCAGTATGTATGCAGCATTTTTGGGGACGGGGGAGAAGGTTGAACTAGTGCTTCAAACTGAGAATGTCATAACTTGGTGTTTTCTATTTATTTATTTTTAATGATGCAGTGACATGTCCAGAACAATGAAACTGAATTTTTTGGAAAATAAAAACAAGGATTTTCTTTACTCACAGCCGAACTCATACTGTTGACCTTATCAAGGAGGGCAATGATGAGGCTGTAGAGATTCCCCAGGTATAAAACAAGAACTCTGCAAACACAAACATTTAACCAGTGTCAGTGTACAGTCTAACCTGAGATGTTTCATATAAAGTGTCATTTGAGCCGTGATACGCAGCAGTCGCTGCAGTGATGGAGTACCTGGCCAGCTGGAATCGCAGTGAGGTTCGAGGGTGATACATCTCGAGCTGAGCCACCAGCTCGAAGGCAGACGGCGCGATCATGGTGATGAGAGAGACCACCACACTCACCTGAACAGAGGAGAGACACGAACGCCACAGACGGGAGGATGTTTTCCAAAATTCATACTTTTATGAGAAAAGCTTGAAAAGATAGACCTGCCCCATTGTAAGCAGATTTTTAAAGTGTTAAGTTGTAGTTTTTAAAACTTTATTATTTATTTATTTATTTACTTTTCTTGATAAAAATAAAATGTGTTTCAGACTTAGTCCTCACATATGGAAAGAACCTAGATAAATATTTCATCCCAGCAGTTAGACATTATTAAATTTTTATTTTTAGATTGTTTTATAATTAGTTAACACTTCTTTTCTGCAGACAAACACACCTCAGGTGAACTGGGAGGGCACGTATGAAATATGCAAGAACTTTATATATTTTGATTTGGTGGAGTGATGCATCCACTGAAACTGTTACATTGTTTGTTCTCCACTCTAAGATCACGTTTCCCCACAGAAGAGGAAAAAAAGAACAGGTACAATGAATTGCTGCGTGATTAAAAAAAAGAACAGGAAGTGAAAGTGCTGGGAAAGTTGACTGATAGGAGTGAACTGTTGTCTTTTCTCATTAGACCACAGCAAGATACAGAAAGGTTGACCCTTTTAGTGTGTGTGTGTGTGTGTGTGTGTGTGTGTAAACTTACAATGTTGTAACACTGAACAGTAGATGACAGTGGAGTAGAAATGCTCTTTGCCTTCGCTCCCTCCTCGAGCAGTGAGCCCGTTAGCATGTGCTTGATTAAAAAGATCTTTAAACTTCAGGTTGGATTTCAGGTTGTTTTCCAGTGACCACCACAAGCACAGCCGTCCTCCAACACTTCTTTTTCGCCTTCGTCATATGGTAAACTCATAATGACAGTCGACATGTATTTGCCGAGCACTTGCGTGGATTGATTTAAATTTTTCTTCCAGGTGTGATGTGCACCGATTCCTCAATCAATATTATATCTCTTTTAGGCACATCTATGTTCTCCTTTCAAGATTTTTTTCAAAGCTCATCTGTCTTGCTGTTTTAATTTTTTAAAATTTTATTCATTTTCACCTGAATCAACTTCATCTCCTTCAGAAGCACGGCAGTCTCCTTATCTGTGACTTTGTCCTGTGTTGCACATTTGATTAGATTTTCAGCCATTTCAAATTTGATATTTATAGCCATTTCTGTTCATGATATACTCAAATAAAGCACCGATCTACTTACAAAATACTTTGTTTTGAACCGTAAAAATCCCAATGAGCACAAAAGTTTGTCAGAGACACATGCATCGAGGTCTGGCCTGCACTCGTCAATGGAAGGATCTGTACAATCTGGGGGACTTGGGGATGAGCAAAGGTGAGTGATGGCTGTGGGCGGAGTCTAACAACCTGCCGTCACTCACTTCCCGGCAACAGTGAGTTAGTGTGAGCATTCAAATAAAACAACATCTCCTCCTTTCTGTGGTTTGAAGAAACTGCAACGCACTTACAGATAAAGACACTGTAGATGCATAACTATGTAGTGGGGTAAAAATCATACACAAACAAACGATAATGTCAGCAGACAACTACCACGAACTTATTCTGAGGTGAACTTTTGTTCAAACTAAACAAAAGGAACCATGACAGATATTAAAGCGATATTTCACCATAAAACTATAGTGTAACTATTAGTTACTCACCCTTAGATATCTTGAATTGAAAAATGTATTTTTTTTCTCCTTCTGGCATTCCTCCACAGTAAACAGTTTTTTTTTTTTTTTCGGGGGGGGGGGGGGGGGGGGGTTAATGCG
>JAPQLA010000001.1:1196567-1211312 GCA_029822935.1 Naso vlamingii | reverse complement strand
CGGTGTGGCTGCAGACACTCTGTTGTTGGCAGAGGAGAGTCAGAGCACGGTGAGCTAATCAGCTCGTACCGACGTCAGCTGTCGCTAAAAAAAACAACATGGACTGGCCAATCAGGACAGAGAGAACAGAGAGCGTCACTGATTTTTTGTTTTTCTTTGAAACCCTCGTCCCAGTGTCATTTTACAGCCAATGTCACTGTTAAATCAGGTTATACATCATAATGACAAAGTTAAAACAAAAAAATTTTGATTTCAATGATTGGACAGGAAACAAGGCAGTCAGAGAGAGAAAAAAATTGACATGCCGCAATGGGCCACAGGGTGGAATCGAACTCGCGGCCGCTGCAGAGGGGACACAGCCTCTGTACACGGGATGCCCTGGTTTTCACATTTTTCTTGAATTAAATCCATTCTTTTCTTGTGTTTTGTGATCGTCTTTGTGGTTAGGGTTGTGTGGTTAAGGGTTTGCAAAAGATCTCGGAATCTGTAAAAGGAAACCACCATTAACTGTTGTTTCTCAGAGTTTTATATATATATATATATATATATATATATATATATATATATATATATATACATACATATATATATATATATATGAATTTCAAGGGTATTTCTTTCTCAAATTTAAATTTAAGGTGTTTCAGGCGTGAAGAGGACAGTTGTTGGTCTAAAATCATGTCAGCTTTTTAAATGACATTTTTTGGTTACATTGCTTTAAAGTTTGAAGTCTTCTGATGTTTGCAATTCGAATCAGTCATGATAACATTTTCTAACACAGATCAAGTTCACAAGGAAACTAAAAACAATGTGACTTCTGATGTGATGAAAAATAAAATCAGCACTGAGATGATGATGATGATTAATCAAATTAAGGTCAGCTGATTCTGATTCTTAATTAACTAGGAGCCAAACTGTGGAATTAATAAGTCATCAGCAGACTGCTCACTGAAAGTCAATTTATTCTAATGGGACCTGAGCAGCCTGAACACTTTAATTAAACGGAGCCATTACAACAGGCCATAAATCCAGTCATGCTGCTGTGCTATGGCTGCATAGCTCTTTTCCTCTGTGTGTCTGCATGTAGTACAGAGAGACAGTTAAAGTAGTTACAGTTATCTAAAGTATGTGTGTGTTCAGCCAACAGGAGGACTGGGGCTTTGTTAAAATTTAGAATGCAGCTGCCTGCACAGAGAAAATGTTTTATTATGTTGGTTCTGATCATTAAGTGACTGCAGTGCAGCGACACAAAGCAGCTCCTCTAAGCACACAGTTAGACAGAGTGAATGGAGCTGCAGCTGTGTTGCGGCATATTTCACTGAAGCTGCAAACACTGACACACAGGGCCATCTTTGTTGTTCTAATTTTACATTTGTGCAGAAATGTTGTATAAACTCAATGGGCCTCATTCACTAACAGTGTGTACACACAAATCTGTGCTTAACCCGTCTGTACGAACATTTGACACACAAATCCGTGATTCATCAAGATGTTCTTGCCTAAATTTGTTCATACTCTGCGAGCAAATTAAGAACTTCCTCAGGCCATACGTACAAACAGATGAAAAAGCGCGGCTGTCTTATTAGAAAATGTAACTAAAACGCTCTAATCCTGCGTGCTGCCAGAGCGCAACCAAACGGAGCTCTGCCACTTTTTTCTTCTGGCAAAAAAATTTCATTCACATAAACCAGCAGAAATTCATGCACATTTAAAGATCCAGTCATCAGGCTACTAAAGTGGATGTCATCATGCATGAAAGGCAACAGCAAATGAATTATGGTTGATCGCAGGCATTTCACCACTAAACATGTACGACATATGTGTAAGAAATCTTCTTCAAGTTGCCATGGTGGCTTTTAAGGGTTGATTATTTTGTGAGCATGTTGACTCATCTACTGAACTACATGCAAGAAAGCATTCTGCCTTAGAAGACTCACTTGAGCAGTGCAGTGCATGAAATCCAACAGTAATGTTAAACTTATGGACATATTGACATGAAAAGGCTGCAAAGTGACTTTCATTTTTTGGAACAGCTAAAAGGTGAAACATTTTTACATTTTTGCACAAATGTTTACTAAATGACTAATGTAATGACACCTGTATGCATGCGCTCTGGCACCTCTTTAATTAACCTGCACCACTGGCTTTAAAAGACAACAATATTTAAAACTGTGTGTTGCATTAATCAAAAGTATTAAATAACCATGAATGCTTATCAATAGTTTTATAAATACAATCTTTACCTATATTCTACAGCATCACCTGCTCTGACGGTTTTAATTATTTAATCATGTAATTGTTGCAATTGGCATTTCTAAATAAAAAGTTTTTGTTTACATTGCAATTTTCATTTGAATATACTATTGCTCTGATAAAACTGCGCTTGTTAATTACAAAAGACATGAGCAAAAAGGCATCTCAATTCTGAAAATAAGTTACCTGTTCTTGTTAAATATCGTCACTTTCACTATCATTCCTCAAAGTCCACTGATGGATGACTGCCCACAGGCCAGTCTGGCTGTCACCTGTTTCCTCTTTTTTTTGGCCTGAGATTCGTTTTTGTTCTTACATCAACTTAATAATCAAACCATGCAGTTTATGCAGCGTAAGCTCCTTTTTCTTTCTCTTTTTTCCTCTATTTAATCTTCTCGTTTTTTCTACCTTTTGGGCTGTCTTTTACAGCTCATCTCTGCAACTCCTCTCTTCACCTCACTGCTGTCTTCATGGTACGCCAAATGGATGTCCTTATATAGAGAAATGGGGGCGTATCAGTATGCTGATTACAGACACTGGGTACAAGCCTGTCAGTCTAGAATGATTCTGATTCACTGACATAGGCGTGGTGGTAAGAAGGAAGTGGGCTGGTACACACTTGTCATGAATGTGACGGTGATTTTACTTATTTTAGGTCCAGAGTGAGAACATTTCTACGCACATATTAGTGAATGAGGCTCAATGGCCGTCACTTCACTATCTGCCTCTGTGTCGCCCGAAACCTTCATCTTGTGCCTTGACAACACCTTGATATGGGGCATGACCACCATGCTTACTGGATCCACAAAAATCACCCTGAAGAATACAAGAAGTATTTGAAATTGCAAAACTGAGAAAATTTATGTGGGAGTCATCCTCTGATTCTTCACCAGTCAGTGTGACTGCGACTTTGGTTCCTCAGTTTCTGCATACACAAAAAACTCAAAAACATGCAACATATCGTGCAAGTAAAAATTCTAAATATGATTGTATTCTATGCAGAAGTTGCATTTAAAGCTGGGCTCAGTGTGAGTCCATGTTGAGGTAGGTGTGTACATACATCAGCTCCTGCAGTCTGGTAACCACGGGTTCTGGTCAGTCTGCCCTCATACTTCAGAACAATCTCTCTGGCCTGCCTAGGACACAAACACACACAAGTGGAAACTTGTTCTTCAGTCAAATATCTGCAAATTGTGAAAACCTTTACTTCTACTACAATTTAACCACATTTTTTACAATGTAAATGTACTTTTTGACTTATCAGCACAAGGCTATGATTAATTATTCTATCAAGACATTCTTTAAAATACAAACGAGAATTATTGTTGTATGTTTGCACAGTTTCAAGTGTCCTGATAAAGACATGAATGGATTACTTAGAGGTCAAAATAACCCCAATATAAAGGTAATTGATGTTTGCTCCACCAGCTCCATTATTTTCTGTGCATTACGTGGCAGCAAGTGATCACGTACGGTAAATAAACCATTTAACTCTGGGAAAACAAAGAAAAACAATTTCCTGCCAAAAAGCTGATACTAAAGTAAATTCAAAAATAATTTGAATACTTCTTTAACCACTTCATAAAGAACCACCAAAAGACACAGATCATAAACTATTAAGACTAAATAATCAAGCCAGCCAGAAAAGACCAGTGGTGGTTTGGTGCCCTGACGTATCCAAACCGCTACCTGAAATTCTTCTCGGCAAACTTGTTTAGAAAGTCTACGCAGACATCGCATAGTTATTACTACTACACTACTTCCCAACTTGTCCAGACTGACTTTGAACGACGTCGCAGTGAAAGGACTGGTTGAGTTGATTGTTGACAGGTAAAAGGCGGAAACAGGACGCTGGCGTCGATTTCGACCAATCAAAATAGACCGGAGGCGGACCAAGTGCGCGAAACTTTTCCTGTGAAGTTGTGGTTTTTTGTTGTCGCATGGTGTGTGTTAGGAAATCTACATTAAAAAAACCCACAAAAGCAATCAGCTGTTTGCTCACTCACGTCGTCTCTAGTCAGGAATCGGTATTAGCTTGATCGTGGAATGAGAACGTGTTCTTTTTTACAGTAGGTGAGGCAAAACATGACTTTATGTGGCAGGGTTGGGAAGGTCATTTTGGAAATGTAATAGGTTACAGATTACTAGCTATCCTATTTAAAATGTAATAATGTAACTATTTTAATTACTTTATTAGAGTATTTCAACTTAGTACATTTGATTACTTTTTGATTACTTTTCTAAATTTCTAACAAATGTTTTCAACCGTTAACTGTTTTCAAATGTTCGAACCAGGCAGTGTTAATGGCAGATGTGAGGCGCTGCAAATTCAAACAAGAGAACCAATCAAAAGCATCAGAATAACATCAGACTTTACTAACCAGCCTTGACTGGAAATGACAAAAGACGACACCGTGCACAACAATAACATGCAAAGCAATGAAATGAATATTATTCAACATACAGCCTGAGCTTTTTACAGAAAATATTCAGATGTAACCACATTTATAATCATTAACATTTTCAAAAGTAACTTTAATTTTATTACACATTCCCTCTCAGTAACTGTAGCTGATTACAGTTACATTTATTTTGTAATCAAAATCTGTAACTTCGTTACATGAAACTAGTTACTTCCCAGCACTGCTATTTGGGCTGTTGTACTATTTTATGAAATGGATGGTGTATTATGGTTCAGGTGTGTCTGCTTTTACTGTAACTGTTACATTGTTCAATGTCCACCTCTAAAACACTAACAGGGGTCTGAGCACATTCACTCTATAAGTGTCGTTACTTTTCTTATGTTACACTTGACATTTTTTGTGGCTAATATGTGTTTATGTGTTGTCTTTAAAATTTTACATACGTTTTACTAAACACTAAAGCCTTAATATTTTTTTTTTACATTATAGTGCAAGCCAGTTTTCAACCTTGAATCTTTTAAAACCAGTCACATTAAAACAAAGCAATGCTGATTTGCAGTCCATGATAATGAAACCAGCTCATCCTTTCATAGCAATGGGGACAATTCAGACGGCTATGAGCCATGTGTTAGTCATGATGACACCCTGTGTGCACTTTATACACTCACCAAGGGAAAATAACTGTTGCTTTTATAACTGTGGATCCTTCTTGGTTCATTTTGTAATTCATGCCATTAGTTAGGATGGGGTGTGAGGTTAAAGTCAAATTTCCAAGAATAACTCATTCAGAAAAGGTAAAGGTGTAGGTAAAAATCACTGATTTGTGGGGTGAAATATGAGCTGTTATTGCAGTAGGAGTAATCGCAGACATTCAGCTTGAGATTAAAGGCTGTAAAAACGCAGACTTGCATCCCATCCCTGATGACGGTAATAAAACCTCTGCGGTAATAACAAACTGCCCATATAAAACCTGTTATCAGTGGCACATAGTCAGCACATCTTGAAAGCATCTACTCTGGTTCTCTCTGCCATGGCTTGTTCTCCATCTACTAGTCTAATTGAATAAAGTTAATGTTAGAGAGCAACCATCAAAGTTACGTGTCTGTTCAAGGGGACTTATGGACAATCATAGTTAAAAATGTGGACATCCAGAAGCTGGGGGTGTGACATTTGGACACCTGGCACAATGTCAGCTCACATTTTATTAATGTTTTTATAGAGATGCTTGTGGTAAATGGTGACAAGGAAAACAGAGGGAAAATGATACTGTAGAAATAATACATTTTTTAAAAAAGAAAACTTAATTTCAAATCTTGTTTCTTAATGTATAACTTGTACAAAACCCATTTAACACAGATCGCTCATTCAGTCATTCACTGTCCATAACCGCTTATCCTTTGTAGGGTCTCATGGGGGTAGGGGCCAATCCCAGCCTGAGGCGCTGGCTGGATTATATGTCATAGTACGCACAAGAACTGCCCGTCGGCTTGGGTTACCTTTAACGCATAGGTTCCCATTTACGCACATGCACAGTTTACACAGTGAGGGAACAAGAGAGACATCTCTTACATGCTACCCGCACAACACCACCATAAAACATTCAACAGCCTTCTGCATGAATTCCAAAGAACAACAAACAGAACTGACAAACTACAGCCAGAAAAATAATACAGTATGAATATAGCCCAGAGAAACGTGAAGTAAAAGTCTGCAGTGCTAACAACAGATTCCCTCCCTTAGCAGCATTATCACACAGCAACAAAATCACTAGTTAGGCAAAAAAAAAAGAAACAAAAAGCATCAACAATATGCAACATCAAACCCAAACCAAGTTGCTACAATCAACAAACAAAAAGCCAGAATACGGCAGTTGTTCCCAACCAACTGGAAGCTCATTTTGCATCTCCCTGTTGCATCAGTTTCCTGCAGAACGGCCTCCGCATCAGTGCCATTATCATGGTGGTTGTTCATCAGTGAGAGTCCACTCAGTCATTAGTCATTGTATTCCTCAGATACGTCTTCAAGCAGTGTTAACGGCTGAAGGAGCGCTTGCTGGCTGCTAGCCTCTGTTGTCATAACGTTAACGCTAACAGCACTAACGTTAGCAGTGTCAGTGTCTGTGCTGCTGCTCTCTGCACATTATGCTGAGGCTTGTTCGCTTTCTATTTTCTAAAGCCTGAAAAATGCTCAGTTGTCTAAGTTTGCTCATGTCTAGGTCACTTTTGCCTGCTAAAACACTCAAGATAAGCTATACCAAGCATTGCTAATATCACAAGGGAGCACCAGAAATATTTACAATGCATTGACCTCTGGCCCATGTCACGAGCCCCGTGATGTCTACACCAATCATTGGCCAAGGTATTTGCGTCATACTGAGTGGACTCGGTCAAAAATGCATCTGAAACATAGTAGTCAATAAAAAAAAGAATCCATACACATGATCTGCTGTTTTTGTGACTGTTTTATTTACAAGATTATACGATGTGATAATCGTTGATCATTTTAAGAAAAAATGTACACTCGGTGCATACAGGATCACAGCTGCTGGTGCCACTGATCCCAGCTGACCATGGGGCGAGGGTGGCATACACCCCAGACAAGTCGTCAGTTCATCACAAGACTGACACATAGAGACAAATAACCACTCATGCTCCCATTCACGCCCACGAGCAATTTAGTGTCACCACTGAACCTGCATGTGTTTGGACTGTGGGAGGAAGCCCTATTCTGGATCAGGGTCACACTCGGTGACTGTTGTCCCTCATTAGGGCTCAAAGTCAGTTTACGTGGCCTATGCCTTCTCAGTACTGGAAGCGTGAAACATCCAGAGTGTTACATCCTATCCTTGCAATTTTTTCCTAATCTTATCCATGGGAGAAAAGGAAAAGACAAAACTTAAACTCTAATAGTATAAAATAAATTGAGCAAAAGGAACAGAGTCTCCACAGAACCAATGATGAATAATGAAATGAAAGGAGGCAGCCGCAGGTGAAAGAGACCAGTAAACGTTTTGTCAGACCAATGGGCATTTGTCGGATGAGTGTGTGGTCTGAACAATGGGCAGTTACCTTGACAACAGCAGCCCTGTTGTGCCGCATACATTGTTTAGAGACCAATGGAGGAATGAGCATTCAAATGTTTGTTAAAAGAAGCATATTGGATGAGCTGTTCATGGCTTTAAAAGTTGTGCTTGGACTTGGAAAATAACCAGATGGCCGCCAACCGAGAAATGGGTGAAAAGGCTAGATAATAAATTTTTCAGCCATTTGAACCTTTAAAGTTAATGTAAGGAATCACATTTAAAAACAACTAGACTTGGTGTTCTTGTCTTTCTGAATCGTTGCTTGTAGCTTATGGCTCATGAGAATTTGTTTTTGGATTGTTTGTATGTTTATTCTTTATGTGGTTTTTGTCCTATCCATTGTATTATGAATTATTTAAGCAGTGAAAGTAGAGTGTGAGGGCCTGCACAGACCTGGTATGACGACGCCCTTGCTGTACTTCCTGCCGTTTATTAATTTAAAAAAATAAAAATAAAAATAAAAATAAAAACCTAATACCTTCAGTTTGTGTGTTGTGTTCAAGAAACAGTGACAGTTAACTTTTTTTTTTTTTTAAGCACACTCCCTTAGTGTGTAGAGAGAAAGATGAGGGGACACTGAATAGTTAGGTAATGATGAGCTAATGATGAAGTAATTAAAAACTCCTTAGTAACCCAGTCTTATATATAACTAATTGGGCTGCACAAAAAACATTCACTTATAATATAAAGTGGTAGGTTAATCTATTCACAAATGGGTAATGAACAAATAATTTCTAATATTAACTACCTGGTCTTTTGTAACTGATCACTGTTTACTTTCGAGACCTTCATCAGGAATTATTAGAGACCCCACCCCCACCCCCCTATACTGATGTTTGGAAACCCAAACCACCTGCTCAACGTTAAACATTTTAAAAAGCTAGCAGTGATTTTAGGTGAAAGATAGGATGTTTTTGCTTTTATTCCAAGGCCACTTCATTAAAAAAAGAAGCCTTTGAAAAAACAGCACATTAAGTGTATTGTGTGTTCATTTAAAGTGGAGATGAAACATGGAACAATATGAATGTAGCTTGGTTGATTTTTGCCAAAGGCAACATATGGCACCGAATTCTGACTTTATGTTTTTCTAGTACTGCGAGAAAAAAAGATAGTAATTCACTCTTTCGCCAACAGGGCACAGCCATCTTCAGAGTTAAGCAGTGACGTCACAGGTGTGGTTCTGGTTCTGCTTGGGAGAGGACATATGCTGCAATGCTGGTGCAGGTGAAACTTCCCAGCTGTTTTGATGGACGAATAGGAGTTTGGAATTACTCATATGGACATGAAAACACAAGAGAGGAACCATTACGAAGGTAGTGAGATGTGAACTTGGTAAAAAGTTATTTTTGAGGAGGGAGCTCTTTGTTTCCAAAATAACGTTAACGTTACTGCATTACTGCGTTACTACGTTACTTTAGAGGCAGCAAGATCTTGGTGGTGTCCTTACATTAAAGGCCGTTACACACCAGGGGCGATTTTTTCACGTAATTAATTCAGATGAAAATCTACTTTTTCAAACTGCTGTTTGTCTTATTAGTAAATCCACACAGAACACGAATATTACGCGGAGAAAAAGCAAACCTTTTATTTTTCGGATTTAGCTCAATTTTTCCCAACATTCGCCCTACGAACAAACACATCAAACAGTCACAATGGTTGTGTGGAGCAGACGTCATGTCCGTATCCCACAACAACAACATAAACAGTAACTGCTGACAAGCTTATCTCCAGTGTCTCTCAGCACTAGATGTTGTTTGATAAATAACACAAAGATTATAGAGACAACAGTCTTAGACAGCATATGGCAGATAATCACCGATCAGTTGGACTCTGCAAATGGTGAGTAACGTTACCTTACGTAGTTTACATTTGGATGAGTAACATCAGCTAGCATATGTCAACGTGTGGGAGGCTCTGTTAACTTTTTGCCTATCGAATCAAATGGCTTACACCCGCCCGCTTAATGCCTGTGATGTGTGGTGTCGTACTTTTCCTCTGTACTTTCTGTTTGACAGCTTTGACAGTTTTGATCCGAACATTTTGCATCTGAACAATCTGCATTTTTGTGTCGTTTATTCGTTACGCCCCCAGTGTGTAACGGCCTTTAGAATAAAAAGACTGCTTTGTTTCCCGACAAATGGATGGGCTCATGTTTAACAACCTGAACCGACAGCTTGGCAAGGCTAATGTTAGCTAAATTGGTTGCTGACATTACAGTTACGTTATAGCATTTCATGTTAATCTTTGTTGTGAACCGACACCTTGGAGACAAGTTTAACACACTCACCTGCTGTCTCCATCAAGGTGTCAGTTCACAACATTATTTAGAATTGTTTCTATAATGTTAGCCAGCATTACATTAATGTCACCATGATCATCAGCAGCTAATGTAGCTAATGTCCAGTCTCGCCTTGGAAAAAATAACGTTTACTAACTCATAACTTTAAACTCTGACTCTAACTAATACATTTTACTTCTCACTACCTTCATAATGGTTCCTCTCTTGTGTTTGCATGTCCATTTGAGTAATCCAAAACACAAATCCTTCCTCAAAATGGCTAAGAACTGGCAATGCAATGTATGTCACCCCCATTGACAGTAGGTCCTCCACAAGCAGCACCATACCCGTGATGTCACCGCTTAGCTTGTGTGAAGATGGTTGCACGCTGTTGGCGAAAGAGTGAATTACTATCTGGTTTTCCAGCAATACTAGATAAATATTAGGTGCAATATCTTACCTTAGGTAAAAATCAAACAAACTATATTCATATTGTTCCGTGTTTCATCTCCACTTTAAGAGTGGGGCTGACACAGCAAGGACAAGTAAACAGTGGGGTACTTTAGGACTTTAAGCTTGCGTCTCATCGGCCAGGGTCTGGTCCGAATGTTAGCAATGATCTCCTTTTGGTACTGAATGTTCTGGAACATCTCCTCCGGATCATTGCTGTCCACCCGTTCATCCTCTTTATCTTCATCATCTGAGGACCTGCAGAATAAGACACAGAGGTACAATGAAAGTCAACTTAGTGTGTGACATCACAAAGACAGGATGATAACAAAGAATGTCAGTTTAGGGATGAGAAGAGTTGTAAGTGGAGAGAGGCTAACCCTTGTGTTTCACAAAAGCAAATCATGAGAACTGTATGAAACATTATAAGGCCACCATTGTTACTAATAGTTTTATCTCCCCACTCCAAAAAGTAAAAATAAATCTTGATTGGATCAGATGATGTTATAAAGATCAGATGTCTGGCTGTGACTCATAATCAGACCACTAACATGAGACCTGAGTGACATAGCAAACTTTGTTTGATACTAAGAGGGGATTTGCCACCAACCTTCTCCATCAGGAAAGTGTCTTGGGACAACTATGTTGTGCTTTCGCGCTGTATAAATAAAATTGACTTGATTTGACTGTTTTGTTAAAAAATATAATATCTGATGTGCCGGCTAAAGTCCTCTCTTCCTCAGTATTTCAGTCAGGAATTTGCGGCAAATATGATATAAACTGAACTTTTGGTTTGGATTTTGGAAATACTGTATGACAGTGTACTAACTTAGCTAGCAAGAAGCTAAAGATAAAATTTTTCTTCAATTCAGTTGCTCATTTGGATTGTCAAGTGAGTTGTAAGATTAAAAAGAATGATCTGAGCAATGTTACTCTGATACGATTCCATTATAACATTACCATGGGATCGTATTCTTCAGTTCAAAAAGAAAAGCAGTCAGATCATCTTTATCAGTGCAGGCTTAAAACAGCTAACATTCATTTCTATCCATCTGTGTAAAATTGCATTTCCTTGTGTTGGACACTGGGGCATTATCTGTATATTTACGGACACCAGTCACATACGTAAGTGGCAAACCAGCATAAGTGTCAGAGTTCACAGATCAGCTTGGTGTGGATAAACAGGTGTTAATTATGTGACCTCACATTATGTACAGACAAAAGGTGTTTGTGCTCCAAAGAACTGATCGCAGTAAAAATCTTTCAGCCAAGATCAGTCACAGTAGCACAGTATTAGTCGTCCTCATGTAATTAATTTATTTGTAAGACAGACTTTGCATTAGACTTTCTCATTTGTCCGTCATTTTGCAAAAAGAGCCCCAAAACTTCTGTCATAATTGACTTCAGCATTTAACTTGTGTGTCTAAATGATAATATAATAAATGTTGTATTGTATTTATCTAGCATTTTTCTGGTCTTCTGACTCTCCCAAGTGCTTTACAACACAGGTCAGCATTCTAGAGCTGCAACGATTAATTTTAAATAAAAAAAGTAAAAAGAATTCTTGGTTTTTGGTCTCTTAGATGTGAAGATTTACTTGTTCTCTGTAATTTATGATGATAAATGAGAATTCTTTGTTTCAGGCTGTTGTTTTGGCAAAAGAAGCAATCTGATGACGTCACATTGGGCTCTGGGAAATTAAGATGTGCATTTTTAGTACTTTTTCGATCGATAATGAAAATAGTCGTTAGTTGCAGCCCTACAGCAATCACACATTCACACACTAACTGCAGCTTTACTACAAAGAGCCGACCTGCTCATCAGGAACTCACACACAAATGAAACAGTCATTGGAGTGATGTGGGGTTCAGTCTCATCCTTAAGGACATTTTGACATGAAGACCAGAGGAGCCGGGGATCGAGCTACCAACCTTCTGGTAAGTAGATGAATTTAGCTACGGCTGAGCTACAGACGCTCTAATCATCTGTTTAATAGCATTTAATTCGAAGAAACAACCTCGATCACAGGAAACTAGTACACAGGAAAAAATACATACATACATACATTTGAATTTATAAAAAGATGAAGAGAAAAGCTGAAAGACGACTAAGGCTGAAGCAGGTGAAAATTACTTTTTTTTTTTTTTGTCTTCACAGTGACAGCGAAGGGGAACTCAAATGTGCTGACACAGACTTAGAGTTTTTTACAATCCATATGAACCACTCTTTACATCAGCATAAATCTGATTCACTTTAATGTGACACTTTTACGCTGCCTATTTAATTATTTACTTTTTCCAAAATGGTAAAGAACACCAGGAGCAAGTTTTCAGTAGAACAACGTTATCACCCTGCACACCAAATTAACCAGAGCACACAAAGCCAAACTGTCTCTAAAATATCATGATACTTAGATAAACAATACAAAAACAGGAAAAAACAGTCTCAGGTGAATGGATCATGAATGATTCAATACAGCATATAAATCATCATTTGAATTTCAGCAGTCTTGTATTGTGTCTAATGAATGAAGTTAAGGATTTAAAGGAACAAAATGATGCATGCTCAGGGATTAAAGGTTGAAAGCAGGATTTTCAAAATAAAATAAAGGTGTGATAGGACCATACACTGACCTTTTTACTTCTTACAAGGCAAACAAAAATTACATTTTACCAACTTTCATCTCATGTATTTTCTTTGTCGTGTAAAATATACCGTGCATCCTCTGTAACCTATAAGATGACCTTATATATGACCTCCATTTCTACATATAACTCTCAAAATTAAACAAATCCTTGACAGCACAACAGTGGAAGTGGACAGATGCACAGGTTACAGTCTGGTTTAAAGTGTATTCAAGCAGACAGATTTTGTTTCTTCACAGCAAACATTTATTAATTCAGAGTCAAAAATATGTTTCAGCCGCTTGTGATCATTGAGCTCAGAACATCCCTGGATAGCAGTTGCATGCAGGGAACTCTTTGTAGTTTCTTTCTGTAGATAATTAGATTTTGTGCTAATTGCAGAACCTAGTGGATGTCATTTAAGCCTCAGAATGATGACAGTCAGAGAGAGTGAAAGAAAGCATGGGACAGAAAGACTTCCGTTAAATCCTGACAAACGTGAGACAGATAAAATGAGAGCATTGCTCACTCACCCCTGCTGGTGGTTGTGGTAGGCTGAATAAATCCTTCTGGAGTTCTTTCTGATACTTTTGTGTCTCTTGGCTGCAGACAGAGACCTGCTGCTGCCAACCAAAGGCTCAGATACTGTACTCATGCTGTCTGTGTTCATGAAATGAGTGTGTGCAGCTCTGTGTGTGAGCACACACTGCAGGTTACTCAGTCTGACTGGACAGAGCGTCTGTATGAGAGCAACCTGCTGAACAAGAGCCCCACTGGAGCATCACACACTACAGCAGTGAGGCAGACTCGGACTGAAACACATTCCCTCATCAGTCCAATCACAGTCATACTGGCTGCTTAAAGGGACAGCAGCAAACAGATCTGACCATCACAATGTTTATTTTGACGATCATGTTAGATGTTTGTTTGTTTGTTTAATTGAAACCTTTCTGTTTCAACTGACAATGTATTGTCATGTATTAAAGGGAGATAAACAATCTGAACTCATGACAAACAAATTATAGTTCCAATTATATAGTGACAACCTACAACTGTCTTAAAAGTTCTAGCACATGGTTAAACATTGATTTTGGGAATTTTAGGCTCTTTCTCTCTCTCTCTCTCTCTCTCTCTATATATATATATATATATATATACACATATATACATACATACATAAAAACTGGTCTGTGTAAATACTTTTCTGATTGGCTGACAGCTCTGCATTAAAACCGTTAAACGCACAGGTAGGTTGGCACAAGTTTAATCACTGTTTGAAATTCATCCGCTAGCCAACTTGTAACCATAGCAACATGTAAACTTACTCTTTAGTAATTGCGATAGCGCAGCAAGTTGTCAGCTTGATAAACTAATTTCGGGAAGGGAAAACACTGACTTGGCAAATGGTTGATTTGTATAGTAGTAGTCAGTGCAATATTATCTGAACACCACAGGGAGGCGCTAGTAACGTTAGCCTCCTTCCATTTGTTGAGAGGTAAAATAAAGTTGGTAAACAAAGTGTCTGCTAACTAAGCTGTTCGATCTGAAGTGATGGTTCAGTCATCAGTAGGTGAGTAACCCCTGTGTTTGATTTTAAAAAGGTTGGTAACTGAGTCTGTGTGCATTTCTTCCCCT
>JAPQLA010000001.1:1181204-1193031 GCA_029822935.1 Naso vlamingii | reverse complement strand
GAAAGAAAACAAAACGTTACCGGGACAATTCAGGCGAGGTAAGACGATATGACACCAAGAAAATATATGAATTCTGCTGAAAAATTACGAATCTGACTCCATTGACCAGTTTCGCTGCCGCTGCTCACTTAACCGCATGCGTCGTCAGGGGCGGAAGGGAGGAGGGGAGCGTCTGAGGTCAGGCAGGGGGGAGAGTGTGGGGCTTTGGAGGGGGGTGGAGTTGTTCATGTTCAGATTTTAGCTAAGTGCTGAGCAACATGCCAGAAGGTAAGAATTGCTTTAATTCAGACAAGAACAGGAGTTTAACCTAACCACTTGGAGCGCTTGGAGAAAAGAGCTGCACTCTTCAAAAAACCCGGCAAGGTGTGAAAGTTGGAGCGCTTAATCTGATTGGTTAGTCTGTGAGCCAGACTATTGATTAGTAGTTACAAAAAAGACTTCACCATTTGATTGGCTTTTAGAAAGATCGACCTAGCTGTCAAATTATGGACATAGATATTTGGTTCCACTGCCAAAGATGGACGTAGAACATGATTGGTTATTAAAAGATGAAATTCGCTATGTGATTGGCTCAATCTGTGCAGACCAGCTGCTCTCAGGTGAAGCCATCCAGCTGCTTGATATAATCCTGTGGGACTTCCAAATCCAGACTGACAAACTGATGATGGCTAACCAACCGGACATTGTGTAGATCAACGAACAACAGAAAAAGGCAGTGGTGATAGGTGTAGCGAAAGAAGGAACACAAGAAGCTTGAAAAATACCAAGGGCTGAAAGAGGAGCTAGAGAAGACGTGGGGAGTGAAGGCAGCAGTGGTGCCAGCGGTGATTGGAGCACTGGGGGCTGCGACCCACAAACTGGGGGAGCAGCTCCAGCAGGTTTTAGGTCCAACATCTGAAATCTCTGTCCAGAAAAGCAAAATCCCAGGGACTAAGATTCTGCAGAGAACCCTCGAACTCCTCTGAAAAACTTGTCCACACCCCAAGGCATAGACACTCCTTCTTCCTTTCTTCCACCTCACTGTCTCCTCCCACTTCTACAAGCCCTTAGAAAGGCACTTGCTGACCTTCCTCGCACATCCCGTTACCCCCGGCTGTAAATGAAAACGCATCAGTGTCTTTGTTATTCTCTCCTCGTCCCCTTGGCTTAATAATGCCAAGCATATACACGCAACTACACACAAGACATGTCTGAATCTGACTCCTACACTGTTTTACAAATTTGAACTATTTGCATAAGGCTTATGCTAATGATTTGTCTTTGATTTGTGTATTTGCATGTGTTTGTATCCAATCCAAGTTTCCCAGAGCACTGAACAATTAGTTCGTAACAGATGCCAAAGGAAAGTTGGACAGCAGATGGTTTATCATACATCCTTTGACTGATTCCAGAGACAAGCTGTCGTGTACAGTCCTGTATATTCACAAAAAATAATCAACAGTCGCTGCTCTGAGAACTGGTAACTGGCACTGAAGTCATAAATCCAAACAACAATACAGTCATTTTCAACTGGCAGCCACAGGCCACAACCGCTCTGCCAAAGCTACCCATCCAACCTACAGGAGATCAGAATCATTCAGAAGATTTTCACCTCCAGCAATATTCACCAGTCAAAGTCTGTTCATCAGCATGCAGGTCAACCCCTGGAAACACATCTGGCAGTCATTCAGAGTCATTCATAGTTCACCCTTTCTGCAGAGCTCAAACAGTTTGTGTTTTTTGTTTAGGTGAGGACTTATTCAGTGGCAGCTGGACTGTGGGTTTAATACTGAGTACTGACTGTCTCCTTAGCGTTTGTCTGAATGCATTTTTTAATGACGTATTTGGTCATTATTAATTTTCTTTCTTTTTGTTTTACAAGTCTGTTTAAACCAGTAATGGCTAATGAAAAAATAACTTTGTAAGGAAGTGAATAGATTAATTAAAAAAAGGCCAAGTAGGCCTAATTTTTTATGTGGCCTCTGCAGTGTCTGTTTAGAAAAATTCTGGCCCTTAGACAAATGGGACCCCTGCACTAGCATAACAAGCCAAATGACTCTTAAGCCTAAAATATATATATATATATATATTTTTTTTAAAGACATTTTTGGGGCTTATGTGCCTTTATTATACAGGACAGTTGAAGAGTGGACAGGAAACAGGGGAGAGAGAGGGGGAATGACATGCAGCAAAGGACCACAGGTGGAATCGAACCTGGGTCCGCTGCGCGAGGACATAGCCTCTGTATATGGCACGCCTGCTCTACCGACTGAGCCACCGGGCGCCCCAAGTTTAAAATATATTTGCCTTTAACTATGTGTACGCATGTGCATGACAACATTCTCGCCTATCCTACAACTGTTTGGTGCAGTGGTTGTATCGTGGGGGCAACATAGAAACAGTATGTGCATAGGACAATGTCAGAGGTCAGTAGCAGCAAGACGGGTGGCATAAAGTTTTTAAGATAAGCTAACCAACCAAGTCCACAATCGTACAATGTGTCATTGCTGCTGCACATGCTTGTCAAAGTAGCTAGCAACAGATCAGAACCAGAGAAAAACATAATCACGACATGCTTGTTACAGCAGTCGTCTACGATGGCACAGCTGTCATTTTTCTTGCCACAATCTCAGAATGAACAAAAGTGTCTCCATGTTAATGATCTCCTCTGCAAATCTGGAAATCTTATAGGTTCCTCATGTCTGATCGCTCTGGTCTGCCCTCGAGTGGTAACACGGTCGTACATAGTCAAGTATTTGAACATACACGTCCAAGAAGCAGCTGGTTGTGTAAGCGAATGCTTTGTTAAACAGCAATATAACTTTAACCCTAATGGAGCAGAGTTTTGGTGGAAGCAGGTTGAGTCAGGTCATCCAGGCGTCCCTCTCTCGCAGTGTTGTCAAGCTCGTCCTGGAGGAATTGCCAAGTCAGATCACATTTATCTTTCTATTTGCTTGAATCTGTAATCTCATTTCTTGGGTCTCCAGGAAAGCATTTCCTTCCACCTCAGCTTCCTCTTCACCACAAAAGTCAGACACAAATCCCTCAATAGAAATTAATTAACAGACCAAATAAGTAAAGGATAATGGCCAACAAGGTGTCCATTATCAGGAATGAATGGATTCTTCATTCCTGATAATGGACACCTCATCGGGCATTATCCTGCTTATACCATGGTCACTTACAAAAGAAAATAATAATTAAACCATTAATTTATTTTTCATGTGCTTTGTGGTCAAAATAAAAAGTTTTAAACAAGCAACAACTCTGCTTCCCTGGCAACGCCTCAGAGTTCGACTAATAACTGGAATAATCATTACAATCCCTTAAGGTTCGTATGTAATGAAAACATAGTCCTGTACTCCAGTAAATAGGACGGGCCATAGGTACGACGTAGCAACAGGAGATAAACTAGTCCGCTCAGCTGCTAGCCAGAGAGCTAATGTTATGCTAGCCTGATTCAGTCAGTAACACTGCGCACGGTGGACAAACAGTGAATGTGATTGGTCAGTATGTTTAACAACAGATCCAGCTGTCAGTCAGCCATGTCACTGTCCCCAAATCAATAAGAAATTTCACACAGAAAATGACAAGTGAACGTTTGTTTTATTGGCTGCTGCCTGAACTTACGTTACAGGGCTGAACAAATGGACAGTTAGCAGCTAAACGCACATAAACTAGGGTGACCAGACGTCCCTGATTTCTGGGGACAGTCCCTGTTTTGTGTGAGCTATCCCCGGCTAAAGCTGTCCCCGGAAATTTTCTCGATTTTAACGTGGCTTAAATAAGAGTGAAATAGACGCTGCAGCTGTGATTCTGGCTGTGCGCAGACTGATGCAGTACCACCTTTGACCACAGTGTAGGTTGTAACGGCAGAGTGGCGCTGTTTGAATTTTCACTCGTTTACTCACAGAGAGAAGAAGAAGGGATCAAGGTTACTTGAGGGCAGAGGAAAAACTAAGTCAGAGTTGGAGCGGACTGAAGAACTTCTTCACTGACAGTAACGTTTTTTGTCGTTAGCTAATGCAGTATTGTACAACGTGGCTGTGTTTTAGAGGATTAGTGATAGAACAGAAATAAGAATGAAGGAGACAAGATGAAAAGTAGAAGAAAGTGAGTATGAAAAATTAATGGTGTAAACAAGGGAGGAGCATATGAGGGAGGTGAAAAGTAAAGTGAAGAGAAGAGAGAGGGGTAAGGAAAAGGAGAAGAAAAAGTTCAGATGATAAGACGAGCACAGAGAGGGAAGAGAGGAGCAGACAAGAGTGTTAAAGTTCTTTTAAAGAAGCAGGAGTGTGATTTAAATGACAAGTTTTGTTTGTTTTTTTTAATTACATTTATGGGCTCCTGTTATCCAGACCAAGATGACATGATGGTCCACTCACTGCATATTTGCAAGTCGTCAAAATACACAAAACCGTGCTGTCCACATTTTTTATTTTATAATGATAATATTTAATGATTTTTGTACACTTAACTGGAAATGTCCCCGGGTTTCATTTCAGAAATCTGGTCACCATCACTCAAACTCAGTTACTAACCTTTTTCAAATCAAACACAGGGCTCACTCACCTTTTTGTGAGTATAAAACTGGATGGTTTAGCCAGTGGACACTTAGTTTAACCACTTTCTTTTACTACTATCAGAGTGTGGGCTATGTCTTGCGTTACGAGCGCCATCCTGTGGTGCTCAGGGGATATTGCCCTCAGCGTTGGAAATAAGATATTGGAATTTTTCTCTTTTAATTTAATTCTAAAAGTTGTAGATTAATTTGAAAGAGTGAAAAGACTTTCACTGGAACAACTTGAGGAGTTCCACAGGTGTCCATGTATTAAAAGTTAATTGACACCCTCCAGCCAATCAGAAATTAGTATTCACCAAGACCATGGTACAAACATTTATTTCCTGCAGTCGACTGATGTTATGAGGTGCTCAAGGTGTTGCTCCTGATGACACTGAGCCAACAGGAGCCCCCGTTGCCCGCCCACGGTCTGATCACCCTCTGATTACATGGAAATACTTTGGGAATTTTTAACTGATCAGTTAATTTAACCCAAAGCTTTTCAAAGTCTCTAAATATAAAGAAATCTACCATTTGCTTTTCTTTACAATGATCAAATCAAATGTCCAAACAATCACCTAATACTTCCTTCCAATTGTTAGCATTGGGCCTAAAGCAATCTCCTGTTGTTCAGTTTTAGACCACTAGGGTTCGCTGTAACATCAGTGGCTGTGTGGTTATGAAACCTTTGTTCCCCTTTGTCTCACTGCAGCACTGCTGCAATGTAGACAGACGGGGTGGGGACCCTCTCCCACTTTCACTGCTCTGTGTCTCCTCCATGTGTGTACGTGTCTGCGTGGATACACGTGTGTGAGTGCATGTGTGTATTTGCGTGTGTTTTGTCTCACTGCAGCAGTCCTACGCTGTAGACTTTTCTTGGGCGGCGTCTCTCCCCCTGCTTTGTCTCTCATTCCAGTTCTCTTCATTTATTGCCGTGACTACTTATCAGAGATGAATTTTTAATGGCAAGATTCAAACAAAGACACAAAAACAGTTTATGCATGTAAACCATGACTGTAACATGAGTGCACACATTGTTCAGTGACACACCCAACAGCTTTAGAAGTATTTGAACATAAAAAAACATGGATGTGAAACCATTCAAAAGGTCGTGAGAGTCTAACTGTGTAAAGTGTTATTGTTCACATCATGTCGGCTCCTCTGATTGCTCTCTGGCAGCTAGATTAAGCAGACATCTGATGCTGATGTTCACCATGAATGAAACAGGCAGACAGTCAGAGAGCAGCATCTTTACAAAGCAAGAATAAAACGTGCATCCAAGAGCAGAGGAACAAGCCCAACAGGTTTGGTTTAAACATTCTGGAAATGTTTTTTCACTGGAAATATTGTATAAAACTCTCCTCCCAGCTTGTGTTTAAACCACAGTGCACTCAGCTTCCTTCACTGTGACCTCAGTTTAACTCTCCTGTTCTTATTGGCTGCAAGACGCATGATGCTGCAATGTACTGAGCAGCACTGACGACATTCACAACCATTCACATAATGCTGTGCGACTGGAGGGAAGGAAGCAGAGAAGGAAAGGAAAGAAAGAGCAGTCCAGGTAAACACTGCAGCCCCCCTGAGCCCACTCTGTCAGGGTGGGTTGGAGTGCAGATCTATTAGCTCGGAGCTGATAAGACGGCTCTGCTAATTGCCACTCATTATCTTCCTACATTTGCTGCAGTAACAGCACTTTACTGGTGAGTGCACTGGACCCACTGACCCACTTAGAGTGGTAGAGATGGGCAACAGCACACATGGGAGCCCCGGTCTGTGTGATGCTGAGGGAGAATGTCAGATTGTGGCGGCTCAGTGAAAGGTCTGCGTGCTGAAGATGCAGCCAAGAAGCCGACGATACAGTCGGCTTTTTGCACCAGCAATAACTAGCTGTGTTTTGACAACTGTCAGTCAAACGTATGACATGTCTGTTTTCTGGTTCTCTCCTGTTGTTACTGATGAAGTAACACCACAAGCTAATTAAAGCTGTTTCAAATCAGGACAAAGCAAAGTGAGAATTTTTTTTTAATTGTTTTTACAATAATGATAAAATTCCAATGATTCCCATACGAAATGTTGGGACACAATATGATTTCAGTTGGTGTCACAAGGACATTTTTCATGACTTCCTTTGAAGTATGGTTGCAAATTCAGTGGTGGCTTGTGGGTAAGAAAAGTAAGAATGCTTGTAAAGTCCCATATGTTTTAAAAAGGACAGCTGAAGAGTCTACATGGGAATTTACTTAAACAAAACAATACAAAACAACAAAATTGGCCTTTTCTTCCCCTTTTTTTTCCGAGCCTCTGAGACACACAGTGCTCTGATGACAATATTATTTTCTAGCTTAATTTGTGTTGTAAATGCTCAATGAGCAAGGTTTCCTTTACCTTGTGCTCTATTCTTCAATAAAGATAAACAAACAAACAAAAAAGAGTCTATATGAGCACTATTGTTGACTGGACCACAGAAGCAGGCGACCCCCACAAATATGTCTGTCACTGAGTGAGTGAGTGAGGCGACCAAATTTCAGGATTGGTCACACAGTCATTACTGTGTCCTCATTGGTTGTTGCCCTTTTAAAATGAGTCCGTGGAATGATCCTACATCACCAGGGGGCGTTTCTCTCCCTGTAGAGTGACTGTGGAGCAGTCTCGCTAACTGAAAGGCAAAAACGACAAATAGCCTGCTTGACTCAACGAAGCTCTGAATCTGACCGCTCAGCAATGCACCCTGCTCTTACACCAGTTCCCAACTAGACGCTACATGAGTGAGTGAGCGAGCGAACATCTGGTCGCTTTCATTTTTTCAGTGAGGATGTCCTAACTGGCACTGTGCGACAGCGAACAGCCGCAGCGATGTGTAGTTTACTGGAAATATCGCTCGCCTTGGTCCACTGTTTTTGTTTTTTTTTTTTAAATTTCTTCAAATTATGTGAGATTTGAGATTTACATGTTTATTCAAGCCTAACAAGTAGCTAGGTGCTAGATATATTGTAAGATAATGTTTCCTAACTGCTATCCTGACAGTAAACTCGACAGTTATTAAATATCAAATCATAAAAATAATTGTTCTAGCTGACAAGATGATTAAAACTGCATAACATTTCATTCATTATTAATTAACTTTACTTAACTTAACTAATTAAATTAATATTATTATTAATTAATAATAATATATGTATATATATATGTATATCTATATCTATCTATCTATCTATCTATATATATATATATATATATGTTGTTAGTTTCGCAGTATTGCGATAACAAAAGTTTTTCGGTACCATCTTGCACATGTGACAGTATCAAACGATAGGTCTTCTGGTCTTCTGGGCAAAAAGTGTAGTTTTGTTTCCGCGTCAATGAAACAGAGAGGAGGGAACTAGGAACTACAGAGACCATCAACCATTGTGGGTCTTTTCTCATCACGCGCTGAGGACAGAAAACAATCCGCATCACAGACTGCAATGCTTTTGAATGAGACAGAGGCAGGCTGCAGTGAAACAGTTCTCTCAAACTTCAGTGTTGCGTTAAACTCAGATGTGCTGAAGAAATAAAGGAATGAGCTGACTGAAGTTTACTTTCACTTTCTCTTCAGTGACAGCACACAGCTGTGAAAAGAAAGAAAATAAAAAGTCCGCTAGTGAGAGACCTGCTGAGCTGTGTATGAAAAACTTTTCATTTCAGCAGAAAAATATACTCAATAAGCTCACGTAGAAAAGAGGGAAGAAAGAAAAATGCTCATTTAGCTTATTAAAATGCCAAAAAGACCTTACTGATAGAAAATGACTGTCAGTCAAAGTAGACAGTTAACTTGTGATTGCAGGTTAAAGAAAAGAGCAGGAGGTATGAGCTGGGACATTTGCAAATTACTGTCCAATGATTTAGACATTAAATATGACAATTATTTGCACGTGCTTATACAGGAAACAAAGCAATGTAAGTGACAACCAGTTACAAAACAACTGGATAATAATAAGTGGCACTTCTTCCAAGTCTTGATTTTGATTGACATTAAGCTTTGTTTCTGCACTTCTAGTTGGTTTCGGGCTGAAAAGAGCCAAAGGTGGAAACCTCACGGAACAAGTAGACTGGGATGCGAACCGGGAACCTCTTGTAGCACAGGCAGCGCAGTTATT
This sequence comes from Naso vlamingii, assembly GCA_029822935.1. Lineage (NCBI taxonomy): Eukaryota > Metazoa > Chordata > Actinopteri > Acanthuriformes > Acanthuridae > Naso > Naso vlamingii. Next base: position 1,184,355 of record JAPQLA010000001.1, on the reverse strand, counting down.
ATCCAGTCAGCTAAAGGCACAAGGCCGTAGTGAGCGGACATGCTGGTGTTTTGATGTACTACAGTCGTCCCATCCAACTGGAAGTGCATCCACGCGCCAGGAACAAGGCTCAAATAAGAGGACCTTGGCACCCAGAGAGATGTCACTGGAAAGATCCCACCACCGCCACCAATGTAGTGTCTGAGGTGTATGGGCTCAAAGTCACTCTATTTGGTGAACGAAAACACAATTTATGGTCTCACAGTGCCAGAAACAATACTTCCATTTATTGTTTAACACACCATAACACAACAACATACAACAACGCTGCATACATCCTACATCATTCAACTGCGCCTGCTCCACATGTTATCAATGAAACACTGCTTCATCTATTGCTTGCACTTAAAAACATTCATAACTTCTTTTTATTTTTTCATTAACACCATAAGTGTGTTCACAGCAGACATGAATAAATTAATTCACTTGCTTTATTCGCGTGAATTTGAACACTAGAATAATTTGTGTGTACTTGCTTCATTTGAGCGTGAATTGCATTATGTGAATGTGAGTACTATGAAGATGCAAATTTTAGCGAGAAGGGAGGGCTTTGGTTGAGCTTGGCTACACTGCGAGGGTTGTGGCTTTGTACCTGGTGTAGAAAGCCCATTCAGAGATCCAGACTCTGTCATTTCTGGGTCCATCCGATCCCCCAGAGGCAAAACACAGTTCAGGGAACTCCCCCACCTGCTGCGCTGGAATGACAGCCGCTTCCAGCGCTACTTCAGGCTCACTCGGACCTTGTTTAATGACCTGTTGCCGAGGATGGGTGTAAGGATTTCCCCCCAGGACACTAAATATGAGATACATAAACATCAGACCCTTTATCCCAGGTGCAGAGTTGCTAGTTAATCAATTAATATTCACTGTATAGTCGCATGCTGATTTAATTTAGTGAAATAGGTTTCTTCACCATTTCTCCAGTAAATGAATTTCTGCCATTACTTCTGTAATTTCATACGTTACTGCTGAAGATCTCAGGGCTCATTGGCTATCGCGGCGTGAACTGGTCGTTAAAGTTAAAATTTTTCAAATCGCGGAAATAAGCAAATAACATGAAATTTACATTATTCACGCTGTGCAATTCACTTCGTCTGACAATAACTCAATTCTAATCACGTCTTTACATTGACTTTACATGTAATTCCGTCTTGCGAATAATTTTATTTGCCCCTGATGTGAACACACCATAAGACTGTAATTTAATCTGCTACCATTAACCATATTAACTGCCTTACCCACATGCGGTCCAGCTATATACTAGGTTTTTACCGAGTCTTGTTTAGTTTGCAAGGTATGCAAATTTGAAGTCAATGGATATATGAGGAAGAGTCTCTTCAGCGTGACTACATATATACAAGTTCACCTTTGTTCTACATTCTTTCATCATACTTGTTAGGTAAGAATATTTTGAATAAGTTTAGGAGTGCTGATGTTGAAGAGTGAGAGTGAAAGTGACACAGTCTTTTATTACGAGAATCAAACTAAAAGACCCAGAGTCAAAGCAGCCTGCAATTAAAGTGTTAGACTTGGAACAGAAATGTTCCATCACAGTGCTGATAGGATGTGCATCGTGCAGGCCTGAACCGTCCGCCTCGCCTGCCAAACGTTTGTTTGTTGTAGGTGAAATGAATGAGCTTAATTGGAAACTTGAAGCCTGTTCAAATGTAAAGCCACAGTAACAGCTGGATGTCTTAATTACTCAGCATTGATTAAACATCTGTGACACTGTCAGTGGAAGAAAGTTCCTTTTTTAAATGTATTTCATTATTCAGAAGTTATTGACATTTCATTAACAGGAAACCTGAGCTACTCTTTAAACTCATGAAGTCAACTTTTCAGAAGCAGACTGTTTGAATTAAATCATTTGAAAGCACAGTAGACGGGACCTGACACAGCAGGCCCACAGTCAGCTGTTAGCCCGTGTCGAGCTGTCACTGAGCATCTGTGGCCACAGTTTCTAACGGTGTCTGTGTTGTTGGTACTAGCAAGACCTTGACGCAAACTTTTCAGACAATTAAGCGGTAGAAGTTATTGGTGAGAGAAATGACTGGATGTTCATCATAAAAGAATCGGTGCACAAGGCGAAAAAAGAAAGTGGGGAAAGCAAACAAGTTTCATTCCAATACAGAAACAATTTCAAGCATGTCCATCTGAATTATAGTTCAACTAGACACTTCTTTTGGCTCAACTTTGTCATTATGATGTATAACCTGACTAAACTGTGTAATAGTGGTTGAAAAATCAATCAATCAATCGATCAATTTATTTATAAAGCACATTTAAAAACAACCGAAGTTGACCAAAGTGCTGTACATAAAAAGTGAAGTGAAAAGACATACAAAACAAAAACAGCAGTAAACAACAAATCAAAACAATAATCAATCAACAAGCAGAGGTCAAGAGGACTTAAAAGCTAAGGTAAAGAAGTAAGCTTTAAGTCTTGATTTAAAAGAGTCAGTGGAGGGGGCAAGTCTGACGGAGGGAGGGATGCTGTTCCACAGTCTGGGGGCAGCGACTGAGAAGGCGCGATCACCCCTAAGTTTATGGCGGGAGCGGGGAACTGTTAAAAATCCTTGGTCAGCCGACCTGAGGGGCCTGGAGGGGGAGTAGGGGATTAAAAGTTCAGACAAGTAGGAGGGGGCTGCACCATTCAGGGCTTTATAAACAAATAAAAGAAGTTTAAAATCAATTCGAAATTTGACGGGCAGCCAGTGGAGGGAGGCAAGGACGGGGGTGATGTGGTCTCTTTTTCGTGAACCTGTCAGGAGTCTGGCTGCGCCGTTTTGAATTAATTGTAGACGGGAGAGAGAAGATTGGTTGATTCCAGTACAGAGCAAGTTGCAGTAGTCCAGACGGGTGGTAATGAATGCATGAATGACTTTTTCCAGATCAGAGAAGGTGAGGAATGATTTGATTTTTGAGATGATGCGGAGTTGGAAGAAGCTGGTTTTAACTACTGAGTTGACCTGTTTATCAAATTTGAGTTCTGGGTCGAAGGTGACACCGAGGTTCTTGACGTGGGGTTTGATGAAGGTGGACAAGTTTCCGAGACTGCTGGATATCAGATTGATGTTGTCAGGGGGGCCAAACAGGATGATTTCTGATTTGT
>JAPQLA010000001.1:1126356-1136789 GCA_029822935.1 Naso vlamingii | reverse complement strand
TGTGTGTGTGTGTGTGTGTGTGTGTGTGTGTGTGTGCTGGCATTATGTTCCTCCTACACAGAACAGCTCAGGAGGTGCTCGTACCTTCAGTGTTTGGGTGCACGGCCGTCCCTACACTGCTCAGCTGCACAACAACGAAATATGAATTGAACACACACACGCACACACACTCACACACACACACACACACAGGTAACGTGTCTACAAAGAGTGAAACACACACCCTGTCTTCCCACAATCTCCGCGACGTGCTCAGAGCTGGGCACCGGGACGCATTCGGTCATGTTGACGCTCTTCTTCCGGGGCTCCTGGTTGTTGTCGTACAGCGGGTTCTCGTCGTTGTCCAGTCCGAGCAGGGAGAGCTGATCCAGGGCGATCTGCAGGGCTCTCTGGTCATCCAGCGCCTCTCCCTGAACGCCGCCGTCTGTGAAGAGCGAGCTGGGCATCTCTGAGCCTTTGTGGCGTCGCGGGATGAGATCGAGGCGAACGAAGGAGGGTGAAGAAGGAGAGATCCGGGGAGAAAGAAAGGAGAGGGGAGGAGGAGGAGGGGAGAGGCACCGGACCCGCTTTTTGGTCAGTGCATATAAATCAGTGCGGCTGAGGCAGGAAAGAAGAGCAGAGAGCTACAAAAATCCTCCACCCCCTCTCTCTTCCGGGCAGAATCTGGACGTCCCGGTGCGAGGCGGCCCGGGCTGCGGAGAGAAAGCGGTTTTATTCCGGAGCCGCCGGCGGTGCGAACGGTAAAAAAAAAAATCCTTCCTGACAAAGAGCCCCTCCCCGGCTGGCTGCTCTCAGCTCCGCGTTACTTCTGTCTGAGTCTTTGCAGAGCCAGACAGAGAGACGTGAGAGTGACGTCACCGCCTGGGCAGGGCCGATGCGGTCCTGGGATGTCGTTTGCATGTCCGCGAGCTGATTCGCTGGCCGGTCAAATACTGGGTGGGGCTATGGCAAGGACACGCCCCCTTCTTTGTGTGCAGTGTCTCTTTGTTTGCCTGCGCCCTGTTTGCTCCTCATTCAGACTCTGTCAGACGTTTTGTTGGCTGTAAATAAACAGCATGGACATGAACAATGATATGAACTAAAAAAAAGATGTCGTATTTATGGGACGTACAATCTGCTGACCTGTTTTTGTTTTGTTTTTATTTCTGCAAGGTATCCCATCATCTCTGCGTACTCAAACTGTGCTGGAATACAGCACACAGTCAGAAATACTGCGTTTTATTTTGAAGGGTTGAAGACGCCTGTGTACCCAGCCAGTCCCCACTGCTGTGTGGGGCTGAAGAGAAAACAGGCTTAAACTGATGTTAACATTGTCTACAAAATCCAAAGTGTCTGCCTTTTTGTTACTGGAGGCTAACTGAAGTTTGTTAATACAGGGTTTACCAGTGAGAGAGACTTATCGCTGGTAAAATTTGAAATAAAGACAAAAACTCTCAGATTTTGCAGTTATTTATTTACTCATTTATACACACACACACACACACACACACACACAGTGGTGGGCTCTATCAGACCCTGAACATTGTATGTCAACAAAAAACCAGAGGAGGAAGAGCAGAGTGTTAATATAGCAATTAGTTACACGGTTACATTAAAATTACATTTCATCACATTACGTAGCTTTAAAAATTTTAAAAGGGAAAATTTGGGCAAGTGACAAAAGACACATGAGTCTCACAGGTCACATGAGACAACATATGAAAAACAAACAGCAGACTTTCATGCCCAGGCTCTATAAACACACCATGAGCCCACACACAGCACATTTCTCTGCTCTAACCTCTAAATCTGTCCAGTCAGACTTGATGTAACTGGTTGTGACTTCAGAGCAAAGATTGTGTCCGTTAGAAAACAAAAAGTTTTGTATGTGACAAACCGACGCCACACACTATGTACACCAGAGGAAATGACGTGTCTCAGTGTAAAGATGCATCTGCTGGAAATGGAAGCGCTCGCACTGTTAGATTTTCCTCAGTGACTGATTATAATTGATTCAGTCCTGTGGAAGAAAATGGGGTCAAGCCTGACCACCAGTGTGTGACCCACAGAGGACACCGTAGACTATAGCCTGGTTTCCATCTCAATGGAGGACAAGTCTTTTTAAAAGTTTGTAAAAAAAAAAAGAAAAAGAGAAAGAAAGATAGAAAAAGAACGGTGAATTATGGGCGTTTTCATCAAGTTGTTGGAGCGGATAAACTTTGCTAGTTGTGGCGGTATAGGCAACGCACCATAACACGCTGCAGGACGCAGAGGTTACAAACCAGAAACAAAACAAGTAGTCGCCCTGGCAACGCACAACTTGGCAACGAAGAGAGGTCTGCAGGAATTACTTTCAGTTCTTGGTCTCCTCATTGGTCCACACGTATCTGTTGTTGTTGTTGCCAGCAGCCATGTTGCTGTGCGTTAGTTCAGTGTTCGCGACATCACAACTATTTGGCAAATGTGTTTTTTATCTCCCAAGCTGTGCATGAACTCTTTTCCATATAAGTCAAAAATCACCTCAGGCAAGCATAAAAACTTTTTTGTGAATTAGAGTTTTGTTTTTTTACATTTTGGCATTTCCATCACCCTTTTCTGATGCGATACTTTACAATGCGCATGAAAACAGGGAGAGGGAAACCCAGCCTGGGTTAGGTTACACAAGCTTCTCATAAGGGATATATTTATAATTTTGCTGATCTGTCCAATTTAAAAACAAAATCACCATTAAACACACAAAGCTGACTCACTACAATACAAAAAAACAAACAAAATGCTAACAGAGCAAAAAGTAAACTGGATCACGGGAAGAGAAACATGAAAGTACATGGACAAGAAAAACAATAAAATGCAAAGAATAAACAAAAAAAGACAAATTAGATTAGATTCAGTTTGATTGTTTATTAAAAAATCATATTTAAATATTACTGTCATTTTAAAATGCTTATGCTTCCAGTGTTTTCATATCAAAACTGTGCAGGCTCTATACACTGAGATGCAGGTGCTGACTTCAGATTATTTAGTGAAAATAATATTGATTTTTATTCCCTTTGGAATTTCCACTGATAAGTGGCTGATTTGAAATCTTATTTGACTTTTTAAGACAAACTGAAGGATTTCATTTGCCTCATTTTGGTGGCAAAAATTCTTCCTCTACTTACACTCAATCAACCACATGTTAAAAACACAAAACACTGCATCACAAAGGGGATTTGAAGTGCATTCAGAGCCGTTAAGAGCAGCAGCACTTTGCTTTGTCATCTCACTCCTGCAGCACAAAACCAATGCTAATGAGGAGCAGCTCAGGAGCTGAAGAATGTGATGGGACGGGAACCTCCTGTTAATATTTGACACACTTGCTCCCCACAGCAGTTCCACAGAAAAGTGCATCCCATACTTACATCCTTGATTACAAATTGACCAATACTAGACACACATTTGATCAATTTTGACACAGAACTTCTGTTATTAGCAAAGAATTGGAGCTGAAGGATTTGACTGCTTACTCAAAATTTAGATTTAGATTCATTTTTATTTCCTCAAATGGTTTTCGATCCTTCTCCACACTGCTAGAATTCATTTCTAGGTTGAAAAACCTCGATGTATCATGAGACCAATTGCACTGAATCATGCACAGGAAAGAGTTGATAGTTATCAGAGACTCGGTCAGATTCTTGTCTGCTTAGTCCTTGATTAGATATATCACAGTTTGGATCTGGGAACTCTGAACTTTCATCGTTTTCAGCGTCAGTGCTGATATTTGTTGCTCTGTGTTGGGCAGCTGCAGAGAGAGCAGAGAGTTTATCTGCCCCTCCAGCTCTCTGTGGTATTCACAGTTCTGCCATGAGAACCAAGATGGACTGATGAAGTTCTGCTGAACTGAGTGAAGAGCCTCGTGTTGTTGTTGTCCTCCCCAGCACACAGTGTGTCCTGCTGCTCTTCCTGAGGCCCAGACAGACACTGACTGCAGCATTATTGCTGATATTTGTTGTTTAGTGTTAGCTGGCTGCTTACAGGCGATTAGCCGTATGCCTTTTAATGAGAAGAAGAGGAGCTTAGCCTGCTTTAACCCAGAGGGCGACAGAAGCAGACAGGACTTAGTGATTGCTCTGCCAGTCACTGTGCTGCAGGGCTGCAGACACAGACACTGGGTCACAGTAAACACTAGGTCACAGGATGCAGAGTAGTCTGTCTGCACACGCCGTCACACTCTGACCTCGCATGCATGCTATCTAGACTTCCTCCTACATATACAGGTCATGCATGACAGCACTGTGTTGTAAACAGACATCATGCGGCTGGTTCAGCTACAGGAGGCTATTCAAATACACCAGAATTAGAGCGCATATGCAGGTTTTTGAAAAGCAGGTAAACCCAGTAAAAACAGACTATGGACTCCTTTCACACAGCCAGCTGACATCATTGCACCGGAAAACAGTGTGAAGTAACCGTGTAAACAGTGTAAAAAGTAGGAAGTAGAATAGATGTGAACACGATGACCTATCGATATATAACAGTGTTTTTTTTGTGGGGTTTGGTTGAAAGACAGTGTTAATGAGTTTTCTGTTTTCATGACAGAGAGGGAAGGGGTTCACTTCCCCTTCAATGTGCTCATCAATTGACAGCAGCGAGCATGTTTTGGGGCAAATAATAGTGCATAATGTTTATTGACTACTGTGGGAGCTAAAATTATATTCAATATACATTTGCATTTATAGGGAGTGGGTGAAAGCATTTATCAGTTTTTCTGTCCATTTCTAATTTCTACAGCATAGGGGTACAAGTGTGCCGAGCTGCAAAGAAAAAAAGCATCAACTGTCACTGACCACCAACATATATCGACATCGGTATCTATATCTGTCTACCTATCTCTCTCTCTCTCTCTCTCTCTATATATATATATATAGAGAGAGAGAGAAACAATCGTGTCTTTTTTACTGCATTGAAATAATCAATTTTTCTGTTTTAGTTCGGAGGGAAGCAATACTGCCTCCATAAGGTTGACTACATTTACCATAATAAAGCTTTAATACTTTTCAATGGTTGTAAAATTACTGTCATCTTGTTGTTATTGGACGTCATAACATTTATATAAACATGCATAATTAGTAAATGTCAGTGAAAACAAGCAGTTCCTCGATTTAAGCCAAGAAAGTGTGTTTAAAAGTGCAAAATAAACAGGCAGCCTAATGCACCGTGCAAACCATTTTATTATTTTATAATCCAGGACGACCGTAGACACATTTTTTCTTCACAGACACTCATTCAGCCTCCTACAGAGAGAAAGAAGGCAGAAAGCAGGTCAGGAAAGATATACAAGTGTTCAGAATAGAAAATGAAGTCTTCCACCGCGGCAGTGGGATGGAAAGGAGATTTGGACACCTCGCTGTGAGCGCTCAATAAACGACACTGTATGACCGCTGCACAAAACGTCTCCAGACACAGACGTAAGAATCACAGTCAAACCCTTATCCATACAATGAAAGCTATTTCATAATGCAGACACTCACTGGATTTGCCCGATGTTGTCCAACAGTCCTGAAAAGCTGATGTGTCACATGACTACATGCAATAACTTTGCTTTTACCTACTAAATAAAAATTGGTGGCGTGCTAGGCTCCAAATATGTCACAAAAGCATTTTCAAAAAATGGATTTTCTCATCAATAGCATATTTTTATGATGTTATGTGTCATTGTAGTGTAACTTAGTAATGCACAGAGCTCTATGCAAGTGTGTGTTTCATTGATTCATATTCTTGAAGTTTCTATACCAATCCAGTACATTAATACTAACATTCTTTACCTTTGAGTGAGGCCATTCAGAACATTTACTGATCAGACATGTAACATTTTAAACTTTGTCTGAAACATACAGAGACCTTAATGCTTCCTTCCACATTTTCATAGTTTTGAGGCTATCAGTACGTAGCATTTAAAATATTTGCCTAGTATTTTTGTACTCAACCAGTACATTAAAGTACATTTACACAACAGAGTGAAACCCAGCTGAGGAATGTTTCATTGTGTTACAGACTGCATCTCATGTGAACCATATAGTGCACGTAATATGCATGTAGTGTGTGTGACAGAGAGAGGAAGAGCAGCAGGAAGCAGACACAGATGGAGAAGGATGAAGTGTGCTTATGTGCTTTAGGGACCGGCTGCCATGTAGCACAAAACACAGACAGAATTAGAAAGCTCTATTTTGATGAGCCATGGCGCACAGCCTAAAGTGCACGGCGCTGGTTCAGTCGGGGTGTGTCCAGTTCCCCTTTACTGTTTAGACGGCTCATGATCTGTGCACAACGTGGGGCGCAAGGTGCAGGAGGGATGGATTTACTACTTTAATTAATAACAGGTGTGTTTTCGGTCAGTACGTTTACATGCACAGTTAAGTCGAGCTACTTTTTTTTTTTTTTTTAAACTTTGTTAATAGCACTAACATACAGAACACTCACTGGGGAAATAACAACAACACAATACAAATGTTGTAGGTGTAGATAAGAGTAAAAGGATCTTTCAGACCAAAAAAAAGGACAAAACAGAACAAAAGAAGAGCGGGTAATAATTAAACACTGTAAGGCAAAGGCTAAACCAGAAACAACATTAAGGAGCAGCGTTTACAAACCATAAAAAGGAAAGCTTAGAATTACTGCACTTACTGCGATGGATATGATATTTACCCACAAGAACAATCATGTTAACCATGTCAGATATAGATGAATCCAAGGTATCTATATAAAAAAGAATATGTGATAAGTCAAAAGTCGGGATATCATTCATCTTTAGTGAGAGCCAGTGATGTAGATCAGACCAGAAACCTTCTGACACAGGGCAAGAGAAAAACACACGGTCCAAAGTCTCCTCAGCTGCCTCACAAAATACACAAGGAACTTCTTCAGATTTGAACCTTTTTCTGAGAAAGTCAGCAACTGGATAAATTTTATAAATAATTTTGAAGTGAGTCTCTTTGACTTTGAGAGAAATAGGCCACTTAATAAATTTGAAATGCGATTTGTCCATCCACAAGGTTTCCATATATTGTACTTGTACACATAATCCTCTGCTATAATCGGGAAATACTTTAGATTTCATTTGTTATTGCACTTACTCTCATACAAATTACAATTATTAATTACTAGATTTTGTAAGGTTGGTATAGGTCTTATTCTCGAATACAACATAGTATTTTGCATCATCTGTATTAATGGTAGTGGTATAGTCTCAGAGACCTTGTGATATTCTCTATGAGTGCAGTTTAGATTATATTTATTCAAAAAGGCTGTATATTCCAAAAAGTTACCATTATCATCCAATATATCATTCACAAACACAATGCCTTTTTCATACCAATCCCTGTTAAATAATGATTTTCTATTAAAGGTAATCACCCTGTTATTCCACAGAGTGGATCCATGGGGAGAAAAGTTATGGCTAAATATCATTTTCGAGTACTGGAGAATTTGTTTGTGGAAGTTTGATAGTTTAATAGGAATCTTAGTCACTTTGAAATTACACTGTAAAAAGAGTTCAAGAACTCTTAGTTTCTAAAATAGAGATCTAAGTATGTGAATCCATGTTGAATCTGGCTGTGACAAGTGTGTTTTCAACCAGTTCATCTTTAAAGTAGTTAGCAAGCAGCTAGCTGATTCCATGTTGAACGATGAAAACGTGGACAACTTACAGCGCTGTACACTTCATATTTACGCTTCACTTTTGGCACAGTTTCGATGCACACTTGTCCCCATGCTCGAAGGATTCTTGTTTTCTTCTCGGCTTTCTCCTACAAATTTAAGCTGTTTGAGTTCTGGGTCAAAGATGTCACGGGAACTATAAATTATGCACAGATTGTTTAGACCAGCCCAAGTCCAGTTGAGTAATTCAACTTTCAATCATGTTATCTGGGTGTGTGAGCTCGACTTTGAGAAATACAATTTAGCACGAATTCAGTCAGACTAACATGTTCACATGCATTTTAAAAGTCTGTTTTTAGCCAGACTAGCACAATAAATGGATTTTGAGTCGTCTGTGACCCTCTTGAGGTGCGCTTGATTCAAGGCGCATTGCTATTTAGACGACAGAGGAAATTAGTAACAGAAGGAAGTGCTTTAGGTCATGGGGTTAGAGTGAGGTAAAAGTGCATGAGCAGATCATCTACAGAGGCATTGGTCATTTAACGAAGCTCCCTGAGGTGAAGCAGGTGGAGAAGGAGAGCATCCTCAGCCATTAGTGGAACCAGAACAGCAACACAAAGTTGAAAAAAGGTAGAACGATGTCACAAACGATGAATGCAAAAGCATCACTGCATACAGTGATGCACTGATGAGCTGTTTAACTTATTATGAGGAGTGTTACTGTGCATCCCCGTGTGTCACAAGCAGAATGCACACGCCTTGTGAACTTGTGTACACAGACAGAATCTAAATAGTGCATTCTGTAAATAACAGGACAACATTACACCAGACTATAGGTGTGGTTTTTGTTGCTCAATGGTGCAAACACTTTCTGGTGCCACAAGATAGATGATGCACCAACATTGCTCCTGACCACACTTCCTTTTAAGACCAACACTCCCATTGGCGCACGGATGAGCGCAAGTACATTTTCTATTTAGACAATGTGGGCGCTGGGTGTGAAAATGACAACTGCGTTGGACGGAAGATAGCAAAAACACACTTGCGCTGCTCTCTGTGAGTGGACAACAGGACCCAGAGTGTTTTTGTGCTGCAGACATTTTTATTTTGTGGTGCTGTGGAAGGAGAAGTTTTGGCTTGTGGCAGGAGAAAACAAAGGTTTGTGTGTGAGAGCGTGGGGACTGACAGCTTTGTGGGAGCAAAACACAAGAACCTGTCACAAGTTTAAATGGCTGTTTAAGGGTTAAAACTTACGTTTAGGGTAATTTTGTTAAAATAGGTTGGGATAAGGCAGCTAGTAAAAATTTAGTGTGAAATTTATGGTAACTTGCTGGCAGCAATTAACAAGTACCTCATTGTAGTTATATTTACAGTAAACTACTGTACATGTATTTACCCTTCACAGTTTCTTTATTATAATGTGTATTTACAGTACTTTATGGTTTACTGTGATTCTTTTTACAGTTGTGTTTTCTTTACTGTTTATTTGTTTACAGTACTGTTCCTTACTGTAAGGTGCATTCATGCTGCTTGCTTCTTTATTGTAATTTATTTTTATTTTAACAGTGCTGGGTACTTTACTGTATAGTAACAATTTATTATGTCTTTCACAAAGCAGAGTTCCTCCAGTTTTCTGCGGTAAACTGATAGTGTAGTATATACGGTACTCTACTGTAAAAATTGTTTACAATGTTTAACTGTGTATAGAACAGTAAATTACTGTGGATTTCACAGAGATGTTTTTACAGTGAGGGGTAAGAGAGTACTTTGTGTCAATGATAGGTCCCCACAGCAACTGCTGTACAAGGAAGTGTGGATGTGAACATGTGTGTGGGTGTGTGCCTGTGTGTGTGTGTGTGTGTGTGTGTTTGTGTGTGTGTGGGTGTAAACCACAGACTGAAACCTGATCCAGACTCAAGGTTAGACAAAGGAAAATGGTACACATTGGTTTTGGTTGTGGTGTAAGAAATTCTTTCACATTACTGCATGTGATCAGTGAGCGGCTGTTTGCTGCAATCAGGGACTCATTTGGTGTATAAATATTCATGTTCTCGTCATTAATCCACACACATGCAAGAACAATAACGGGTAAAAACCCTTGAAAGTGCTGAAAATGCTGTCTTCAATGGGATGGAATTATTTACACCAAGAACAAGAAGGTTTTTGTACAGAATTCAGGAAAATAACATGCTGCTGACAGTTAAGGTAACTGAAGTTAGGTATTAGCTCATCAGTATGTATGTATTTCTATATGCTGGAGGGTTTTTTGGATGTTAGTGCTGGAGAAATTAAATCTCTCTATTACTGTGTACAGTACATGCAGATGGGTTTTCTGCTGGGAGCTGTTTGAAGCCACGCAGTGCTGCAGCCGGTAACGTGGGAGGATTTGCAGGTATGGATGAAGAGCTGTCTTCTTCTCCTTTTTCTCCTTTTGCTTCCTCTCATTTCCATCCCCTCCTCTCATCCCTAGCTCCCCCATCTGCTTCTGTTATGCTGCCCCCCTTCCTTTCTCTTCCTCTCCTCTTCCTTACATCTCTGTGTCTCCTCCCTCCCTCCCCTCTTTTCTCCCTGTTTGCTCTGACACACTGAACTGAAGTGGCACTGCTTCCCTGCACTGTGATTGGCTGCCTGCCAGACGCTGGGTGAGCCAAGCAGCACAGCGGCAGGGCAGCTGGAGCCGCTGGCCCACAATGCACCACAGCGCACTGCTCACCCTCCTCTTCCTTCATCCCACCCTCCCCTCCTCCTCCTTGCCTTCTAAAGCCAGCCACAACCCAGCTCTTTGTCTTCACCTCCCTCCTTCTCCTTCTCCTTCTCCT
>JAPQLA010000001.1:1115004-1126256 GCA_029822935.1 Naso vlamingii | reverse complement strand
CCCCCCCCCCCCCCCCCCCCCCCCCCCCCCCCCCCCCCCCCCCCCCCCCCCCCCCCCCCCCCCCCCCCCCCCCGCAGGGTGCTGCAAGATGGTCAAAATGACAAGAAGGTCATGGTACACATGCAAAAGGCTCATAGACTCTCTACTTCATTTTACTTTTAGATGTCCTTAATTTGCATATTATACCATTCTTCTTCTTCTTATTATTATTATTATTGTTGTTGTTGTTTTTGGTAGTAGTAGTACATTCCTGTTTAGGAATCTGCATTTCTGTGCCTAAAAATAAACAAAACTTTGTACACAGGTTGAGTCCTACACCAAACTTCCTTTTTGTTGGAAAAACAGGAAAAAAATATTTTCTGGTATTTATAGATGATTATTTCTGACGGAAATGTGACTGATTTCCTTTTGTTTCTCTTCTGTGTGAACTCCATGTCAACAGATTAGATGAGCTGTTTTGTTTGTTGTGTGTGTCACTGTGGTGTGTGTGACTGTGTGGAGTGAACCCCAGGAAGAATGTGCTCGTGCAAATAGGGATTCTAACAAAGAAAGAAAGAATCTTTATACAATACTTGCAAAAAAAAGTTTATTGGTTGTACAATGTTTCAGTCCTGTGGACCTTCATCAGGTTTACATGAAGAAGGCCCACAGGACCAAATCGTCATACACTTAAACTTTTTTGCGAGTATCATACAGTGTGCAGCATCTTTCTCCTCTTATCTGCATGAACTTTTTCTCCCGCGCACCTGTCCATTAATTTTTGAAGGTGTGCATTAGCCTTTCTAGTCAAAAGGAGCGTCTTTAAAAGAACGTTTGTTACTTACTGAGCGATCCAAATTTGAAATATATGAGGAGCATTCTTTGAACCCCAGATATGTGTGGTTCCGCACTTCTGACTGACTTTACTGCCTCCATTGCTCTCAAAAACCCTGTTAGCCAACAAACACGGACATAAAATATTACACAGGTGTTTACATAGTTATGCCACTGGAGGCAAAGGTCTTCAGTTAAAGACCTTGGTGATGCAGAATGAAAATCTCATTATCAATAATAAGACCTGATGTGACATGCCATTCAGAGTTGTCATACCAAGATGGAACTATGGGCCTGATTTACTAAAGGTGTGCGTGTAAAAACGTGTGCAAATGTGATATCACGCGCAAACAAATGTGGAGGCTGATCTACTAACCGGGTGCACTGAGACTGCATCAGCCAGATGGGGCGGGCGATTCTACCAGAATGTGCAAAAATACAGGGAGGAGAAAATGCAAATACATTAATTTAGCACAAGCAATGCGATTTATCAAGCCTGAGAGCGATTGCGGTGACTGTGTTTGCGTCTGAATTTAATACCTTTGAAAAGGAGGTGCTAATCTGCACAGCGTTGCGCACAAATGGCTGCTGTAATTGGGGCGAGGAGGAGGCATTGGCCAAATGAAAGAATGCGTAGAGACACGTTTTCACCACATGTGTCAACTTATTTGGTAGAAGAAAAATAAATCCGTATCACCTCTCCAGCGATGTGTGAGACGTGTGAGACGCTCCAGGCTGCTCTCTGCAGCCTCTGAGCTAATTTATGCTTTGTAAAACCATTCCTCTCCAAATGAATGAAAAACATGATTTAGGATAACAAATATATATGACAAATACAATTTATTTTATTATATTTATTTCTATCTTAACTCATCCTAATGTCATTTTCATATATTCCTTTATTTTGAGAATGGCTCTTATCTGTTTTTGCACATGAACTCTTGTTGTGGTGTGTAGTCAAATGAAACACAACATTCACAACCACTGCTGCCTACAGAAAATTAAATACACGTTTGTCTTCCTATTTCTCTTTTTCTTTTACGCAATTTGCACGTCTCTCCTTTGGTGTCCTCCTCTCCTCTCTGTTCCATTTTGCGTTTGTGCTGCTCATCCTCTGAACTCTCCGTGGCAGAAACCATTGAAACACGCAAAACCCTCATTTAAATATGGCCCCCTACACCATGTTTGTACCTGTTGTCAGTCATGCAATTGTTCTTAGCAGATCACTCTCAAACTGTTCACAAGCAAAACTTTAGAGTGTGCATGCAATTTAGTACTCTACATTTGGGATCTTAGTCAATCAGGCCCCATATTGGCAACCATCTTGGGGCGGCTGTGGCTCAGTAGGTAGAGCAGGTTGCCTACCAATCAGAAGGTTGGTGGTTTGATCCCTGGCTCCTCAAGTTTACATGATGAAGTGTCAACGATACTTAATTGCTCCCTGTGGCTGTGCCATCGGTGTGTGAATGTGTTTGAGTCCCTGATAGGCAGGTTGGCTCTTTGTAGAGAAACCAGCATGCTGTTGGTGAATGGGTGAATGCTGACTTGTGTTCTAAAAGCATTTTGAGCAGTTGAAGGACTAGAAAAGCTCTATATAAATACAGTCCATTTACCATTTTACCTGAATCAACATTTAAACTAAATGTAACTGAGGCATTTGATGGAAGAAGGCTAATGTCTTTCTAAATGACTACACAATCAGACGGATATAAGAAGCTGGGGGGAGATCGGACATTCTTTGTCTTTGGGCCGCGACTGGCTGCAGCAGCAGCACCTTACTTTCACTCAGCTGATTTGCCGGCAATGTCCGGTCCTTTTCATTTCAGTCTGTTGTTTTAGTTTGGTTTGGAGACCTCTGGTAGTCATATTTTCCTCTTGTTTTTGTTTCCTTCTGTCTTAGGTTTCTTTATTGTTATTTAAGTTTAGGGCACACTCACACTTGGCAATCCGTACCGTGCCTGAGCACGTTTGATCCCTAAAGTCCAGTTCGTTTGACTAGTGAGCGCTCCGTTCCATGCTCAAGCACGGCACGCTTTGTCGGCCCTGGCACGGTTGGAAGAGGTGGACTTCATGCTTCGGCACACTCACACCTGGGCCAGGTGTGAGTGTGCCCTTAGGGGAAGAGCTGGGTCTGATGGAACATTGCGAGGTTGACTGTCACTACTTTTTAATACAGCTTTGCACATCTGCACTTGATCAGTTATTTATGGAAATATTTGTGTTTTATTATGCAGTTTTCGTTTTTATGAGACTTTAATTGGTGTATGTTTTATGTATAGCCCCTAACCTACGGCAAGTTTCTATCATTATGTGACAGACAACAGAGATTTTTGAATTTGAATTTTAAATACGTTTGATTAACAACTGGTTCAGTTAAATTGATTTAAAGGATCTGTCAAAAAATTTTTACTACGTCAAAATGTACTGCATGACTCTACTGACATTTACAGATTTCTTTTCTACGGTCTCTGGTGTCTGGTTCAGGTTTTTGGTGACTCCCAGAAACCTGTAGCCCGAGTCCCAAGCTTCAGGTTTCTGGGAGTCACCATCACAGAGGATCTCTCCTGGGCTGACAACACCTCAGCACAACACCACCTCTACTTTCTGAGGAGGATCAGGAGAGTCCACTTCCCCCAGAAACTGCTTGTTAACTTCCACCGACGCACACAGAGAGCATTTTAACCAACTGCATGACAGTCTGGTACAGCAGCAGCACCACAGCTGACAAAAAAGCCCTCCAGCGTGTGGTGAAAACAGCAGAGGACACTGTGGTTTGGAGCTGCCTTCACTCCAACATCTTCACAGCACCGCCTGTCTGAGGAGGACTGAGAACATCATTAAGGACAGTACACACCCAGGACACAACCTGTTTAAACTCCTCCCATCAGGCTGGCGCTTCAGAACAATCCATGCATGCTGAAATAGACTGAAGACCAGCTTCTTCACATGTGCTGTTAAACTACTGAACTCAGACATCTCCTCTATCTGAGACCTGTATGAATTTTCCTTTTTCTTTACTGTCTATCCTGTCTTACTTATTGAATCTTAAATGCACCTCTGGGGATCTGGGGATGTCACAATACAATTTTGTTGTGCTACTAAATGACAAATAGAGTTCTCTAAGGTCACTGTATGTAAATTTGGATTACTGGGAAAATGAAGTATATGTTAACTAAAAGAATAACAATGTGACTTTGAGACTTTGAACTAAGTGATTAGTTAGTATGTGATGAAACACGTGATCTGTTAGTTACAGTGAAAGATGTTTAACAATAGAGCAGCACAGCTGAAGTTTCCATTTTGGCAAAAGCCATAAATCAACATTTACGTTAATGAAGTTGGTGGCGGTACGCCTGACAGTATCAACTCATGATGTTTTTCTAACCCATAATTAAAGCTTTAAAGACTCTTTCACAATAAAACACAGGAAGGATCTGAAATGAACACTGTGAAACATTTAAGGCAACAAAAATCACAGTCACAGTATTCCTCCATGTGACTGTACAACAGCACAGAATCATCTCTGTCTTTGCAGACAACTTGACCTGTTACCCTAACACTATCCATATGGCCTGCAGGATGTGACATGCATGTGTGCGTGTCGTGGCTCTAGTCAGTCAAGAGGCAGCTTTAATAGTCTAATCGCAGCTTTGATCCCAACTCCTTTGAGGGAGAAATCTCATTAACCAGGCAGACACTTTGACCCACAGTCCCACACAAACAAACTAGGTCCCAATCCAGCTGTGCAAGTGGTTGTGTGTGCTGCGTGCACACGTACAATGGCCTAAGAAACAACTTCTCTCCAGAATTTGATGCCTCACAAAAAACAAGTTGGGTATATATATGTGGGTGTGCGTGTGTGCGTCTCTCTCTGTCTCTCATATACATAGAGAGAGAGACAAAGACAGAGACACACACACCAACACATCTGGGGCTGTCAAAGTTAAAATATTAATCGCAATTAACTGCATGATTGTTAATAGTTAACTCGCGATTAATTGTAAATTAATCACATTTTTTATCTGTTCTAAATGTATCTTAAAGGGATATTTTTTACTTATTTAGCCGTCACTGTTGAAAATTTGTTGCTCGTGGAGTTGTTCATGCGTCTCTGTTGCAAACTATCCAGTGTGGTCTGCTTCGGCGAGGGGAGGAGGGCTCTTTGCATCAGCTGTATGCTTGGCCAGCAAGTGGTATTTGAGACGTACTCCTGTGGTTAACTCAGTCCCCATCGACAGTAAATGCAAATAACTTCAGCCTTGTCGAAAGAACCATCTGGCAAAGCTTTGAAGATGGACTTCCATTCAAAAGACACTTTCCTTTATCCATTTCTGCTCAACGAGGTTTGTTTCTGCTTTCATCCACAACGTTACTGCTGCTTCGCTTCCTGATTTTCCAAACTATGGGGTGGAGCAAGGATCATAATTACAAAACATGCGCATGTTAATCACTCGTCCAAAAACTTAGTGCCGTTAAAAGGCATTTGTGTTATTATTATTTTATATTGCTATTGTTAACTTTGACAGCCCTAATATATAGATATATGTAAATACACACATGCACACACACACAAACACAATAACTTACCTCCCAGTGGCTGAAGACCAGCTGTGGACTGGCTAATCCACTGGTCCTCTTGCGGATCTCGTCAGCAAATCCAAAGCTTTCAGCCACAGGCAGAACAGCCTTGATAATGAACATGTCCGTCCCTTCCTTCATTTCTTCATGGAGGACACGACCCTCTCGCTTGCCCAGTACACCATATACTCGCCCTGGTAGAGAGAGAGCCACAGGGTCAGCACATCATATTCCCCGGAGACTGTTGGCAAAGGTATGTGAACAATGATCTGAGAGAAGTGTGTAATGCAACAACACTGTAAACACTGTGGTCAGACTGTTCACTCCCCTTCATGAGACTAGTCACATGTGATTCATATGACTCAGCTGTCTCATGAAACTTCATGAAATCACGCAACACTTGGTACAGTCATCATCGGGCATAAGAAGTCTTCAGTCAGGAGTCTCTAGGGTGTTTGACTACAGATGTATTGACACTGATTATAGGTTGAAGCTGCAGCTGCACCTTAAAAATTCAATAAGCTTAAAACTTGTCCAAAGACCCTTTGGCAACAGAAGAAAGAAAAATGCTTCGCTCTTTAGTGAACAACGTAGACCTGATGGTCTTAAATCTCTAAGATCGTGTGAATGGATGACAGTAGATTTTCAAATTAACCCAAAGTAAAGACAGAAATATGCACCACCCAGAAAAGTATCTAATCTTACTGACACGAGTTAGGAGGTTTTGGTGCTTCTCAAACAGCCAAATGGAACAAATGTACAGTTTTTTTCTCCTGAGCCGCTCTGATTCAGCTGACGAAGCTTCATTACGAGTTGTGCAGCTGTACTGCTAACAAGCCCGGAGATACAGTTTAACAACACCTTAAAGGCCATGTCAAGCATCAGCTTCAATTCATTTTACAGAGAGTTGTACAGCATTATTACATACTAAGCTCTGCAGACTCCTCTGTTGTTCTCCTGCTAAAATGGCCAAAAAATAACTCAGCAGCATCATTTATTTACAGAAATCCAAAGACCTCACTGAAAAGTAGGGGTAGGACTAAATATCGAAATGTCAATATATGGTCGTCCTGACTCTTGAGATGCGATTATGAATAGCTGGCACCAAATATATATATTTGAATTAAAATAATGAGTCCCTGTAAACAGATTTCCCAGCCAATTTGACTCACCAGTGTCAGTACTATATGACTGCTTGCAGTGGCGCTTATGACATGAATGTGGGAATCGTGAACAGAAATTAACTGGCTGAAGAAGAAGTCGACAGCAGGATAATGATGGATGCACAGACACTTTCTAGTCTAAAGTCTCGACCCACTGTGGTTTTTACAGCATCAATGGGACAAACAAAATTTTTGTTTTCATGTATGTAATGTATGCATTTTGTATTCTTCAGTTAGATATCAAGATGCATCATATATAATTGTCTTGGAGTGTGTCGACTGTTGTAGAATCACTGTACTGTGATACTATCGTTACCGCGGGAGACGTATTGTATATCATATCAGAAGTTACCCCTCAATTCCCACCATTACGGGAGAGTCCTTGAGAGAAGAACTTTATACCAAAGAAAAAGCCATTCCAAAAAAAAAAAAAAACAATAAAAGTGTCGGGTAGTTGCTTAAGATAACTCAATAAAAGAAGGGAGAGACTGGCCACTGTCAGAACTGACATATTTTTCTCTGTGAGACAGAAGACAGTATCTCTTACCGAGCACCTCCGCGGTGGCCATGATCTCACACGTGTACATAGCAGCCATGAGTCTTTGGGGCTGAGCCTGGAATGCTCGACGACAGGCCTCCTTCATGGCAGCGATGAGCTGGCCGGACACGGGCCCGTAGCAGTCTGCAGAGATGGCCTCTGGCTTGCTCCTGGCCTGGCTCGACCCTGCTTCATTGCTATCCCCCTGTGCAGGCGTCTCAGTGCTGCTAAGCTCCGTGCTGTCTGCTAAAGCCTCGTGGGATATCAGGTCCTCCAAGGAGTCCTGACTTTGTGGCAAAGCTGAAGTCTGGATGTCCCACCTCTCCACAGAGAAGCAAACTCCCATCAGGGGCTCCTCACACATGGGCCCCGACAGAGTTGCTAGCTGAAAGCCGCTGACGATGCTGTTATCGAAGTCTCGTGTGACAGCGGCCTGAGCTCCGGCCTCACCTGCCTTGTCTCCTCTGGCCAGGCATTGCCACAGTGAGGGACGCTGGTAGCCCTCCACATTGTTCAGCAGAATGTTGGGACCATACCTGAAAAAAGACAAAAGCTGTGTTGTATGTAGGAGTTTACAAGGTGCTTTAAAACAAACTGTGTTTATACAAACCCTGGTATGAAGTACTACATGGATATGAAGGATTTTGCTATGATAACAGGTAATTTAAACAAATGCTCATGCTACTGCTTATCTGCTGTGAAGTTAACAGAAGAAAATTTAGATTTCTGTATTCATCTGCATACATTTACAGAATTTGTACAATTTGGTAATAACATGATGAATATAATTTTTATCTACTAAATGCTCCATTGTATTTATGAACTGGTGCCTGTTTGTTATTTGATGCTGAGCACGTAAAGTATAATTTGTGTGTCAGAGCTGGTTGATGATGAGAGCTGTGAGGCTTAAAACAAAGTTGTGGGCCACGAAAACAACACCGTGTTGAAAGAGGCTAGAAAGTTTCATCGAGCTGCAGGAAAACTACAGATAATGGTGGTAATTCTTATTATCTCACACCATTCTTATTACAGAATTCCAGTCAAGAGGATAGATATTCTTTGGACTGTGCGAGCAGTAACAAGGAAGAGTCAGGCAGAGCTCACCCACCACTGATTAGCTTAGCTCAAACACTGGTAGTCAATGGGAAGTGCTAGCCTGCCTCCACCTAAAGTCATCAGATAAACTTTCCAACAGCTCCAAACAGTCCTGTGCGCTTGTTGTGACTTGTTTATTTACCACACTGTTACTTTAAAAATAAGATTAGCACTTTATGAAGTACTTCATGTACTGTTCACTGGTGTACATGTGCCGTGCAGTTTCCTTCCGGTACATATTTGATTCTAAAATTACATAGTTAAAGAAATTAAAGGGATATCCTGAAATCTTTGACATGGGAATCATTTTCGACTTCTCCAGTCCTATTCCTATTGATAGAGACCATTTTCGGCTCATTTGATGCAGTACAGAGTTTGGATGGCTCGCCATTTAGCTGTTTATGTGAATGTTAGCGCAAGTCAAGACACCAGTAGCAAGCCAACAGTAGCCACTACCAAAATCTGATTAAACACTCCACAGTGCACCAAAAGCAAGCTGAATATGACAACAGTCTTATGAGGCGAATTCGTTGTTTGTAGCATAATTAAAGAAGTCAAACTTACAGATGAATTTCTTTAATTTGCGGCTAAGAAGCAAAAGGAAGTAAATACTTTGGCAGCTTCCTGTCGTTGTTAACACTAAACTAAGCCAAAAAGACGCCAGTCTTTGTACTGTATTTACAGCTGATATGACGAGCTCAAATGAGCACGCATGATTCTTATTTGGAGGGATGGGCTGTGGGAGGCAGGGACCTGAGAGGGAACAGGATGGGAGGGGTTATGATGTTTTGTTTAAATTCTGTCAAAACGGCAAACCCCAGCTTTAATTAAAATAGAGCAGTAGAGGCAAATAAAGGCCAAACTTCCTCTAAGAAAAAGGTCAGTCTACTCCTTTGTGCTCTGTTCTTTTTCAATAGATTGCTCTATGTGAATCATATCCATGTCACTACAGTCACTGCTTTAAATGTATCCTGGAGGAGTCAGAGTCCATGTGAACCAGACCTGCGAGGCCCGAAGGACCAGATTCGCTCCACAGTGTTTCTCCACTTCCTCCCCTGCAGCAGGCTCTCCAGCTGGGCCTTGAGTCCAGCAATGGCCTCCAGGGTCCTGAGGCTGACGTCCACAGTCTTGCCCTCTCTCAGGGACATGTTTAGTTGCTCCAGAGTTCGAATCAGTTCTGTGTTGCTCTCCAACAGCAGGGTCACCTCTGAAAGGAGAAATGACATTGACATGGTTTCATGGAACAGAGACATTAACGTGCAAGAGACTTGAATACAGGTCAGTGCCAGTATTTATATGAAAAATGTTTTTATTTCAGTATTTCAGTTCACCTTTCTTTGCTCACACAGCACACTGGTTTTCTGTATAGACACACAGTTTTCAGTGTATTCACTGGGATCACGATGTATATGACTCCCTGATTTGCTGAAATTAAGTCCAGTAGGGCTCAGGTGCAGTCATATGGACTGCAGTTATGCAGCACTTTACTTGTCTCTTGACCATTCAACCATTCACACACTGATAGCAGTGGCTTCTCTACACGGAGCCTACCTGCTAATCAGGAACTAACACACACTCACGTACCGATGGAACAAACACTGGCCAAAATTTGGGCTTCAATATCTTGTCCATGGACACTGAATTAAATGACCCCGGTGGGTGAATACTGTGTTGTAGGTAGTCAAAATTTTTGAGAAGCACTGTTCAACTGCAGTATATTTAACATGAACTGTTTAGTAGCTCCTGAGGATCATGTTGTTCACTTATTTTGTCAGGTGTCACTATGAAGCATTTGAGCTCCTCTGTGAGGCTACAGAGAGGCAGCTGGACCTAAACTTACAAAGGCTGCTCAGGCATTCAGGAACACCTTGCCATATTTCACATACAGTACAAAGAGTAAGAAATCAGCTGACTGGAATGACATGGATAAGTACTTGATAAGGAATATTATTGAGTGTGAGGGTAAACCATTGTCATACATTTGCAATTTGTCTCTACATGCAGTGCTACTTCCCAGTAAAATGAAAAGAGTGGAAGTCATACCCATTGGGCTGGAGACAGACATGTACTTTCTAATTATGAGCCCATTTCTTTGAACCCACAGTTTTAGAAAATATTGCAAAAATTATTTTATACAAGATTAGATGTTTTTTTCAGAAAACACAACATACTAAGTGATTATCAATATGGTTTTAGAAGAAATAGGACTACCTCTCATGCATTAATAGAATTTGTAGAGGAAATATTCACTGCAACAGATAAAGAATATACAGTGGGGGGTATTACTGGATCTTAAAAAAGCATTTAATACGATTGACAATGACTTGTTACTGGAGAAATTGCAAAGATATGGTATTAGAGGGGCAGTACATTCTTGGTTAAGTAGTTACTTGGAGAAAAAGTACCAATATGTTCAAGTAGATCATTCTAAGTCACAACTTCTGCAGGTTGTATGTGGGGTTTCCAAAGTGCTGAAACTAATATTATTTGCTGATGATACAAATTTATTTTCTTCTGGAGAGAATTTTAAATATTTGGATATAGTGGAAAAGGAACTGACATTGCTAAAGAATTGGTCTGACTTTAATAAACTACTGCTTAAAGAAGTTTTTTTTTATTATGTTTGTTAAATGTTTATCAAACTCAATAAACAAACTAATGATAAACCATGTCGAAATAGAGAGAGTGTCAGATATTAAATCTCTTGGAGTGATTACAGACAAATCAAGAAATACAGCTCAAGAAATACAGCTGCAAATCAAGAAATACAGCTGCTACAAAACCGCCTGTTGGATCAGGGCGGTTTTGTAGCAGCTGTATTTCTTGATTTAAAGCGTGCTTTTGATACCATTAATCATGATTTGCTTATTGCCAAATTAAGTCATTTCAACTTTTCAAGTGATGCCCTCTGTTGGATGAAATCCTACCTGACGGACAGGAAACAGGCAGTCCAAATTGGTGACTCATTATCTACATATCTCACCTGCTCCACTGGTGTACCACAGGGTTCAATATTGGGTCCTGTTCTATTCAGCCTGTATGTTAATAATTTACCTGATGTCTGT
>JAPQLA010000001.1:1088860-1113162 GCA_029822935.1 Naso vlamingii | reverse complement strand
GAAGACAGTCGGTTACCCAATGAGGATTTTCCTTCAGCACGAGCACAGATATTGACGAGTTTTACTCGTATCATGCTAGTACTCGTCAAAAATGCTTTATCCGTACCCTATAGGGTTCAACAACTGACTGTGAGGAATTTGCAGACCACTTCAGGAGCAAAACTGATTCCTTTAGATCCAGCATTTTATCTGACCAGAAAATCGTTTTCAATAAAATCGAAGGCTTGCTTCTACCTGAGGAAACACTGGACAGTTTTGTCCAGGTTGATGCTAAGATACTTGATAGGGTTTTCTCCCAAGTAAACCCGACCACCTGCCTTTTAGATCCAATTCCCACATCACTTTTTAAAACATTTTATGGATCCTTTAAAAGTGAGCTTTTAAACATTGTGAATTGCTCTCTTCAGACGGGGATCTTTCCTGCTGCCTTTAAAACGGCAGTGGTAAGACCCCTCCTGAAGAAGAGCAATTTGGATCCTGATATTTTTAATAACTACAGACCTGTATCCAACTTGCCATTCTTAAGCAAAATTTTAGAGAAAGTTGTTTTTTTTGTTTGTTTGTCTTTTTTTTTTAGTAAGACCTCCCTAAAAAAAATGCAGAATGCAGAATAAAAATGCAGTCGTGTGTGGGGACCCCTCGCTCGGGTCTCTGACGCCCTGGCCTCGCCCCTCAATACTGTATAAATACCAATATTATGTTATATATTTGAATAATATATTATGGATTACTACACTATTACTATCTTGCTATTACCATTACCACCGCTATACTATTACGCTATTACTATTATACCATAGCCATTATTATTATTACACTATTACTATTATACCATAGCCATTATTATTATTACACTATTACTATTATACCATAGCCATTATTATTATTATACTATTACTATTATACTAGTATATTGGGTCATCATCATATTATGGTATGCTATTTATTATTTCATATTATATTATATTACGCTATGTTATAATACATTATGTTGATCTGTAGTATATTATGATATATTATTTTATATTACTATGCCTCTGTCTCTTATCACGTCAAAAGGGGAAAAAAAAAAGGAAAAAAGGGGGGAAAAAAAAAAAGCTGAACGATTTTTTAATTCACAATAATATTTTTGAGACATATCAATCTGGTTTTAAGATGAGCCACAGTACAGAGACGGCTTTGTTAAAGATCGTTAATGATCTAAGGTGCAATTTGGACTCACACAAAATTTCAGAGAGAGAGAGAGAGGGAGAAACATTTGTCAAAATTATAGGCATTCTCATTGAAGCTATCCAAACAAGTAAAAAACCTGGGCTTCACTCTTGACTCTGAGCTTAGTTTTATCCCACATATTAAACACGTAGTAAAAACAGGTTTTTATCATCTTAAGAACATAGCCAGAGTCTGCCCATTTCTCTCTCGGGCCAACACAGAGATGCTGATGCATGCTTTTATTTCCAGTCGTATGGGCTATTGCAATGCCCTGCTTTCTGGTCTTCCCAAAAAAATCGGTTTTAAAATCACTGCATTGGCTCCATGTGTGTTTCAGGATTGATTTTAAGGTCCTTTTAATGGTTTTTAAATGTCTTAATGGTCTTGCTTCTTCATATCTCTCAGATTTGTGCAGATTTCTGTTTTTAATATGTAAAGCACTTTGTGCCACATTTTATTGAATGAAAAGTGCTCTATAAATAAAGATTGATTGATTGATTGCCCTCATATGTGATATTTGTTTTTACATATTTATTAATGTTTTGCTGGATGATTATTGTTGCTGAATGCAGTCAGCCTGAAATAAAGCTCAATCTAATTAAAAAAAAAAAAAAAAAGTCAGTCAATTTGCCTTTGATTTTAGAGATGCATGTTGGCCTTTCCTACATAACAACAGGCCCACTCAGAGTGCATTAGAAATAAGCACGTTTATCCATTGCAACAATGCAGTCATCCCTGCCCTCCACCCTCTCTTCAACAGCACTGGCTCCCTGCGACTCCACTCTAGTCTTTCATTCATAGCAGCAGACCCGTTTCAAGTCTTTTGTAATCAGCAGATGCCAGTGGTCACAGAAACACATGTAACTCAGCTGCTGATGGTAATGAAACTGATAGTAAATACTCATCAAAGTTACATCTTGCACCTTCTACATGCGCCTTACTGAGCAACACTTTGTCCGTGTGCAACAGGAACAGTCAAGTTTTTGGCCACACCTCATATATTTTCAAGTGTATTCAAATGCTACCAGAACAGACACAGACATTCTTTAGACTGTAGATGCTGTTTCAAATGTTTAGTGAGGTCAAAAGGTAAGCCTGCAGTTAATAACATTTTCACTTTTGGTCAGTGTTGGATCCAACATCACCAAAATATTTGACTAAACGTCTAAATCCACCAGACAGATTTTTTCCACAATGTTTGTCTGTTTCATTTCAAGTTTTTACGGAAAAACACCCCATATTGGTGACAGGACCTTGTGTTACGGTTACTAGGAGCAGCTATGCACATTTTCACTTTTAGACATTTAAAACACAACATACAACCTAATTTGTCTGGAGCGCACTGAGACTGTCAGCCTGGCTGATGCGTCGCCATGTCTTACCTTGTGGGAGGGGAATCGCCCGCACGCTCACAGTAGCCAGTCTGTTAGGCGTGGTCAGGGTTACCAGACCACTAGAGTCCACATGAAGGGTGTCAGATGAACGACCCACAGATGCCTCTTCTTTCACCTTTCAACACACACACACACACACACACACACACACACACACACACACACACACACACACACACACACATACAATATGTTTGGGACTGTGAATATGAGCTCATCAGTAAATCGGACAAATTTCCTCCTTGCTCCAAGTGCTTCTTTCAATTCCCCATTTTTTTCAAATTATTCCACTCTGGTAACTTCAACAAAACTGTAAAAGACCCAGCAAAGACCCCGGGCACACGACGCGTCTGGAACAAAGAACACTCCGAGTCGTAATGACCTGTTTGTATATGACGTGCATCACACACTTCAGTGACCACGGGACTGACTCACCTGGTGAATAATGGCTACTTTCTGCTGCTTTCCCAGGTCTTCATTCACCATGTCCACTTTCGGACGACGTACCACTGTTTCTTTAAATGGAATGATGGGTTTGGAAGCGGTGATCTCAATTTTAGCAAACCTTAAAAAAAAAAAAAAAAAGTTAAAATCTTGTTACTGACAGATCATGTGTTTGTCACTGTCCAAGAACACAGATAGAAGCCTACTTCATACAGTTTAGTTATTCGAATATTTTCCATTTCCGCCCTCAGTTTTCAATATGTTGTAAAAAATAAACACAACTTCCTTCTTCCTTTGTTTGTAAAGTTTAACTGCTGTCCAAAAACTTTCAGAAACACATCAGTGAGCATCTGTTTTTGAACTAGCTGACATGTTCTTTAGTATGAACACATACACTTAACTTTATTAAAGTCAATCCAAACAAATCATCCTGCCGCCAAAAATACTCATGAGAGCATCAAATTTGGATTAAATTATGCTGCAAAAGTCATCTGTGTCCCTCGACACATGTACTGTTTCCTCTTGTTTGAGGGACAACTGCTGAAAACCAGAACAAAATTAGTGCAATGTGATGTAATCTCCATGTAATGCACATGCTAAAGGAATACTGAAAGGAAAAAGACAATTTCTTCAATTCAACACATCTAGGGGTGAGCAATTGATATACAAAACATAATTTTGCTGCACTAACCAAAAATGCTAAGTGAAAAGTGTCACTAAAGCCAGATTTACACTTCTGCGTCGAATCTACGCCGTAGCCTACGCTGTACTATGACATGCACCTCCCCAAAAATGTAACTACACCTTGCAGTGACACAGACCGTAAGCACTGTCATTGGTCCGCATGGTGGACTCGCATTTCCTCCTACGCATTTACTGCTTCTTCTTCTGCTCTACTACTCCACACATATCCTGCACGTGCAAACATGGACCAGGTAGAAGAGAAACTGATCGAAGCCCTAAAATACATGCATTTGTTCGACTCTTCATTGCCCCATTACAAAGATAGCCAGATGGCTGCAAATTCATGGCCAGAGATAACCACAAATATGCGGACTTACTGTATAAACGCTTTTAATAGCGTAGGCCACGTGCATAGCCCACAGTGTAGGCCACAGGCAGCCGACACAGAGGCATCAATCAGGCTTAAGGAGCCGTTTTTGCATCAAACAAAACACTTTTGTTGCAGCTCGGCCTTCCTTTACATGACAACGATGTGCGGGTGCCCCTGAAACTGCAAACTTTTGAAACTGGGTTCCAGAGTGGAATCTTTTGAAATCGCAGCTTTGTGAAAGTGGTGACGTTATGGCCTAAATTCACCCATGTGCATTACGTTTTCAGTCCAATAGTCATGTGCGAGAAGGAGGGCAACATTAATGGCAGACTATCGAGCTGCGTTTGTGCTGCTGAGTTTATTAACACTCCTCCAGCAAAATGTAGATTTGTTGCACCACTAAACTCAAACTAAAAAGAATATGAAAATCAGACTGAATCGTCACATGTGGCATTTTTTTGTATAACATTATTTCAGTGCTACATTATAGCTACTTAGCTCTACAATAGAGCTAAATCGGAGCCAAGTGCTCCCATGGCACGTCATTACAAAGCTAAACTGCCAACTACCGGCCTGGCATGCATACTACAGTGCTTTCAGTTGTTCATGAAATGCTTTTTTTTTTTTTTTAACATAAAGGAAAGACTTTTCTGTTTATAGCAGGGCTGCTCTCATCTTAATGTGGTTTAAGAGGGATGAATTCACAGAGAACTAAAACCAACTCTTCAGTTCCTCTCAGCTCTATTGAGGCTTTCAGCATCTTTTAGCTCATTGTTTTGTTTTCCCAGTCCACTACTCCAAATGAACGCCAATGTTGCTCTGTGCCGCATGTGCAAGAAGACTTCTTGCCAGTATGTTCATCACATTCACCCAACGGGCAAATAATCTTAAATGCTGTTTTCACAGCTGTCACGCCACATGGTCTCCTAATGGCTGTCAGGCTAAGGGGTGGGCTTACCTAGACAACGCGGGTGTGAATTTGAAAAGAAGGGGCTAAGCTGATGAATGAAGGAGAAGAGGTGGGAGATGCCAAGACAGTGACGAGGTGCCGTCTTGAGTTTTGTGTGAAGAAGACTGTCAGAGAAAAAAAAACAACTTTTGCAGCTCAATTTAGAGTTTTGTCTGTGTGTCAGTGTAAATAAGATGAACTGAGCCATGGAATCCAGATGATAAGGGACACCATCTGACCACAGGAGGAACTCGCTGAAGTGAACCATTCTGATGCCAGAGAAGAGCTGCAGCAATAAATCCACTTTTCCTTGTTCCTCTGCAGCAAAGCCTAACTAAATATATGCATGGGCAAGCAAGCCTCAGAAGTCCTAGACGCTACAGCCAAAACTTCACCTAATGTACTCTATCAACTAATGTCCACTTGTCTTTCTCATCACTAGAAAAGAGGCAGAATGAAAGTTCAGTCGTTTTTTCCTTTTCCTCAGATCTGTTTAAACAACATGGGACATAGCACTGCCAAAGAGCACTGCGGCATATTGAAAAAACAGGCTTGGACCCGGGGGGGTATTTGAAAGGATGTTGCATTAGACTTACAGGCTGGATAGAGGCTGCAGTCTATAATGTGTACATGTGCCATGGTGGTTGTTGGTTCGCACTGCAGCAGCTGCTGAAAAAAATTACCCCCCCCCCCCACACACACACACACACACTGCCGCTATGGTGCGTACAAATGAATCTGTTAACATCTGTATCTTGGTAATGATGGTGCAAAAGAATCTGTGAACACATTAGCTTCAGTCAAGACTGCTTCCTTCCCTTAAAGGGCGCATGCGCATGCGCACGCAGCGGCCAGCAGGGAGCAGATGGCTCGCTTTGTTTAGGGTCAGGGTTAGGGTTAAGCTAACCCTAACCCCTAACCCTATGTGTTTTTAATGTGTTTTTAGACGGGCGCCGTTTTTAGATCAAAGTGCCCCGACTGCCATCCTTGTACCATCTGAGGCACAGCGAGCCCCTTATAACTTTTTCGTACTACAAACTCTAGCCGGCTAACCGAGCCGACGGATCTAAGCTAAACGTCATGGATCCCTCCACCCTGTGGCCGGTGTTGGTGGTGTTTCATCTCACCTGGTGCGTGGGACACATGCTACCGGCTCTAACTCCCACCACCCGAATTCAATACAGCAGGGAGCTTATACTTAGCTGGAACGTAGCTGCGGATCCTCCAGGTGACCTTATCTGACCTAACCCAGCCGACCTACTGAGACCTTCCTGCCAGGACCCCCCTGGAGACCAACAGTGTAGGATCAGGAAGCGGAGGAGGAGAGGTGGCGTTTGCTCGAAGAAAAAACAACCCCTCGCTCGCACCCCGGTTCCATCCATCATCCTATCCAACGCGCAGAGTCTCCGAAACAAAGCTGAGGAGTTACAAGCACTGGCACGCCACAGTCACGACTACAGCGACACATGTATCTTAGCCTTCACCGAGACTCGGCTATCTGACCGGGACCCGGACACTGACATGAAGATTAGAGGTTTCGGATTACCCATCCAACTGGACAGAGATGCCAACATCACCGGCAAGGCAACGGCGGGGGGGTATGTTTATATGTCAATGAGCGTTGGTGTAGTGCTAAATCCATTCACGTCCGGTAGAGACTGTGCACCCCAGACATTGAGCTGCTTTCTGTTTCATTACGGCCACCATACCTGCCCAGGGAGTTTCCACAGATATTTATTACACTCGTGTATATCCACCCCAGGGCTAATGAAACTAATGCCTGTGAGCAAATCCATCAAGCTGCAGAGAAACTCCAATTTATCTCCCCGGAAGCACCAAACTTCATCCTCGGTGACATGAACCACTGCTCATTGAGCAAAACACTGAGAAACTTCTACCAATATGTCACATGTCCCACAAGAGGCAACAAGATCCTAGACCTGTGCTATGGTAATATCAAAGACACATTTAAATCATTACCCCTCCCACCACTTGGAGCATCCGATCATAACTGTGTACATCTCATTCCGGTGTATCGCACCGCGCTTAAAAGAGGCAAAGTGCAGTACATCCAGTATAGGAACAGGAATGACAATGATGCTTGCCAGACTCTCCAGGGCCTTCGTGATTCCACAGACTGGGAATGTTTATGGAATCTTCCAATGACATTGATGAACTGACCGATGTTGTCACAAGTTGGATTAAATATTGTGAAAGTACTGTGATCCCCGAGAAAAAGTTCAAGATCTATCCTAACTCCAAGCCGTGGATTACGAAGTCCCTCAAAATGCTTCTTCACAAGAAGAATAAAGCCTTTAAAGAGGGGAATATTTTAGAACTGCATAATTTGCAAAAAGAAATTAAGAGAGAAATCAGGGCTGGCAAAATGAGGTATAAGAATAAAATAGAGGCTCAACTCAGAATCAATAACCTAGGTTCAGCCTGGGAGGGCATGAAAACAATCACAGGGCTGAAAGAAGGAAGCAGGAAAAAGGTGGTGTTGGATAACTACAATTCTGACCTTCAGCTGGCCCATAGCCTTAATGCTTTTTATAATAGATTTGATGTACACGATTTCAGTGTTAAACATGCTGAGATCAGGAACAGTCTCTTGTCAGCCCCTCCCTTAAATCCCTTCTTTGACGAACAGAGTGTTGTCCAGTGCCTCAAAAAATGTAAACCTAAAAAAAGCCCTGGTCCAGATAATATTAGCGGGCACCTCCTCAAGACCTGTGCCGAGCAACTAGGTCCTATTTTTAACCATATATTTAATCTATCTCTTGCCCAGCAGAGGTTGCCCTCTCTCTGGAAGCAGTCCACTGTTGTGCCTGTGGCTAAAAACAGCAACCCAAAATCTCTGATTGACTTTAGGCCTGTTGCTCTAACCTCCTTGATTATGAAGCAGTTTGAAAAATTAGTCAAAATGGAGCTTGTGACGAAAACAGAAAGTCTGTTAGACCCTCTCCAATTTGCTTACAGGACCAGAAGGGGCGATCAAGATGCAACTGTCACATTACGTAACCTTCTATACAAGCATCTGGAGGGTAGCAAAAACCATGCTAGGCTACTCTTTAGTGATTTTGCCTCTGCTTTTAATACCATTCAGCCGCATGTTCTGGTGGAAAAACTGGAGTCTTTTGGATCCTTGTTTGGTGGGCTGGATTTTCGACTTTCTAACAAACAGATCTCAACGTGTTAGAGTCAATGGGACATTGTCCAGCAGCCTGTCCTCTTCCACCGGCTCACCTCAGGGCTGTGTATTATCCGCATTCTTGTATATTCTCTACACCAATGACTGTCATAGCCATTACAATAACAGATCCATCATTAAATATGCCGATGACTCAGTTATCATCAGCCTGCTCGACGATGATGAGAATGGCCACGGCCCAATTTTTAACAACTTTCTGTCGTGGTGTAGTGATGCTTTTTTACAACTTAATGTTTCAAAAACAAAAGAGATGTGCATTGATTTCAGGCGGACTCCTCAAAATATCCAGAGCAGTGTTGTAAATGGTCCGACAGTTGACATTGTAACCAACTATAGATATCTGGGCACGATTACAGATGATAGTTAAAGTTTGATCTGAACAGTGACATGTTATATAAAAAGGGACAGCAACGTCTTTACTGTCTGAGAAAACTTGCCAAATTACAGGTCGATAAGACTCTGATGAAAATGTTCTATAACGCCTACATTGAGTCTCTCATATGTTTTTCTATTATCTGTTGGTTTGGTAATCTGTGTACCAGGGACAAGAATTCCCTCGGGAAAATTGTAATAGTGGCCTCTAAAGTAACCGGCATCCAACTGGATAGCCTTGGTCAAATCTTTAATAGACAGGTGCTCCTGAAAGCCCTATCTGCTCGTTCAAATGATACTCATCCACTTAACCCAGAGTATATTCCTCTTCCATCTGGCCGCCGCTTATGTGTCCCGCGTGCTACAAAAAACAGATATAAATACTCCTTTGTTCCTCTCTCAATTCGAGTGCTGAGAAATGATAAAATCATTCCATTGCCGGTCCTGTTTTAATTCTTTTATGTGCAGCATCATGCAGCACCTGATTTTTGTTTTATCCTGTATCTTCTTATCTTTTTATCATGCAGCATCTGGCACCTCATTGTGCATGCACTTTATTGCCATATTTGCACTTTTTAGGTAACTTTATGAGCACCTTACTGCCAAAACGCACTTTATAGGTAATTGATTATTTTTATGGATATATATATATATATATATATGTATTTTTTTTTTATTGTTGCGTGTATGTCTTGTCGCATATTGTTGAGTGTATATGCCTCTGTTGTGCAAACCAAGTTGCCCTCTGGGACATTAAATAAAACTGAACTGAACTGAACTGAAGGGGCGGGGCCATGGCGAAATCCATGTGACACTGATACAGGAAATGAACTTTGCCGTAAATTTTTTAGTGTAACGCTGCACAGTTTGTTCGGTAAACATTCAAAAAAAAAAAAAAAAAAAAAAAAAAGTGAGTTTCCGGTCAAGTTTTTGTAGAAGTTCCAAGTAGGTCCCCACAGCGTCTTCACATGTGACTATACAGCGCACTGTCTAGTTTTTGTTGGTTGAAAGTGCAAATGTTTGCTGGTGCTTCAAGATGGCTATGTGCCAACAATGAGCCTGACCACAACTTGTAAGGCATGAACATTTGCTATTTAAAAGATGTGGGTACTGGCCGTGAAAATGACAGCTACGATGGTTGGAAAACAGCAATGACACGTGCTGCACTCTGCACCGCCTTTGCCGTGGGCGGAGCATAGGGCCCTAAGATTGGCTGCTAAGAAAGAGAGTAAAATAACTGCTGATCTGGACTACAAAAGGCGCATCACACTAAAAAATCAAGTGCACTACTAAGAACTGTTTAATGTGATAGGCTGTGAAAATTTGGTGCCTGTCTCTGTTGTGTGTGTGTGTGTGTGAGAGAGAGAGAGAGAGAGAGAGAGAGCGCTAATCCCCTCAGAGTGCGAGAGCTGTGATGTCACAGTCTTGTGCTCCCTCAAACAGCTGAGCAGTGCTGACCTCATTCTGAGCGTGACATCCTGCAGGTCAGACTGCTGGCCAGTGATGTCACAAAGAGCTCAGGCGCCATCGATCAGCCAACATGTCAAGCAGTCACCTGACGAGCCAATGAGCTCCATAACCGTGCAAGTCAGTCGGGCAGCCAATCAGCATATCAGTCAGTTCATAAGCCGGTCAGCTGGAAACAGGCCATCAAATCAAATCATCTGCCAACAAATCAAACAAGCCAATCATCTACTCATCCATCCAGCCAATCAGGAAGTCTCTTGTAAGCTAAGTAGCTTTCCAGCAGGCCAAGCCTCGTCCTCTTTTACCACCTCGGTCCAGAGGTGTGTGTCCAGGCTCTAACATAGCAGCAGCATTACACACGACCTCCTTTCTTCAGCTGAAACCCCACAAACACTGAGCAGAGAGACACACTCCGTTTTACTACAAACACTGACATGACAGACACACGCTTAGTGCAAAAACACGCCTCAGACAGCAAAAGAACCATTTTACTTCAGGAACACGTGTGTTACTTACATACTGAATAGAAAGACACATAAAGCACTTTGCAGATTTTGTATTGTAGCGCAGGACTCTGACAAATTCCACCTATGAACATGTGATTTGTTTTTATTTGATTTGTCTGTATGTGTGCAACTGTATCTGACAGAGACTAGTGGCTTTTATTCATACAATCAAATATCTGGGGGGAAAGGAAAACCTTCTCCCACACATCACATGCCCTGGAGTTCCCTCACCTTACCTGCCTAACGCCACACCAGCAACCGATGAGTACGACCTTGGGCAACCTTTTATTGTTAAAAACTCACATAAAGTTCAAAGTCAGAATTATCATAATGAATGTAGCCGTTACCTAATTCAGCAGCTTATGATTTTGTTAAAAAAAACAAACAAAAAAACGTACTTTCCTTTGTAACTGGTTCAAGTGAAAATGTGTTTGTGTATGCAACGTGCTCTTCAGGTTACAGAGACGGCTGGTATTTACACAGTGACTCTCTGGAGCAAGAAACCGTCTCAACTTGGTTGTGACTGAATCTGCATTGTCAGAACACACCAGTCACACATTCAAATCAACACTTTCCTTTGTGGAAATTCTGTAACCATTTATTTGCCTCTCAGTGAGCCTGTGTTGTTGCTCTGAGCAGGATGGCAGCGTGAAGACAGAGACAGGCAGCAGTCAACATGGAATGATAATTGGATCATGTTGGCGCTGAAACTAGAAACAAATCGAGCTTCTCTTTGTTTTGCAGTTGCAGTTTTTGAACACAAACTGTATTAAACCTGAACTACACGACCACATACATGCACAAAGTTACCACACAGACGCCTAAAGAGAGACAAACACAGAGAAAAAAATAATCTGGCTGAGGCAGAAAAAGTGACATCTAAAGAAGTTTAAATGAAAAAATGGAAAATCTCACACCACATGAGGTAAATACTGCACACAAGTATAAATACCAATGTGCTGGGTGAGACCTGCTGAAAAAGTGATGTAGACAGGCTTTAACATTTGATGACTAAACCACAGCAGAAAAGGCAAAACAGGCAGAAACACGCAGAAATGTTTGGAGATGTCACACGTGCTCTGACCGATCTCGAAGGTCATCCAGGCAACGCTGGAGATGAACTTCACCAGCAGTGACCAGAACATGTTCTCCTGTTTCCTGGATCAGAACCTCAGCACAGGGATCTGCCTGGTTCAAGAGACGCATCCCACGCATCAGCTTTGGCATCTCACCTAACATACAAACACATGAGAAAAATATGCATTGATTTGTTTACGATCAAAGTTTATTGGCCTTATGCTGCATTCAAAGGAATCAGACGGCAGACGGCATACCGGATGTCGTTGAAGTGGATGAGAGCACGATGGTAAAATTTAATGAGACCAGCAGAAAATGCCGGCAACAATAACAGTAGACGGTATTGCTGTTTAAAATTAAAATATTTTAATTTTTTGTCATCCACCGCAACAGAATTTACAACTGGATGTTATGTTAATCCTTAAATGCCTCACGCAAAGAGAAAACATGTCCGATCTTTACAATGAGAAGGTGATTGTTGTATTTACCACAGCCTGCAAACCTACTGAGATGTCAGACGAAAAGCTGACACATGGAGGACAATCAGCACGAAGCTGACCGTCCTCCAATTTAACTTTTTACTTTAAGTTTGCAATAAAAAAAACAAGAAAAAGCTGCGTCTTACAGCTACATGCATCACTGGAAAAGATACATAAAACAGAAGTCAATAAATAATTTCTGTCAATATATTTTACTCCATTCTTTGTAAACATTTACATCACCATAGCAACACGTCGTCATGGCTGTCTCATTTTGCCGTCCTCCCATTCCATTGGACCGTTTGTTTTTTCCCGTTCTGTTTTCAAGGCGTCTCCTGCCGTCTGCCTGATTCCATGTGAATGCAGCATTAACATTAAGGACTCTTCCAATACACTGGATGATGGTTTTTATTGAGACACCCTTAAAATGGACCAATCCTAAACACAAAGATGTTTGTAAATGTGCCTTGGTGAACACTACCGCACTACTCACATATAACCGTTACAGAAAAGCTATTTGATTCAGAAAGTAGTGACGTTACCATGTTACTGAGAAATGTCATAAAGTTAGTAATGTTGCTTCTTTCAGCAACACCACTGCCCCGCACAACCACGTCTAAGTGCAGATGCAAATACACCCGAGACAGATTAATGACAAACTTTGAACTGATTGTCCGAGCCACTTCTGGAAGTGGTCACTGATGCACAGTGAGCACACTGATCACAAGTGTAAATGCAGTTAATGGATAACACTGATCCAGTCTTCCAGAAATAGTGCAATGACGCATTTGTTGGTTTGACCCCCAGTTTTCATCTGAAGCGGTCCCCATCACAAACATCTCCGACCAGCCTCGACTGCACTCTCACATCCAGATCAGACGGTGGTGAAATAAAAAAAAGGGTCTGCATCAAACAGCACTCTCCCCTGCCTTCATTTTGGCATTCTAGCTGTCAAAGATGGTTTTTAAGGTTTTTTTCTGAGGCTACGGATAGGCTTTGATTATTACCAGATGGAAATGTAATTGAATGAAATCATAGAGAAATAGTCGGAATACAAGATGCATTTTAAGCAGGTCTGTCAAAGTTAACATGTTAAAACACGCAATTAATCTCTAAACTTTAACAAATGAATTTTATTCTAATGCAAATTCATCTTACTAGTGCTGTCCACACAGACCATGTCTGTTTGGAACGGGCTGATTGCTTGACCTGCCGTACTGCTGCCTGCAGCTTCATCAGGTTGTACAGCTCCATGACATCATGATGTGCAGCCCCGCAGAGCAGAGCGGCTCTCTGATCGCTTCATATGAATTTATTTTTAAGTCCTTAACGATGAAAACAGATGCAATCCCACCTTGACCACAGTGTGGGCTGCAATGGCAGAGTGGTGGAGTTGTTGTTTGAATGAGAGCAGCTCATCTTAGTCCGCTGTTCTGTGAAACCCCTGCGCTGCGCACTTTCAAACAGCATCAGAAATGAACTTTCAAACCCTGGTAGATAAAACAATCCACCTGTCGAGCCTCTTCTACAAAAACAGCAAAAATGTACGCATTTTGAAATCAGTATATAATAATCAAACAATTTTCCAGCAAAACTTGATTTACAGACCTACTTGGGAGCCTGTTGTACAAGAATATGGTTGTGTGCGCGAATAGAAATGTGATAAGATCTTTAATTGGATTTTTAAAAACCTGCCAATGTACAAATTAATGAGGCATTATTATGATTTTAATGTCTATTAATAATATACTGTTGTGACAAAAACAAGAAAAGTAACGACAGATGTGAATCTACGTATTTCAACAAAGAAACAAGACAAAAACAGAAACTCTGCTGTTTTAAACAACCTTCACAGATAATCAAGTATAGATTTTTGAATTAAAGCAGCTGCACCTGAATGCATGAAACACCTGTCCCTGTGTTACCAGTTTACATTTGCTGTATTACTGGTGAAGTAAAGAAGGAAAGTTAAGGACGCTGAAACATTACTCTGCTTCAGGAGACAACAAAAATCTCCTGAATATCATGTGAAAGTATTTACGAGTTCGAAGAAGTTTAATTGTCAGTGCGGTGTCTAACATCTACAGACGTTCCTGATTCAGTTAATTTTTTAAACAAGAACCCCCCCCCCCCCCAATTTGGATTTAATTATAGTGAAAATTATGAAACAAACTTTGTGTGCTCTCAAAGACCTACTTGGATGTTTGGGTTCTATGGCAACCCGTACAATGGGTGTGGCCTCAAAGTTGAGTGGGGTGAAGGGCGGGCAAGCGGGGGAGGTTGACAGGGTGGCCGACTTCAAGACACATTCCTCCAGACCCCCAATACCTGACAGAAGAAGACAGATAACAATAGACAACATTACACAGGCTTAATGTACGAGCAGTGCTGAAAAGAAATTAAAGAAGAGAAAAAAACAACATCAATTTAAAGCTGCAATGGGACATTTTTAGATATTTATAATTGACACATCTGACATCTGTGGCAAGTTTGGTGAGATCACGCGAATCCCTTGACCCTAAAAAATAATCTCCTGTAATTACAAAACACTCAAAATGGCCGCCCCACCACAGACACACACAAAGGTCTCAAGAATGCCCAAAACAAATTTCAAGCCATTCAGATAAAATCTGTAGGAGGAGTTTGTTAAAGTACGACACATGGCAAATTTTATTCATTTCCTGCTGCCAGTAGATGGCGCTGTGACTATGGCTGAATATTGGCATGGAGATGTGTTCAGGCCAGGACTCTTGGTCAGCATGTGCAATCCTACTTTCAAATATATAAAAATGGGATAAAATGAAAGAAAATGTGTACAAGAGTAGGATACAGACAGAGGCTGCTGGAACATCCTGAGATTTACTTGGAAAGAGATTTGAGCTATCAATGAGAGAGAGACTGAGGCTCCTGTTCACAGATTCATCTCCAGCCTTTAACTCCATCCAGTTTTATACTGACGCCGACACGCTTTCCCTCTTCTCAAGCTATATCTGAATGCTGCAGGCAGGGAGCTGGACTTGTTTATTTACAGATCTCAATAGGTTTCCACGGTTCTATTCACATATCTGTACATGTACAACAAGTCCCATACTGTAAACTCAAAAGGGAGAAACATCCAAATTAAGAGCGTAAATAGCAAAAAACGAAATAAAATACAATAATGTTATACAGTATGTATCCTAGATATTAGGGTGTCACGAGAACAAATACATAGGTGCTAAGTTGAGGCAAAAACTCAGAAAATGTGAAGGTACTAGGTTTTCTTTAAAAAAAAAAAAAAAAATTGTTTATTTAGAATAGAATGACATCCCATCAGTCCTCAGTGGATGGAGTATTTGGTTTAAGCCACTTCCTTGTGATTGCTTTTCTTGCTGTGATACTTATAGTCCCAAATAAGTATTTAGATTTTGTGTGTTAGTGTTGAGTGCGGCACCTCAAAAAGAAGTTCATCCCGATTAAAAGAAATTTTTTGGCCCAAATTCAGTTCTTTATTCTGTATAAATTTTATGCCAAAATGTAGGCCTAATTATTTTTGGACAGGTCCAAAACAGGTGGAAGTGGTTGACTTCCTGGGAGCCACAGTTCCTCCAGCAGCTGGTACTAGGTTATCTACAGTAAGGTAGGCACTGGGGATGCAGTATGTACTACTACATGTGTTTTAGTCGACCATTAAATTACAGAAGAATACCTACAATAAAGAAAGAACAATGACACCAACAACATGTGTAAGATAACAGAGTACAGTCCAGAGTTAGAAAACGTGAGCAGGTTTAAATGAATGATAACATGTAATTAAAAACTTTTCCAAAGTGTTACACCTTTTCAGTATTTTTGTTTGAGACAGCTGGCATTGCTGTGCAGCCAAATACGACTTTTACTCTGGCTACAGGCGACTGTGTTCAGGCTAAGATGTCTCCATTGCTGGTGGCGTTAGCCTACAGTCCAGATCTGACAGTCCTTCTCATCTGTCATCAAAATGTAATGCTGCTGTTTGAAACAAATTCCCCCAAACTAATGGTTTGTCACAAATTTATTGTTTTGTTTTTGCTGTTTTGGGGAGCATCACAGTTCATGTTTCCACTGGTATTTGTATCGAGTACTAAATGAATTTCTGGTATTGTGAGATTGCTACAAGATATACTGACTAAAACTCCTTCTCATACTGCATCAACCGGAGCTGTTCACTTAAACAGAGAGGCTTGGACTTAAGTCAGACATAACAGATCAAATGACACTTAATGATAACAGTCACGAACATTGACAAAGACTCTTTCACGTTCATGGTGAATGCCATGTCAGTCTTACACACAACGCTGTAAAGTCATCTGAATAGAACAGGCTTTTTCAGACCAAATGGCATTTGTTGGCATGCACACCACAAATAGGAACCGCCTACATAATTTCAGTATGAACAGAATTTGACAACTGAGATAAAGTTTTATAGTCTTAGCTTACTGCCTCCTCAACACACACACACACACACACACACACAAACAGCAACTTTCCATGTACATGTGTGCCATCACTCACATTCAATAGAGCCATAAGTTGGCAAAAGGCCAAAGATGACAAGACATACGTCATGAAGAGTTGACTCTGGTAAGTCCAAGTGAAAGGGGAGTCCATGTAGAGTGCCTTTGTGTTTTATAAAAATATTAATATTAGGTGTCAGAGTATTGATAATGTATTACAAGAGGAAAATATGAGACATATTCCCGTATCAACATTTTGTGCCAGCCTAAGTTAAAACTTCCACAGATTCAGCAGAGCTAGAGAACATTTACTGATTTTGAAGGGCCTGCTCCCACTCACAGATAATGACATAATCACTGGAACTGTTGGTGGTACACACGAGGTCAGACATGAAAATAGCAGGAAACTCTGTTCCTCCGAATAATGAGGGTCACGCCACTCAGCAGACAAAATCTAACATTGTTACACTTCTCTCTGCGCTCTACAATTCAGTGTTTTGCTAATAAGTGGGGCAGAGGACTTTGTTACAGCTGGGTGGTGCACGCATCAGAGCAGTGCCCCAAATTAACTTCTGATGAACATGTCCACCAGCCACACATATTTAAAACGTATGCGCATTTAGTCAGACTTAAAGTGAGATTTAAAACAAAAAATTCTGAAGTACGCCAACTGATTATTATCACAGAGGGATGAGGATCTGTTATCAAAATAATATGGTTGAGTTTGCTAAAAGGTGACAATTCATGCTCATTTCAGGTTCCTACTTTCCTTTTAAGTTATTTATAGAACATGCAAGCTTCCTTAATTGTTCAAAAAACACTTCACTTTTCTTAGACTGTATATTGCTGCGTCTTCTTGCTCTCTCTGTGTCAGGAGCACCGATTCAGTGCTTGTCCTTTTAGGTCCCTTTCAAAAAAAGCCCAGTCTGCTCTTATTGGCCAAGTCTCAGAGCCCCGACTAGATACCGTCCATCACTTCCACATCAATTCTGTTGGCGATTCTGCAGTAAGTATTACTATTATTAGGAAGTTTATAGTCTTACTATTACTTATAACTTACTAAAAGCAAGAAACAGAAATAGAGTGGTCATTAGAGCCACATAACCAAAATTAAAAGAAAACAAACAATATAAAATACAGGACAACATAAAACCACAATACGCAGATCTGGTGCATACAGGTTACCCAGAGGCCTGGCTAAATAAGTATGACTTCAGCTGTTTCTTAACAGACACCACAGGCTCTGCAGACCGCAAGGATACAGGCAGAGCATTCCAGAGTTGAGTTACTACAGTCTCAAAAGCTCGACCACCACAAGTTTTGAGTTGGGTGAGGAGAACAGACAGCAAATTTTGAGCATTTGACCTAAGGGTGAAACTGAACTGACGAGTATGGGTGAAGCAGGTCAGCAACATAAGCGGGAGTCTGATCATGCAGTGCTCTGTAAGTGAGAGGGAGAATTTTAAATTGGATCCTAGATGCAACAAGAAGCCAGCAAAGAGATCTGAGCATGAGGGTTATGTGATAAAGTCTATTTGATCTTTGGTCTCACAGCAGGGCTCTCAGCCTAAAGATGATCAAGGTGAGTGAGGAAAAGAGCAAATTACAACAGTCAGTGTTGGATGATACAAAAGCATGTATGAGCAGCTTAAGTTCAGCAGCTGAGTTGAGACTAACTTATGTTTCTAAGATGACAAAAGTTGCTTT
Source organism: Naso vlamingii (assembly GCA_029822935.1). Taxonomy (NCBI): domain Eukaryota; kingdom Metazoa; phylum Chordata; class Actinopteri; order Acanthuriformes; family Acanthuridae; genus Naso; species Naso vlamingii. The sequence goes on along the minus strand of JAPQLA010000001.1, from coordinate 1,094,818 downwards.
ACATGAGTGTCAAAAGACAGTGACAATTTTTTGAGACAACAATGAAGACCCCTGTCTTATCAGCATTGAGGGGTAAAAAGCTGTCCATTCGCTAATAGCACAAAGACAGTCTAGGAGTCTGGATAACCCTAAGACTTCATTAGGTTTCAAAGAGAAGTGGAACTAAATTTGGTCTGCATATGGGTGATGTTCAATGTTAAATCTGGTTATAATCTGTCCAAGGGGCAGCACATATAAAGAGAACAGTAATGGCCCTAGAACCAATCCCTGTGGGACACCACATCACAGTGAGAAGGAGTCTGATTGTCAATCTACAGCTGAAAATGAAAAAGTTCTAGCAGTAAGACAGGAGGTGAACCAGTTTAATGCGGTGTCAGTCTACATGATATCAGTCCGCTAATGGCCCGACCCAGAAGACGTAGGGCATCGTGTGTGCTCAGAAATGAAAAATGAGCATCTGGCGCAACAATCGATCGTTTTCTTGTGTAGTATGTCGTAATGAACAACAACCAACAGAAAAATAACCAACAGAAAGACGATCATGTTTGATCTTTTGTTTACCTCCCACGACGGTTTGTCAGTAGTAGTATTCAGTAGCGAGCACTTCCTTTTTGGTGACATCACGCACATTAACCAGCAGGCGATAATTTGTCAGGGAGCAACATATAGTCTGTCATGTCTGTTGGCCACGACACGACACAAATTTATGACTCTATAATCACCTAATCTGACACAGTGAACATTTAAACACAGAAAAAATCTTGTAGTCTGACCTCGGCATAAAGCTGTGCCTGATATAGGGTTATCAAAAATACTGACTTCGGTACTTACTCGATAAGAAACATTTTAAACAGATACAACATTCATTTGCTACCATCTCAAGGTTATTGATACCAGCAGCACTTTTTCTGCCTTCTGCACACCAACACATAGGGACGTTCACACACACACACACACACACACACACACTGCGCTGCCGCAGGAGAGCCTCTCTCTCCTGCAATCACTAACTTGCTCCGGCTTGTTGTTGTCTCATATGCATGGATATCTTTTCCCAAATGAAAGAGCCTTGTCAGCATGACAACTGTAAGTGTAGACTAACTGATGTGTAGATTAACATCATCTCACACACTCGCACAAGCTGGTTTTGAGTAAAAATATGTGGCTTTGTGTGCAGAGCATGAATACAAGCACACACAAGGTCGAGAGCAGGCTGACTGCTGGAGCAGATGTGGGACATTGTTGGCCCACCTCCTATGTAACCTGACACTGATATTACCTTAAGGTGACTGGATCCTTCCAGCCCTTCCAAGCCAACAAAGAACAACAAAAGTAAAGAAAAAAATTAACTCAGAGGACCTCAACCAGCCTACAACTGCTGCTGTAGACACACAACACACTCTATTTGAGGAGAAGCTCATTGCGGCAGAATTGCAGCTATAAGACAACTTTTAGCAGGTCCTAACAAAACATCCTTTGACTGCGTGTCACAAACACACACACACACACTCTTACCAGCCGCCATAGTTACTTTAATCTGGCTGACTTGGAGAAAAGCATGGCCAGAGGCCGACGTGCCTTAACTCCAGCACTAGAGCATATGTTTAAATTAATGAGTTAGACACAAATCAGGTTTTTCATGGATCATCTTAACTTTGTTAACAACAGTACCCATTTTTCGGAGACTAAAGTGGTTTCACACTAGGAGCTAGGCTTGGGTTGGTGTCCAGTTTTACCAGTCCAGTCTGGTGTGCGTGCTCAAACTTAACTTGCACTGACACCCCACGGTCCGACAACGTGCATAAATCTAACTCGTAAGCAACAAGCAACAAGACAGCATGATTAACATGTTATGATGTTTGATTCGACTACAAACGAAAACGAATGACAGCCAGACTGTGCGTGCTATTCAATTTAGACCTCAGCTGCTGCTGCATAACACTGTGTAACGTTATAAAGACATACAGCCTTACGTTTACCTAGTAGTGTCAGAAGGAAGGGGAGTTTCTATCATTAACCGCGGCTCAAATAATCATTTCTGCTCCATAATAGTTGCAGAAATTCCAGAAAGCTTAACAATGATGCAACTGTGTTCATAAAATAAACTGGAGGTCTGTTAACGTGTCGTACAGCCACCGTTGAGATGTTAACTTGGCTAGTAGCGTCATATAATCATCATATCTGCCCTGTACCAGTTGGGAAAGTTCCAGAAATGCTAAAAAACTTAACAACATTGTGTCTGCGGTCATTGCCTAATTCTGTGGAGTAAGTTAACAATATTCATTTTGTTGTACAGGTCTGCAGTATTTACACGAAGCACCTGTTAAGTCCCAGTGTCTGGATGTCAGTGACGTCCGGAGAATCTCAACACTGATTGGCTGTCTTGACACAAACACTTTGTGTCACTCAGTTCAGTTGGCTGAGACGTGCGAAACCTAGCAGTGAAAGTCCGGTATACCAGTCTGATTTGATATTTGGCTTAATATCAAACCGGTTAAGAAATTTTTGCACCATCCCAACCCTTCTAGGGGCCCAAGCCCAGATCCAAGCAGGCTCAGCCCCAAAGTACATTTGATTAGTGTGAACACAAGCGCTCCGTGCTTTGGCACGTTTCACAAACCATACCTGAGTAAAGGTGAAAATATGGACTCGGGCACGATTCATGTGTACTCGGGCACGGTATGCATCAGATGTGAAAGCAACCGGGCCCAAACAAGGAAGTAGTGCTTTGTGATTGGCTGCATAAGAGCATTCTTGTTCTTTTCATGACACACAGCTGTTGCCTAGCAACCATGACATGGCAGTTAACTTGAATGCATGTAAAGAAGAAACCAGAAAATTTTAGTTTGTCATTTTAATACATATTTAATGTATGTATTCCTCCACAGCCACTGCGTCGTCCATTACATTAGCTTAAAAAGAATAAGTGCTGCTTTTATTCTTCTTGAGACTGCAAACCAGCTATGTGCATACTGCCACCTACTTTACTGGATTGTGAACATACGCAGGCGTGCTCACACATGGAACAACGTTACTTCTGTGAAAGCGGGCCTTGCAGGGGAGAGGGGAGTGGGAGCACTTGTGCTCGGTACAAAACAATCGTGCATAATGTGAAAACGCCCTAAATCTCAAGTCCAAAACACTAGTCGCATGCAATGAGCCTAATTCATGAATGTTTTGTGGTATCATAAATTTGTTTTTAAAAATGTAATAAGAGAAGGAACAAAAAAAGAAAAACAAGTATCTGATTCATGAAATATCAAGTGCTTTGTTCTCAAGCATTTGAATATCTTGATGCATTAGCGTTGTTTCCCTGTAGGATACTCTACGACACACTACTACACTACAGTCAGAGCAGCAAACCATAGAGTCCTCCTCGGGAAGATGTTGTCACTTAGACAGAGATTCACAAGTGTAACTAACTACTATCTAACTGGAGAGGTTGAGAAGCACCACTTTTAATTGACCAAACCTAAGGCAAGACTGAACTGCTTAAATGCACACAAAGATACACGCGTGCACGTATACTGTATGCACACACACTCCAGGGAGCGAGCCTGGTTATGTCCGACTGCAGAGCTTAGGATGACTCAAGCCTGAAGCTATTTCCTCCAACCACAAGCCCAACTGGCTGTAACTCTGGTTATATAAAGATGATATTCTTTTTCCCATCCTCCTCACCCGCCGCCCCCCATCCTTTATTGAAACTGGCTCCAAACACACACAGGGGAATAAGGGAGAGACGAGGTAATAAAAAAGGAAAGGAAGTATGAAGTAAAGAAAAAGAGAAACAAGAGAGTGTTGTACAAGAAACCCATTTTGATCTCTCGACTCTGCTGTTTTCACTACAAACTTATGAAGGTAAACTGAAAAAGTTTTGTGCTTGAGGGAGAATTCAGAGTTATGAGCATAAGAAACTGCTTCAGTATGCAAAGGAATCATGTAATAACATTTGAGCATGCAAAAGGGATTCTGGAAAGCTGCTCCTGTTAAAGAAGAAAACTCAAACTGAGAGCAAAGTTTCACAATTTTCATTTGAACTGAAAGTAAAGGGTCATCCTGTGAGACCCTCCCCTCTACTCTCTGAGTTGGCATTGTTTTAATCACCAGATGGAGACAAAGAATAATATTTGGTTTCTGTATTTTCTTTTAAATTTAAATGTGCTAATGCTAAGTTAGAGTCCACTTGTCCAGGCAGACCTAAGAGTCTCAGACAAACGGAAGAAATTCCTGTCAGATATGATCTGTGTTCATTATTTGCACTGTACGCACAATGATAGGCCTGTCACGATAACAAATTTTATTGGATGATATACTGTCTGAGAAATTACTGCGAAACACGATATTATTGTCATTGACATTTAAGATAATTTTATGTCACTGATATGATAATATAGCAAAATAATGCAAGTAAACCCTTTCAAAGAGCAATGCAACTCTGCACAAACTGTTACTAATTACTAAAAGAATTAGAGACACCAAGAACAATAAATAAAATGGCCTCTCATGCTCATTCACTCACTTACTATTCCCTATATAGTGCTTAATAAATAGTGAGCTATATAAGGACTGATCTAGATTTCGAACACTACACTGAAATTCTCTAAACATCATTGCATCAGCAGATGCACCAGATATTCGTGTGATGCAAGTGGGCGCGCCCCGCAGCACATAAACAAAGGAGGACAGCACTAAAATGTACGGAAGCCATGTTGATGTTGCTCATTAATTTTTCGGTTAATTCCCAAATAAATTGTTGAAATTTCAATGATGTCGAAGTTTAATTTTGCGAACTATGGTCCTGTGTCCTGATTGCAACCTGTAAAAGCCCACGTTCAATTTAGTCGACAGCTAATTTAGCTATCGGAGGCTTAAGCTGATTCTTTGAATGTTTCGCTGCTTCTGGTAAAGTTTCTGCTTCTCAGCACAGACGTAGGTGAAGACAATCTCACCTCAGGCATCTAATAAGACGTCTTCGGTTACTTTGCTGACCAACTTCTATTAGCTAACATTAACATACTAGCTAACAAAAACAAACCAGCAGTGAAATTGGACTGAGTGGTCTGTTAACTTTACAGTCAACAGTCAAACTTTTACTGGCAAGTAAACAAAGGTCTACACACCTTAGCTTAACTGTCTCTACCCAGACAAAAGCACCTTAATGTTACTTGGGAATGCTCTAGCTCAGTTTTTCCCAAAGCGGGGGCTGGGGCCCCCCGGGGGCCGAAAGACACAGAGGGGGGCCATGAGATGCCTTCCAAAAAGCAAATTAAAAACAAACAAACAAACAAAAAAAAAGATAATTGCATATTTAGCCCATTATTGTACAAATTCTGGTTGTATTCTCTCATAAAATCCTTAAAAATAATATTAGCTATTAGGCTGTTGTTCTGTTGTGTTGTATTGATGCCCGTGTAGGCCTAATAGTGCGTTTGCACAGCTGTGCACGTTGTATGCCACCTCCAGGGTGGATGGGGGTCCCCAGTCTCTGGCACTGATATTTTCGGGGCCGCAGGCTGAAAAGTTTGGGAACCCCTGCTCTAGGTAACATTGGCGATTGTAGCATGTGTGAAGCCATCTATAAGCTCTGGTGGTGATGAGCTGTTGTGTCGCTTGGTGTAAGTAAAATGGCAATATTGAGACCAGAAAACTTATCAAGTTCATGTTTATATATCCTGTCAACATATTGATTATTGCGAGAGGCCTACAGAAAAACAAACTTACACACAAACTATTCCTTCTCTTTTACTCTCCACACAGAGCAAAGCCGCCAAAATGTAACTGGTCAATATGATGTGCACAGCATATCAAGACCAGAATTCTTCCAATTCAGCTTTCACATACAGATATTTGTTTATAGAAATTATTTTTCATAATCAATTGTTGGGATCCACAGATGAAGACGTTCATTTTGGGGATTTCAACAGGACTGTTTTGAATAAACATGTTTCTCATCTG
>JAPQLA010000001.1:1063779-1075493 GCA_029822935.1 Naso vlamingii | reverse complement strand
TATTTATTTATATATTTATATATATTTATATATTTATTTTTTTTTTTTTTTTTTTTTTTTTTTTTATGTAATTACTATTTGAAAATTCCAAAAATCACAACCCAATCCCACTGGGTATTATTCACCTCTGTTCTCACCTGGCCAGTGCAGCTTTAATTTTGTGTCCTTGTCATTAAAAAGTTCATGGTTTCAGTCAAATTTATCGCCATGTACACGTGGATACTGCTGCATGTTTTACTTAACTCCTCACAGAACATAAAAAAGCCGGGACTCTGTGCCAACATAAAAAAACAGAGTGTGATTATTTGTTAAACTTTTCTGATGGGGATCAACAGATTATTGGTTCTGCAGATAATTGGCTTAGATACTCATAATTTTTCATGTTTTCAGTACTGGCATATTTTTACTGACCAGCGGATTTAAAAAAAATCCCCGTGTGTGATGCATGTACTCATCTGGCGCAGTGACTACTGAACACACCTGTATCTGGTAAGATGGTGTGCAGCACATGCCAAGAAATTGTCTGTTTGGCAGCAGCAAATACTTTGTGTACTTTTTTTTTTTTTTTACATGTTTTGTTCTGATATTTCAGGTTATATAAAAACATTCCATTAAACCTATGCTGGTTTACAGCATAGGTTACAGCAGGTAGCCTGACATTTAGATCTTCCGATTAGTGCAAATTTTGGAACAAAATTTTAAATTTTACTGCAACTGAATATCTGCCTCAAGTATCAGTATCGGCTCTGAAAAACCACATCAGTCGATCCCTGTTTTTTGACATGTACTTAATTTCAGTCAGTACAAAGGCACAATATTTAATATTTAATGTGTTCTAAAAACATCCTCTGAATTTGATGCCAACAGCACATTTTAAACTGTTTGGAATAAGAACAACAATAAGCTGTTAAAACTGTAGAATCATTATTTGATACATAGTGGCGTCCTCAAAAGCTTCAGTCATTCAGATGCAAGGATGGCGCGAGCCTCACTGCTTTGAGAAACATGACTGTATGAGGGTTTTACACATTGGCTCCAGAAAACTTCTTGAAACTGTTGAGGAAAAACAGATCTTTTGCAGATGACTGCATTCCGGTTTTATTTATGTTGAACACAGCGTCCTGACAGGTTTTTGGAAATGGGGCTGTACATGAATGGACAGGGTTTAACACTCAGGCACTGGAGGCACAAGAGTGCAGAGAGAAAGAGAAAGCTAGCTGAAAATCTTGCATTTTGATGACCGTGCTGACTAGAGATGCACAGATCGGCTTCTCCGTCATCCGAATCCACATGTACAAATTAATAATCCACCCCTCAGCCACCCGGAATAATTAATTATCCCATTTACAGATCCGCAACCCTGCGTGGGTATTTCAAATCATTATTATTTCTGGTATTCACAGATAGTTGTTGTGAGATCACTGAAGTTCATTGTTTGTTTTTCTTTCATTATTTTTTGTGCGGCAGCGGTCGCGCTCGAAGCTGCCGCTCTGAGAGGAGATTTAAACGATCAGTAGCATCGTGTCTCAGCTGCTCTGCGCAGTGTGCGCAAATGATCACACATTACCACAGGCTGTTTCCCAGGCGGATGTAAAAGCTGATGATATGACACAGAATTAGACTGCTCTAAGAAAAATGAACATTTAGTTCAAGTCATTTTGGCCAATATAGTGATATATAGATATATTTTCTGCATGATTTTATCCGCCCAAATCCGGTCCGCGATTAATTAATATGTTAATTAGCGTGACCCGAATCCACCCAGCATGCGGGTACCCGCTGGCCCCGCTGACCTTTGGAACCCTGGTCATGTGCTGATGAAGTGAACCTGTGATTCTTTAATCAGTTCACTAAGCTGGTTCTGTTGTTGGTTTCATCTGGTAGTTAGCAGGCCTGAGTACTTAATCATAATTCATCTCTGACTAATCACTAGTTTTCATGGTTCACCTGTTTGACTTTAATGATGCATAAATCTCTTCTTAATTTAAACTGAAAAACACTGGAACAACCTCCTGCAGACCTGATGGCTGACACAGTGTCGTTAAGGGTTCTCCGATAAGCAGAGGAATAATCATCATTACTAGCTGCCTGAACTTCATGTAAAAAAAAAAATTAAAAGGCCAGGTTGTGTGACTGCACATGCTCATACTTTATGTGCGTGTGTGTGTGTGTACCTTTTTTAAGTCCTTGTGTCTGTTCAGGCAACAAGTCAAATCGTCGTGTTCCGACGCTCATCAGTTTCTCCACCCGCTCAGCTGTCATGTCTAATGGACTGGGAAGCTTCTCGCATACCATCGCTACAATCTGCATTAAAGAAAACCAAAATATGCAAGCACAAAACATCGCCAAAAAAAAAAAAAGCTCATGAGGCTGCCAAACAAAAACAAATACAAGTGGACTCGCTTCAGACACAGCTAAAGGATACAGAGGACAGCCTGAGACACGGGCAGCCACTGGCTACAGATGGCCGACAGGAGGACTTTAGGGTCGGAGTGACGAGTGTCTCTGGCTATCACCTTCACCCCGAGTGATGTCACCACCTTCTCCACTTTCTCTTTGTCTCTGGTCACAGAATCACACAAGACATCTTTACAAAAAGACACGGGAACAAACAGCAACTACTCGGAGCAGCATCTCTTCCACTCCGGCTATTCAGTGAAAACAAAATGACCACACAAGTGTCACGATTGGATTATGTTATCCAAGCTTTTTTCGACCGGGGTTATTTCCCATAAATGTTATAATTGCAGCTCTAGGTAACTTTGTCCTCTCCATCTTCTTCACATTAAAATATCTTAAAAAAAAAAGGATTCATCCAGCAGTGAAGCAGCTCATCATTTTGAAACATTAAGCAGTTTTAGGATCAAATCTTTCACCCACCTCCGAGTGACAACTGCATCATATAAACTCCAAATGTTGTCCAACACAAGCTGCACAAATAGCTGCTTCTTTCCTTTGGCCTACAGCAAAGAGGGGAGCAAAGACACATCAGAATGAATTTAAGAGAAAAGCAAAGAAACAAACGTTTGACAGAGCACTTTTTTCAGCAGAATGCATCACTCAGATGTCAAGGCCGATGCAAAACGCCACTTCACAGCCACAAAGATCACAGGCTCATGCATTAATTGACATTTGAATGTTGTTTTGTCTACAACAAAATATTACTGCATTGCAACATTTGCAGTAGGGCTCACAATCTATCAATTTGCCGATTTTATAGGCCGACATCGGCCTATTGCAGATATATCTATATTGGAATTTAAGGTCTCCAATATGTGCAGATATTAAAACTGTTTTTTAAGGCCAGAAAAAATGCTTGGATTAATAAGTTAAAGGAGAATTATTATGCTTTTCCATCTTTTCTGATCTATAAATGTTGTTTCACTGTCAGATACTCGTGTTAAACGATGCCAAAGCGTCACATGATGAGGTTCATGCATTTGGACTTGAGCCCTGCAGGCTGTTTCAGTCGGCTCTGCACGCTGTGTTTTACAGTGTGTTTTTTACAGTGTTTTTCCCAGTAAATTGCCTAAAAATACAGTTTTTTTAAAAAAAGTGTTTTTCCAGTGACGTTAATGTGTGCTGGACTTCCTTATATGGGCATGCCAGCTCGTGCACACAGCGCTGTGTCTGCCCCTCCCCCACTCTGCTCAGACACCGCTGTGCTCTGTTCTCTGTTGGATTACATTGCCAGGACTTTGTTCCAGATGGCTTCAATAAAGTTGTTTTGGGTTTTTTTGGTCTTTTTTTTGGGGGGGTGAATGAAGGACAGTTAACTTCGTTAAACTTTCCTAAAGAGGCGAACACCAGACAGAAGTTGAGAGCGTTCCTGTTTGTGGATTTATTTACTTCCTCAACATGAGCACATGAGCTGGATAGATAGATAGATAGATTGAGATATTTATTGATAACAGACAATGTTTGATAAAAACATACATCGACACAACTGCTGCCAAAGGGATAAAAACACAAAAAGCCACAGCTTATTTCCATTGTGGTCCCTTGTGTGAGTGTGTGTGTCCGTGTGTGTCTGCAAGTGCATGTGCATAATGTCAATGGGGGAATGTGTGGGTGTGCCTCCACACAGAGAAGTTGGGGTGGGGAGACATTTACAAGGTACAATAACTATAACAATAAAATTGACAATATAAAAATAATTCAATGCACAGTTGCAAAAACGAGGTATATCAAACAATCTTCAATTTCAAGCTAAAAAGTCCCTCTTTAACCATCCCTTTAGGGCATTTTTAAAAGAAATAAGTGATCTCATGCTCTTCACAAATGAAGGCAAACCATTCCATGCCACACATGCCGTATATCTGAATGTATTTTGACCTATATTTCTTTTAAATCTGACAGGAACCAGATTTGAGGATCTCCCCCTTGTGGCATGTTCATGAACATCACTAACTTTAGTAAAGTAACTCTTCAGGTAATCCGGTGCAGCATTATTTAAAATCCTGTAAACCATACATAATTTAATTTGTGTAACACGTTCCTCAACTCTGAACCATTTCAGGCTGTCAAAATGTTCAGGGAGGAGGTGAGTTCTGGGGTGCAACTTAAGTATTATTCTAACTAATTTGTTCTGCGCAGACTGGAGCCTAGTTTTAAGTATTTTGGGGATAGCACAGTACCAAGAGGAACAGGCATAATCATAATGACACTGCACCAGAGCTCCTGATAAGATTTCCAGGGCTCTTCTGTTTAAGAAAGTGGACAGTCTAGCTATAAACCTAACTCGCTGATTTACTTTTGAAATAACTTTTAGCGCCATTTTTTCTCCTGATAATCTGCTATCCAAAATACATCCCAGATAAGTCACTTCCTCTTTCGCTGCGATCTCACAATCCCCCAACATTACTCTGAAGACTTGGGATTTCGCTAATCTGATACTTGAACCAAAAAAGATTGATTCAGTTTTTCCAATGTGTAGTGATAGCCTATTGTCTGTCAGCCATGAGTTGATCTTACTAAGCTCCTAACTAAGGGATTTGTCTACCTCCCTTTTGTCCCGATGCAAAACCAGTATTGCAGCATCATCGGCAAAAAGGAACAGATTATTATCACAGGCTGCTTTCATGTCATTTTCACATAAATCAAAAAGAGCAGAGGTCCTAAGATGCTCCCTTGGGGAACACCACAAGTTGACTGAAGTGGTGAAGAAATAGTACCATTCACCTCCACTACCTGCCGACGCCCCTCAAGGTATGACCTCACCCACTGTATAGAGGCACTGTTGAATCCCAAGGCCTTTAGTTTAAACAAAAGAATACTAAAATTCACTGTGTCGAATGCTTTTTGGAGGTCCAACAGGACCATCCCACAATATTTACCATCATCTATTTCGGTTCTAATTAAATCCGTCAAGTACAAGAGACAAGTGTCTTTAGAATGTGATGGTCTGAATCCTGATTGAAATTTGTACAAGAGGTCGTTTTGAGCCAAATATTCATTAATGTGATCAAAGATGATTTTCTCCATCACTTTGGAGACCGAGTTTAAAATTGAGACTGGACGGTAATTACCCGGGTCCAGTTTACTACCCTTTTTATACAATGGAATTACTCTAGCCAATTTAAAATCATTGGGGACATGTCTTTGTTCAAGTGATAGATTTATAATAAAGGTTAAGCAGGGCGTGATAGCCTCCGCCACATCCTGCAAAAACCTAACTGGAATCTTATACTGCCCCGTTGCCTTTGCAGGCTGCACGGCCTTGAGCTTCTTAAATACAGTGTCCTCAGATACAGCAGAAAAGGCAAATGCATCGGCCTGGACCACCCTCCCCCTGTAGAAATTCTGCACATGCTTTTCCCCATAAGAGTCAGTCTGTCTAGGCAGCTTCTGCACTAGCTAATTTGCTATAGTAACAAAAAAATGATTAAGACTATTAGCTACACTAACATTTTCAGTTATAAGTGAACCTCCTATATCTAGTTTGATGTTTTTAACTTCAGTTTTAAGCCTGCTGCTATACCCGGTTTGTTTTAGACACTGCCAAAGCTGACGGGGGTTAGACCTGTGCTCTGATATTTTTTTATTAAAAAATTCTGCCTTTGCCTTCTTAATGAGCCTGTTGACCTCATTTCTGAGGGTCTTAAAAGTTTTGAAGACCTGTTCATCCTTACTTTTCCTGAACTCAGAAAGTGTGTCATTCCTTTGCTTGATAGTTCTTAAAATTTCTTCATTTACCCAAGGTTCAGATCTAACTTTGAGATGTACTGTCTTAAGTGGAGCTATTTCATTTACCACAGTTAAAAACATAGTTTTGAAAATTCTCCACGCATTATTTACAGACACACACCTGAAAACTGGGGACCAATCCATATTCAACAGTTTTTGGTTGAGCTCCGCTCCGCTGTAAGTCTTCATTGATCTTATTCTGGCTGAATTATGATAACCCAGAGCTGATTTCTGGACCTTACGCGTACAGAAAATAAACGGCTAAACTGCTGCTAAAGGACCACATGTTGCCTTGTCCTGTTGAAGAGGGAGAAGTGTGAGCTGTAAGTAACATTTTATCAGTGTCCTAGCTGTGTTTTATTTGTCAGTAAAGGGGTTGTGAGTACAGCCGAGCGAGGAGGTGCACATGAGGGAAAGGGGGAGGAGAAACCAACACAGACTGTCTGGAGAGAATGCAGAAAATACAACAAAGAGAGAGGGCGCGAGTCACAGTTTTCTGAAGACCTACAGACTTTACTGTTCAGTCAGTTGTATCTAGCTGCTCTACAGGAGTCCAACATCAAAATGAAAGACCCAAAAATGAGTATAATAAATCTCCTTTAAAATGGTGTAATCACATAGTTTATCCAGCAGAGGGCGGCCCATTATTTAATTGGTAATAAGTGAAGTGTTTACTGTTTGGTGCACTGATGTTTGGCATAAAGTTTATTGAATTTCCTGCCTCCATACAGTATCTTTGTTACATGTAGTGATAATCACAATCATAATATTACATACAGAATATCAGCTGATTTATCGATATTGGAATTTTCCTCCTCCACGTTATTGGCATCAACCCAAAAAATCTCATATCAGTCGGGCTCTGATTTCTACTGTATAAGCTTACATTCCTCGTAGGTTGGGCACAGAGCAATGGCTACATATACATAACTTTTACATTAATGTAATAAACTATGTGGATTTTGGGGGTATTTAACTGTCTAGGTTTGCCTAAATTTTCGTTTTGGTATTTAGTCTTAAAAAATTTCTAATTTATATTTCAGGAATGAAAATGTGATGTAATATTGAATCCATTTGACCTAACAGGATGTAATTTCTTCAGGCTGTTGCTTTGTGAATGGGCTGAGAGACGAAATGTGCATTAACACGTCAGTCTGCTCTTGAATGTGAAATGAACCAAGTCTCTTCTTTGTTCAGCCAAAAACCTTGAAGCCCCTCAAACTTTATTCTAAGCCAAGGTTTCTGCAAAGGAGCTGCAGGTGAACACACTGTTGTTCATGTAATCTGACTCAATCTTCTACTCTCTTGGTGGATCAGGAACAGCTGTGTTGCCAGCGTTGCATTTTACTGAACCAACTAACTCAGACAGCGAGCTGTAGAGCTGCATGTACCAACATCCTGCCTCCATTCTTCGAGGTAAAAAGGTTAACAGTCTGCACCTGCCCAACGTGATGTGATTGGCTAAAAACATTAACATTTCTCACCTGACCTCCCCAATGCAATGTGATTGGTTAAAAACATACACAGACGGACACATGGAAAGCGTAAACCCTATGTCTCTCCAAACCACCTACAGACGTTCGGTCCTCCGGGGGGGCGAAACAAAAACAGCCTTTAAATGTTACTTTGCTTGTCTGCAGCCACTCATGTACTCACTTTTTTGGCACAACTACTACATGTACTAGTACTCATATTTTTGTACATCTTGTTTAAATGTTAGTGTTTCAGTGGTGTCTCAGATGTTGGTGGGGAACAAAAAAAAAAAATCAACGTGAAGCATCAGTTTAAGTTTTTTTGCACGTTTAGCATCTGACTAATCAAAGCTAAAGCAGCGTTAAAGCAAAGAACACGGGAGAAAAATAAAAATACATGTAAAATTAAATTAAAAGGTTAATGGAAATATTTTTTAAAAATACTTATAATCATTACCTGAGCTCCCTTCATGATCTTCTTTGCTTTTGCATTTAGGTAGAAATCTCCCCACAGTGTCTTCAGCAGCACCTCGACCTTAATGCCCATTCTCTGACTATAGATGTGAGCAAACTGCTGGATGCTGCAAAACACAAAAATAATCAACTTGATGCAGGTTCACTGTCAACAGAAAAGCATAAATGTTTAATACAAACCATTCATCAGTGTTCACATTTCCCTTTCAAAAAAAAAAACGTGCCTGTGAGCAGCTTCAACACAATCTGAGCACACATGACGGTGTAGCTGTCTGAATCACAGCTTCCTCCTTTTGGACAGACAGACAGATGGACGGACGGATGGACAGACAGACAGATGGACGGACGGATGGACAGACAGACAGAGAGATGGACGGACGGATGGACAGACAGACAGACAGATGGACGGACGGACAGACAGACGGACAGAGACAGACAGACAGATGGACGGACGGACAGACAGATGGACAGAGACAGACAGACAGACAGATGGACGGACGGACAGACAGACGGACAGAGACAGACAGACAGACAGACAGATGGACGGACAGATGGACAGACAGACAGACAGATGGACAGACAGACAGACAGACAGCTGAAGTGAGTCTCAGCTGTCTCCGCTCAGACTTCATTTGTTTGGTTATAGCAGCGAGTTACAGCAGGGACACGTCTCCCCTCAGAAGGTCTTCATGTCCTCATCATTGTCTGTCAGGCACCTGACGACCGATCACAGACACTCTGTCACTGTGTCTGAATGCTGAGTTCATTCAGGAAGAAGTATTTTACTCTCAAAGTCCTCAGCTGAACTTTAAAAAGTAAAAACAAGTGGGTGCTTGTTTGGTTGGATCGTGTTGATGGTCACATGTATTAAATTTAAGTTGACAGTGCCATCTAGTGGATATTTGAAAATGTGTTCAGCAGAATCTGACTGCAGTGGAGTGCAGTTAAATTAATGAGAACAGTTCTCTTCAGCCACGAGGTACAGTCACCTTCATCAGAGACAGATGTTCAGCAGGCACTCTGTGACAAACCTGCTGCTTTTATTTTTACACACATTAAGAGGAAAACGCTGCCAGCAACATGACTCTAAATTTATGACCCCTCACACTCCGAACCGAGCTGAGCCATCAAGTGGAAATGAGGTGGAAAGTAATTAATCACATTTACTAATGTTTTTTGTGTACCTTTTTGAGTATTTTTTAAGATGAGTAATTTTACATTACAGTACATTTTGTTGGAAGTAACTGGACTTTATTACATTTTAAACAGCTTCAATAGGAAAGTAAAAACCAAACAGCTAAAACAAGAAGTTTCTTCAAGTTTTCTAATGAACTGCCACTAACAGTCCATCTGATTGGCTCTGGCTGACTCACTGCAGGACCAGAGGGTGAACAACAGTCAATCTCACACAGACAGCAAAGAGACGTGGGGGCGCAGAGATGGAGACCGATGGAGAGATGATATTACACCCCCCCACAACCCCCCAAAAAGCAACCAAGTAACTTTTACTCTCAGTACATTTAAAATGAGCTACTTTTGACTTTTACTCGAGTACATTTTAAGGTAATTTTACTTGTACTTACTTGCGTAGACTTTGTTTGTACTCTTTCCACGTGTGGGCTTAAGTTAGTTGGTTGTTCCAGAGCTGACTTCACTTTGAAGCACTGGGGCAAAAAATGAAGTGGAGGTGAGACTGACACTCCACAAAGGACTGCTGCCGTGGAACACTGCTGCGTAACCTTGTTTGATTTAATTAGTATTTATTTAAAATAGGGATGCACAATATTATCGATACTGGCTTTAAAATTAAATATCGGATATCAGCCAGCACACTGATATCCACCGATAAAATAACCGATAAAATAACAGGCTGCTGTTCAGTTGATTAAACACGGAGTCAACACTATGTTTCCCATGTTCCCTGTGGACAGACATTATGTTTACTGACTTTGTCTCGTGAAAGAGGACAAATTCGTCCTGGTTGTGGGTTTTGTTCTGACTGTCTCAGGGAGCATCGTCCAGTTTGAAGTCAGATGGATCTGACTCGTTTTGTTTAAAAGCAACTGTCATAAATAAATAAGACATGTTTTACGTAAGTTCAAGTATTTTCCTTCTTTTGCACACAGAATGAATATTACATCATTTTAAGCTTTATGTATTATGCCTGTATCTGCTGACAGGCCAACGGTAAGAATACACATAATAAAACTGTCTGTAAATTCCACTACAGAAGAGACTTGATGATCTCTGCAATTAAGTGTGGGAATAAAATATACATATACATCGATATCGGTATCGATGATCAGCTGAATGGGTTATAAAATATAGGCATATTGGATATCGGCAAAAAATCCAATATCATGTATCCCTAATTCTAAAAATATGCGCACAGTGCAAGTTCAATATGAACTGAAGTAACAAGTTAAAAGACGGGGCCTCGGGATGCAGTGATGTCATTGAGTCATTGAGCACTTTGCTGACATCATTGTAAAGAACTCCTACGATGCAGCTGAAATGGTCTGATGTGTCGTCAGCAACGGTCTGTGTGGCACCGACTTGAGGTCCATACGTAGACTGTGCCAAAATAAAAGTTATATTTCAGTGATTCTCAAACTGTCTCTGAGTTACATCGAAGGCGAACAGTGAGTAGAGTATTTTTCTGCCTCCGTGCCGATGATAGCCAGGACTGGAAGGATTACGCTTTCAGGTTGTCCATCCGTCTGTCCGTCCATCCGTCCGTACAGGCTGTTTGTGTGAAAGCGATATCTCAAGAATGATTTAAAGGATTTTCTTCAAAGTTTGCACAAATGTCTACCCTGTCTTAAGGATGAACTGATGAGATTTTGTAGGTCAAAGGTCACACTACCACAAAAATCACCTCAGGCCTTTTTCATGACACACTGCTGTACTTTTAACAGTGCGGCACTTGTATGCCTAACAGAGGCATCCAACCGCCAGGTGGCAGTTCTAGATTTGAATATTAAATCACCTGATATGCAAATTCAAATATTATTGGCACTGCAGTGTTATTAGTCTTCAGTAGTGCAGCCACTGGCACTGCAACACTGGCTGCACAAGTCAACCAACAATTTACAAGCTACAGTTCAGGTTTCCACACTTTGGTTTTAAAATACAGTTTGAAGTTTTGCTGCGTTCCCGCCTGGTGTCCACACTCCACCAGCATTTAAGGACACCTGAAAACAGGGCAGAAATTTCATGGCCGCCGTGCCCGTCATTTTGTCCATTTGCTCCTCAAAAAACGTCATGCCCTGTGGCCACAGAGGTCTTTGTGCCCCGCTCGCACTTGGCCAGGGTTGTGTTATTGTTATTTCGCGATTTTCTCTTGCGCCTCGCTTCTGTCGTTACAGTATTTAGACACCGATGTCTGTTGTTGGGATTCTGATAGGTTATTGATCAAACGCTGCTGAAACAGCAAGGGCAGAGTTTGACTACCCTGGTACGAACCACTGAAAACCGCCACCATAACAGTAGTTATTCAAATCTGTCGCCGCCCAACCAGGAGACTTAATCAAACTCATCCTGATGATGCTACAAAGCTGGAGACAAGAGGGAAGATTTGAG
>JAPQLA010000001.1:990223-1002314 GCA_029822935.1 Naso vlamingii | reverse complement strand
TCTCCGTCCTTCTGTATGGAGCAGAAACCTGGCCACTTACCAAGACCCTGGCAGCCAGAATCAACGGCTTCGACACCAGAGCACTGCGTACAATCAGGGGATCAAATGGCACCACCGAGTCTCCAATAGCATACTCCGGGAACGCACACAACAACCCCCAGAATCCCGCTTGGCGGCACAGCGCCGGATGCACTGGTTTGGTCACATCCAAAGACTACCCCCTGAACATCCCACACATGCAATCCTCCATTTCGATCCAAAAACAGCTGGATGGCGACACCCTCACGGGAAACCCCGCACGAGATGGATGGACATCATCACCAGGGACCTACAACACCTGGGCCTGTCTTTGGCTGAAGCTCTGCCTATTGCCCTGGATCGACCAAAATGGAGAGGCCTGGTGAACCTGATTGGCTCTACGCACGACGCCGCCTTCGACGTCGAGCAGGAGACCTGATGATGATGATGAGTAAGATACAGTCTGATTTGGTGGAATTATACTGTTCACAAATTACATTTTTGAGGGACAATGGCCTCCAGGAGACTCTACCCCATATATCTCTATCTGCATGTATTTTAATCATTAAAATTCAAATTTGGCTTTTCAAATTCAAATTTAACATTTTCTGTGGGGTGACAAGCTCAGAGATGTTTTTTTCTGCTTCACACAGACTTCATAGCAATATAAAAGAAATACCAATCATACAGACCAAACGCAGTCTTGGAAAGCTGATGACAAACTGAACAGATCATTACAACAGTAAAATAAATAAAATTACAACAGATTGTCTCTAAAATCAGACTTCCAAAGATATGAGTGGAAAGTATTGCTCTTTCAACTGTATTCATAACTTTTTTATTATTCCTTTTTTTTAATAAACTGCATAAGAATGTGGTTTAATCTGCTACTTCAGTGTAAAATATCAACTCTACCACTGACAACCCAGTAACACATTAACCACATTTATGCACCACCCTGATGCAGTCCAGCTACAGACTGGGTTTTCACCTGGTCTTGTTTTCTTGTTGCGCTGTTGTCTTTGGGTGCTCCTGCGTTGTAAATCCTGTTGAAATGCAGGTTAATGTATGCAACTTGATTAACTATGAAGTTGTCTTAATACTGAGATATACATCGCAGATACTTTTGTATGCATGTTATTTGAGCTCTGGATGATGCTGCCTAGCCAGCCAAAGACCTAACTGCACATTACTCTTGGCAGCTGAGAGGGTCATGCTGTTTGTTCTCTTGGAAGAATTCTCAGAGCCTGATGAAATAGGTCTACATACATGTTCCATGAAATAAAATGCACTGAATGTTACAGTCAGTGCCATTGCCATCCAGAATAAGAGAGAAAATCCCAATTAAGTGAAGAAGTCTGTGAAAAATGTGGTTCCTTATGATAGCAATCCAACATTTGCTTTGCATTTCAGGTTGACAAGGCAAACATTCAAGGTGAGAATAAATCCACTTCTAAAATTTGAGTCTCTGTGTGAGTTAATTAATTTAGAATGAGTAGCCTATTAGGTCTATGGTTGTTACTGATTAGTGTTGCAATAACATAATTTAGTAATGTAAGCATTACATATTTGTAGAGTGGAGTAATGGGTAGGCCCATGTTATTTGAATGCAGCCTACAGTGCTTGGATCCATTGTGCCACTGCCTTTTTAAAATGGCCCAGTTTATATCCCTGTCACAGCTGATTGAGTAACATCTCTGACACACTCACCAAACATGCCTCAAAGGTCATTGCACACTCTGTTACGGAAACATGTCGTTCAACCCAGTAACTGAAGCAAAAGGATGAACAGTGGTGTGATTTTAATGCACCCCAGCCCTAAATAAATTAAAGCCATTGTGCTTTAGATCAGCATAAAATAGGGCCAATGATGTTTGTTAGTTTGAAAGACAATTTTGGAAGTCAAGAAAGTCACAGTTTGTCTAAAGAGAGTAAAGCACCAGTTAGTTCATGGTACAACTTATCTACTCAATGAATAGTCTTGTGTAGCCAGACCTCTCTCCACAGCACTCAGCGCTGGAGAAAGGTCGGGCTCTGAACATACACATTCTGGTACAGAGGAAAAAAAGCTTCACCTGCTTTGTTTTGCATGAGCAGCGCAAAGCCCCAGATACTGTGACTGTGTTTCTGCAAAAGAATGCCAGTAGAAAGCTCATTTTAGTGAAAGATTTAGACATGTGGAAAAGAGCCCTGGCGTTCAAATTTCTAATCCCTGTAATCAAAACTTGTTATTTCCAGCGTGTAGGCTGCTAGCTCAGAGCTTAGTTTTGTTGTTTCCTGTAGTAGTGGTGATTTTGGAACAGTAACACGCAGAGAGTGGATGGGGTGGGGAATGCTGAGCTGCTCTCTCGACACCTACTGAACCAATGGCAGTGTTATACCGCAGTGCACATCTGGTGGGTCAGACTACTCAGTAAACTATGCCAGAATGAACATAGTCACCACATTTCACTTCCATCTTCCAAAAGGAAGGAAACATTTTTAAAAGAGGTAAAAATCATTAGGCAGGCCATGTTTAGAGCCGCAGCTAGACAAAATGAGAGTGAGCCAGTTTAATGACGTAGAGGAATGATTTTTGACACTATGACATCACCTACATAAAGTTTGAATGTGTCTTTCTTTAGTCTTTTACTTTGACAGTTTACAAACAGCAACTTTCATGACTAGGAAAATTATTCATTGTTACTTTTTAGTTCTGGTTTATTTGTATGTTTACACTAACTTCTACCTGTGATGACTCAGAGATGTTTCACTGTGTAGGACACCAAGTTAGTATCTGATTGATAATAAAGTTTCTTACCTGACAAACCCCACTGATGCACATGTCAAAGGCATCTGCCCGGCAGCGTGTCCCGTCCAACACCTTGGGGGCCAGTTCAACAGTGAGACTTTTGCCTTTAGCCTGGCAGCGCAGTGCACAGGGTGCTGAGGGGTCATAAGGCGCTGGAACCCACTCGTAGGTGACACCCTGGTACTTGATGTCATTGTGGGCTGAACACTGTTGAGCCCGGAAATCACCAGACTCTGCAGGGCAATCCTGAGGAAAACAACAAGGACAAGCACATATGTTGGAATGTTAAACCACAGGAGTAATTATAATTCATTTTAGTGTGTCTTCATTATTTGGCAATCAAAGCATGAAATCAAACTCTTTGTAAAAACCTTAAATTTAATTATTAAATTTGACAGTAAGGTTTAATTCCATAATTGAACAATTTATTTAGGTTCACAAACTGATTTCTAAAATGGGTTTTTAATTTGTTGTTGAATGTAAATGTGCTTTTTTTTGTTACAAAAATACAAACAAACAAAAAAACCCTCCACAGGACACAATGAAGGTTGCATGAATCAAAAGCCACAGATAACAGTTCCCAATGAAAAAAGCTGACAGTGGAGCATCTAGAAGCTAAAGATCAGATACATCTAAAAACTGCATCCGCTGGTGTCTAACACAGGCAAATGTGAACCTGTTCACCATATCATGTTTTCAGTTGTATTATCAATAGTTTTAAACCGTTTTCCAGGAAATGCTTAACTGTAAAATAAAATGAATCAAAACTGCAAAACTACGTTTTGGTCATTGCTGGGATATATATTGTCATACAGGCAAGGATAAGAGCAACACATATCTGATTAAATAAACTAAAACTTGATTTTCATTCCATGGGGACTTTAAATGTGCTATATAACTGAGCCTGAATTGATCCCAAACACATGGCGTCTAAGGTCATTTTCTGAAACTGCTAACTATGTTGTTTTTCTTGGAAGGCAAGTCTTACAAGTCTTACAGTAAAACAAGTTACCTTCAAAAAAGTGCACGTATAAAATCATAATCTGAAAGGGGAACTAGACATTCTATTTAAGACTGCATGTGTACATGTCAAATTAATGTAGTAAATAAAGTTAACAGTGAAGAGCAGACTCACGGTGTTACTGCACGTTCTGTAGCGAATGTTTTTGCCGTCACAGCTTCTGCAAAGCAAAAAGAAAACAAAATGCTCAGCACTGTTGCAAATCAACAGGTGACTCTGTGATACCCGGGCTGAAAGAAAAAAAAGCACCTAATAAGATGATAATTTTGCACAACAGTGAGAGATGCAGACATGACAGTTCACTGGCAAGTAGTTAAGAAGGCCAAGACTGAACTTAAAGTGGGCGCTGAGGATGCAGGAGAGGGGCTGTCCATAGCTCTAAGTCACGTGACTCACACAGAGCTCATCACACTGGACACTCACGCTGTAGCTCAGAGCTGTAAATTTCTCATCTATTTCAAGACAAGAATATTTAGATCTCTTCTTAGAAACAAAAAGATATGAGAGCAAACTGCAAGCTTTGGGCACATGCAGCTCAACTGTGAGTGAAGTCACGAGTCATTGATGGTAAAGTCCAAGTCGAGGTGAAAGTATTTTATGATATTGTCAAGTCGAGTCTAAAGTCATCAAATTTTGTGATTAAAGTCCAAGTCATGTGACTCTGGCCCACAACTCAGCATGGTTCATATGTGTGCAGTACATTTCGATGGTGTGGACTGGCTCTACCAATGTTTCTATCAGTCTCTTGATCATTTTGGTTGAGACTGAAACCTCAGCAACTAATGAATTCCTGTGGTTTAAGGTCTTTTGTTTGTCAGTAAGCTCATGCTGACTTTAATAAAACAACAACGAACACATTACTAATCAGCATATGAAGGAGTCCAAATTAACACAATCTAACAAGGAAATCTGGAAACCAATAACTTGGGGCTTTTTGAGTCTTAAGTACAAATGGAAATATTGTGATGGATGTTTACATTAACTGATGGCTGAATAATTTTTACAATTCTTTTCTTTCTTCCAAAAAGGCTGACCAATCTGAGGACTGTACTACGAAGGGAGTTAAATGGGTTAGCCAGGTATGTTGAGTAGGGGTGTGTGTGTGTGTGTGTGTGTGTGTGTGTGTGTGTGATGTGTCTGGGGTTGATTCTGACTGAGTTATCATCCAAGAGCAATCCAGAACCTCCACAAAAAGTGAGGCCATGCCACCCTCCACTTGAGGATTTGCCTGCTAGAGCCCTTGCTGAAGGCAAGCGTGAATAAATCTGGTATTTATTATGGTTACATAATTGTCAAAATTACATAATAATGATACATAATAAATACATACATAATTAATGCTGAGTAGCGTAAGCTATTTATTTTTTTCAGACATATAAATCTCCAAGCTACCTTTTGTATTCCTATCTGTATTCTAATTCAAGCACTCACACACACACACACACAGAGTGAAGCACAGTCCAGACACCACACACAGACACACAAACATGTGAAACCTTAATCTTTTCATTCATTTCAAAGCTGTAACATTATCAAATCTATATACACAATGAAATAAATAAATAATACATAATGGTAGCCCCACAACACACGCATGGCGCAACATCTGCAAGAAACTGTCAGCATTTATGTGTCTGTGTGATGCGTAATGTTGCAGTACATTTGTGACTGCACCACTGCTGACGCACGCAGAGCAGGTGGAGAGGTGAAGAGAGAGAGATGTCTCTCTTGCAGAGCTGAAGGCCTTCATTGCACTCCTGTATGTTAGGGGTGTAGACTGTGGGAAAAACATCAAGATGGAGTTTGAAGTTTTTGTTCAGAGCAATGGGGCAATGCTGTTTGATCACAATGCTAACTAGGAACTGATTTCAGGAAATAATGCGCCACCCATGTTTTGATAAAAAGGAGACCAGATGTTGTGGGTTGACCACAGACAAATCTGCACACCTAAGAGAGGTGTGGGACAGGTTTGTGAGGAACTCCATAGCATAATGCAAGCCAGGGTTGGACATAACAGTAGATGAGCAACAGTCCCCAACAAAAGTAAGACAGTACAAAATGTTGTTTGGCATAAGCAAGGGCCTCCTTTGGGACAGTAAACATCAGCTCCGTACCATTGCTGGTTTGCTGGAAATGTGACCCCAAATTGGACCCCGGGCCTGTCCCACAGTTTCCTGGCCAGAGTGAAAGCTGTTTTGACTTCAGCAACATCATACGGGAGGTCTCTGAACATCTGACTCTGCCTTTCTCGGAAAGTTAATTCTCTCTTGCTCGAAATCTTGCGGAAGATGTCATTAAAGACGGGATCACGGTGAATTTTTAGTACCAGGTGTCGAGGTGGTTCATCATCTCTCGGACGTTTCCGAAGTCATCAGTAAATCTTTGGGTTTCCTCCAAACTCAGAACTTCTTCTAATAAGCCTGCTGCAAATTCCCTGAAAGCCTCACCATGCTCTGCTTCTTCTTTCACACCTGTGATCCTCAGGTTCTGTTGCTTTGATCATCCCTCCATATCTATGCATTTGTCCATGAGTCAATCAACTTGACCAGTTAGATGTTTGACCTGTGTGTCCAAGTCCACAAAATGTCTGTTGTGCGTGATGCTGACAGCTCAAGTCCATTTGATGTCTCTGCATGTGACACGATGTGGGCTTTTAGTGTTGTGATGCCTGTGTCAGTTGCAGTTTTTAAAGTAGCGCTTTTCCCTAAGAGTAACCGAGACATCTGCAAATATTATTCTTCATGGTGTGCAACTCAGAGCATAGCCATGTTGTAACGGCTAGCACGTTTTCATTGAGTTGTTTATGGTCATCTCACGGATCTAATGCCGCAGCTCCCTCAAGGCCTTCATTGGCAACATCATTCCTCAACTTGATTCCCTTTTATAAGTATGGCATTTTCTGGTTTCAGCATCAAAGTGTTTTCACAAGCACTTCAGAAATTAAGCCTTGATAAAATATATGATGACAGTATCATTTATTTGTTGAAAATGAAGTTTTAAATCAGAATGGCCAAAGCTGCTTCCAAGTGTGTCCTACCAGATCACTGCTCCCCTTAGCGTCCCCTAGTGACAACTTATGAAGGGATCTAACTATGTTACAGACAGACCAGTGTTCATTTCCTACCCTCCATTGAGGCAGCGTCGTAGAGAGTAGGAGGCTCCTCCCCCACAGGTTCGTGAGCAGTCACTCCATGAGCCCCAGGCATCCCAACCAATGTCTTCATCTGAGCGGGTCATCCTCGACACCTACAGAAGGACAAACCAGCACCAAGGTCACTGACTGCAGTCAGGTTAGATAGGGTTAGGTGACATGATTATGGAGTTAGAACAGTCTCAAAATCAATAAACATCCACAAAAAATATTTTTCAGTGTGCACAAAAATATTTGTTGGTCTATATAAATGCAAAAAGAATCCACATGCAAATGAAGAGGTTTCACAAACGTATTTCTTTTTTTCTTTTTTTTTTTTTAAGATATTTTTTGGGGCTTTTGTGCCTTTATTTACAGGACAGGACAGCTGAAGAGTGGACAGGAAACAGGGGAGAGAGAGAGGGGGAATGACATGCAGCAAAGGGCCACAGGTGGAATCAAACCCGGGTCCGCTGCGCGAGGACATAGCCGCTGTATAT
This sequence comes from Naso vlamingii, assembly GCA_029822935.1. Lineage (NCBI taxonomy): Eukaryota > Metazoa > Chordata > Actinopteri > Acanthuriformes > Acanthuridae > Naso > Naso vlamingii. Next base: position 994,854 of record JAPQLA010000001.1, on the reverse strand, counting down.
GGGGCGCCTGCTCTACCGACTGAGCCACCGGGCGCCCCCACAAATACCTATTGTATTAAACAGATATATTGGAAATCCAAATATATGTATTCCAAACAACTTGCAATTTTCATCAAAGTCATATCTGTACATAACTGTTGTGCGTTTACGAACTGCTTCTGGTTTGTGAACTTCCCTGCATTTGTATGTGGATTTTTGAGATTCCTGTAACGTGCCTCGGTCCACAAATGCAATTTTTTTAACCCAGAAAAATATCTGTAGCCAATCAAATGTTGTCCCTCCTTTCAACCAATCCACAAGAACCAGTTCTCAATGAAAGCAACCTATAGTCTTAGCATTATTCAGGGCATTCCTTTAGGTGCTGCTACCCACACTGCCAATCAAGATCTATTACTCTACCTTCCGTTAAAAGCCGAGCTGTCCATCATCCCCTGCCTACACCTGCTAGTTTCCTCTGACATCAGCACTGTCTGTGCAAATCAAAGATCAAAGTTTTTTTGGGTTATCTTTTTGTACTAAAGCTCCTGATCTTTAATTCTGGTCATTAGGATTATGTCAGTCCTGCTTGCATCAAATTAATTTCAACCATTGTTAATCATATTCATGGAATTCTAGTCATTTGGTTATCAAACACTGCAGGTGATCTACCATTCACTTACCTTCAAACAAAAAAAACTAAAACTCTTTTTATTTTTTAAGGCTGTGACTGCTTTCTAAATTTTCTTTTAGAGTTCATGACATCACTTCCCCCTTAAATATGACATCACAATGAAGTTAAGTCACAAAAAATGTCTTTTATATTCTCAATATTGTGCAGCATTTAAATGAAAAGTCTAATTACCATTTAAGCCTTTTGTCAGTGAAGTTTTTCCTTTTAAAATGAAGCTAACCGGGACTTCAATCAGGAAGAATATCGTCATGCTTTGTCCATGTGTTTATTCTCTATTATTTATTAATCCAAACAGACAATGGTCATACTTAAAAAAATGATAATTCCAGTAAAAAGAAAATAGTTTCTGCTCTCATGCTCCCACAGCAGCTAGCTTGTGGAGGCCGCAGATCTCACTCTGCTGAATGATGGGCTGCTCCACTTCAACGTCTGTGGCCACTGAACAGCAGCATGACCTCAAAGTCCTGTCACACACACATCTGTTTCAGGAAACAGCCCCACCAGGCTGCGACAGCCCTCATGCATCTCACCCCTAAGCTTCCTCCTATCTTTGCTGCTGTGGCAAAAGCTTAGATAAAAGAGAGGGAGTGATGGAGGGAGACTGACAGACAGTGGGAGAGACGGAAAGAGAGACACTTTTCCTGGCTGTATGTGACCAAATATAGGAAATTTGGCTTCCCCTGGGTCAGTGATGTCACCACAGACCCTGTGATGCCAAAGAAATCTCAGGCTAAGGCTGTGTGTGTGTGTGTGTGTGTGTGTGTGTGTGTGTTAATGAGAGAAAAAAATAAGTATTCATAAAAAAAATCCAAAGAACTGATCCTTCTAAAGTGCCTTTAAAAAGTCTCAACACCTCTTTACGATTCAGAGAACTGTTTTTCCTGGAGAAGTGGTGTGCCCTCCTCCAAAACCCATTCTTGCTGTGTCAGTGAAACTCAGAGCACAGGAACAAACTCTAATTCCTCTGACAGTGTTATTTATGCCTGGTCAACCAGAATTAACATTTCTGACATGCCTCTGCAGGTTTCTTTTCACCCTGCCTCCCAGGTCCAGATCACTGGCTGACCTTGGAGCTGACACAGTGAAATGTTTGAACCTACACAGATGAGATCGATCCGTGTGTCTTGGACTATTGAACTGTGGTGAAACTCAGGGTTCTCTTGCCTTTTTATGCCTCTTGCCTTTTTAAAGAGACAGACCGATCCACTAGAGAGGAATTAGACACGTTAGCAGTCTGCTAACAGGATAAAATCACCTTTTGTTGATGGGCTCAGCAGGCTAACAGCCATCGCAGACCTTCCACAGTAATAACATCGGCATGAGGAGAATCTGTCCAGCCAAGGCTTTTTTTTTTGGCTTGGACCGCCTGCCTGGCCTATTGTGTGAGCTCTGCATAGTTCAGTATCGGCAATCCATGTCCGCTGACAACCAAGTGACCTGGACATTTACAGTATATTTCTCAATTTTCCATGAAGAGGACTCAACATGGTACTGAGATATTCTCTAGAGCACATGCCATGGTACAACCCTCTAATACTGCAGGATTTCTAAAGGCTTCATAAAAGTTCATAATCACAAACTTGCTGAAGTAAAAGAAAGTGAGAAACCCATAAATACAGAATTTCCCAACCTAGCTATAGGGAGTCCATGATTACAGAGCAATTTAAACTGAAACAGCTGCAAAATGATTCATAAAAGAAAAAATAAATAAAGCCATTCAACAAAACGTGTTCATTTTTATTTATTTATCACACTTAATCTACATATAACAGTAAGACATTTAGGCTATTGGGGACTAACAGTGATGTTGTTTATTTAATGTAGTCATAAAACATCACACAATGTTGCAGTGCTTCTTATCCCAAAGACTGATTGAATAAGGACACACATTTATTAATGTATTGATTCCTTTAATGTATTTTTTTCCTGTAAGCTGAACATGCTTCATAGATTTTTCCTAATCACTTGAGAATCAATCAAACATGTAGAAATTTAAATCCTATCGGACTGCTTCACACTTGATCTGTTTCAGAGTTTCAGAGCTGGTAAACAGATTTGTATCACTTGTTTGGTTGTAGGAGTTCACACAGAATGGCAGTAGCCAGTAACATCAATCTCAGTTTGTGAACTAATGTGCATGTCTGATGGGTTTGGAAAACAAACAAACAAAAACCCCTGCCTGCCTCATATATGTCAGTCTAATTTTGCCAGTTTTGCACAATATTTCTTCTCTCTTTTCTTCTTTCTCTTATGAGAACATTAGCACCGCAATGAGTTATCACCAGTGAGTGAGAACAGCCATTGGACAAGCAAAGAACTCCCACAGTACTCTTCCTTCATTATATTTTGAGGAAAAACAAATTAATAGGCGGTGGGTAGTATAAATAGAATTCATCTGACTTAAAAAGACATAAAACATTTCAATAAGGAGGGAGAACAAATAGAATTAGTCAAGCGTATTTACGCTGGACCTGGATACATGCTAGTGGGGATATGTGCTGATGAATTATGATTAATGTACATCTCAGTACCATATGTCTAATGCAGCGGTATTGTTTGCATGCATGTTATAAGTTTATACCATTAATCACTTTGACTATGCAAGCCTATTTTGAGATTTACTACTTGCAGCCCCCTGCAGTAGAAAAAAGAAAGTGACATCTCCCCAGTGTGTGCTTAAGTGCTGGGCACAGCGGTGTGTAACTCTAATTATTTAAATCTCCAGACATGTCGGCCTGATCGGTCAGCATCTAATGCTCTGTGTTCTTCCAAAAGTTCACAGAAATATTTCAGGAGCTACAAATTAAATTCTGTTTCATGTGGAGAATTTCCTCTGTCCTGTCAGGTTTGACAGGTTTTAGTTTTGCTGATTTTGCTGTGTGCATGGAAATGTTTTGAATGACTTACAGCAGCCTCTCTAATCTTTAATGTACATTGCTAGAAAACACTCATACAACAATGCAGTGCACAGTAAAAAAAATCTAAATAAGACTGGAAATGCACAACATAATTTAAAAAGCAGCAGAACACTGTAAGATGCTGGGAAATGCGGATCCACACAGGTGCAGGTCCTAGTTTACACAGCCAGAAAGAAGGTTGCGGTTTCAAAAGATTCCACTCTGGAACCCGGTTCAGAAGTTTGCGGTTTCAGGGGTGCCAGTACGCCATTGTCATGTAAAAGGAAGGATGAACAGCCACAAATGTGTTTTGTTTGATGCAAAAACTTGCAGCTTGTAAACTGCCTCTTGGTCTTGTGCCAGTCTTGGCACATTTTGGTCTCGGTCAAGTCTTGGGTCTTAGTTTGTGTGGTCTACCAGATATAGCTAGTCTGTTCCCTGCACGTTAAGATGGACTACCCCAATCAGACAACAGAGGTCTTGAGTCACCACAGCACAGTGCAGACTAGAGAAAGCAGCACGCTTTGCAATGTGGGAGGTCTTCTCTCGACCAGAGCATGTGAGCGGAGCGGGAGCGAGCTGTGAGCGGATTTTTAAAGTGTGTGCAACATGTTTTTTTTTTTTCCTTTCCTAAATTACAGTTAGATTTAAAACACAGGCTGCCCTCCTCCGTTAAGGTGTGTTAATTCATAAAAATATGAAGAGGCGTGCACTGTGGAATTAATAATAATAATAATAATAATAATAATAATACATTTTATTTGTATAGCGCTTTTCAAGGCACTCAAAGACACTTTACATTCATTTAAAGATGGAGCTCTTTGCTCTCTCTCTGTCTTTTCTCTTCTCCCAAAAATCAATCAATCAATTAACCTAACAGCAGCAGCTTCTTTGAATCAGCTGAGCAGCAGATGGCGGTGTGAATGATGCAGGAGAAACGACAGATTTACATGAAGACCAGAGGCTGATAATACGGACAGGTGAATTAAAGTGAGGCAAGACATTAAACGACTTTATTGTCTTTCTGCTGTAAACGAGCGTGCTGCTCGACATAGCACTTCTCT
>JAPQLA010000001.1:961638-972793 GCA_029822935.1 Naso vlamingii | reverse complement strand
GCTGACATTTAGTTTAACCACTTTATTTGACTAGTATCAGAGTGTAGGCTACTTCTTGCAGCTCATGTGTTACAAGCGCCATCCTGTGGTGCTCAGAGGATATTGCACTGTGTGAGCGCAGTGTTGGAAAAAACATATTCAGATTTTGTTAAATTTAATTATTTCTAAAGTGTCTGCGGAACTTAAATTTGGAACAGGGAACAGACTTTTTATCTGGAACTACTGGAGGAGTTCCAAAGGTGTCTGTATATCAAAAGTTAATTAATACCCTTCAGCCAATCAGAACTGAGTATTCACCAAGACCAACATTCATAAACTGCAGTATTACCCTCTTTAGCTTTAATAAAGTAGCTATGGTTAATGAGTCTAAAAAATTCAAAGCAAGAACTACCATCGACAAATCCAGAGGATTGCAGGTTTTCTTATTGTTTGGGATGAAAGTACAGAAATGAGAAAATATCACCCCAGCTTTCCAACCGTAATCCATGCCAGCTGTTTGCAGAATGAAAATTCACCAAAATGTTAGTGAGCGTAAACAGAAAAAGGAAGGGAGAGCTATGCTTCAAAGCTCGAAATCAGGCCCTGCATTGGGCTGATATGATCACAGTATTGGTTCGTTCCCAATCGCATACTTTTGCTTTCTACTTGTAGTAGTAGTAGTAGTAGTAGTATGCATACAATTGGGACATACTACTCTGCCATGATAGTGCGCCTTTAACTATGACTCTGATTTTCCTGATCCGTCGCAGCCTTAGTGTGAAAATTTGGAGTACAAGTTGAGCCAGAATGCTTTTGAAGCCATTCCGAGGTAAAATTCGTTCAAATGTAACTTAACATTTGCACTTATTTATTCACTTGGCTTTGTGCAGCAACAGTATATTAACATATTAATTGTACATAGGAGTCATAAAACTCACAAAGTACTTCTGTCAATCATCTGTCATCTGTCTCAGGTTTATGTCTGAGCGACGCTGTGCAGAGGATTGTGGGTCAGAATGGGCAGAGAAGCGTGCTGTCCTGCATACTGCAAAATCTGACCAAATGTAGTAGAACATCCTGGTACTGCTGGCATGCTGCATTTTGCGTACTACATACTGGAACATTGTGAATCTTTTTCTGGCATACTAAATGGCAAGGTAGTGTGGGTATTGTAACACAGTGTGCGTGTTATTGTGCGTTTAAATGGTGTGTGTGTGTGTGTGTGTGTGTGTGTTGTCATCAGGTAGAGGGCAAGCTGGCAGACACAAAGAACCAGCTGACCTCTGAGATCCTGCGGAGGGTGGAAATGGAGAACAAGGTGCAAACACTCACAGAGCAGCTTGAATTCCAAAGAAACATCAATGAGCAGGTAACACACACACACACTTTCAGTGGCATGCCCAATACTGACAGTCTTAGCAATGAATTATCTCATGAATTGAACCATTTCTTGTTTTTTCGCTGAGAGACTTTTGTTTTTCTGCGTTGTCTCGGGCTGACTCATGCACACTTTGCTGTTTGTTTTGTAGGAAATTTTTGAGATAAAAAGCAGACATGAAAGCCGTCTGGTGGAGGTGGATTCAGGACGGCAAAGAGAGTTTGAGAGTAAACTGGCAGAGGCGATGCAGCAACTTCGCCAGGATCATGAGTCTCAGCTGCAGCAGTACAAAGACGAGATCGACAGGACCTTCAGTTCAAAGGTACGATTACCCGCCCAGAGTCATTGCACATTGGAGTGTTTGATATGTTACAGATTAGTTCCTCTGCATTGAACAATTTCTCCACCACAGTTGCAAAATGCCCAGCAGGCTGCACTGGAGAAAAACGAGCGTATATCAGCCATCAAAGACGAACTCGAGTCCACCAAGCTGAGAGTGGAGTCACTCAGCTCCCAGCTCCACCAGTGCCACCAAGACGTAAGTTCAGTATGTGTGGATACACCGCAGCATTCAAGATTTTCAGTTGGATTCACAGTTGTGCCAAATTATGACATGACTCTAGTAAGCTGTCCACATGGATGGCATCTCATACCGAACCCTCACAGTTCTGTTTCCATGGTACCTGCTGTGGTTTGAGGTGTGCGCTCCTGGTTGTGTTAGATTTTCTGATTGTCCCTACTTTTGACGGACAGGGACGAAAAATATGACATAATTACCATCCATCATTGTAATTTAAGTTTTTCAAAAGATAAGATGTAATAGTTTCCATTCATTTTTACTCTAATAAAATAAACACACCAACCTACTGATAAAACATTTAAGCCATGGCATGAAGAAAAAGGTTGAATAGCTGACAACGACCGTGCGCTCATTTTTCATGTAGTCACACATTGTGTGCTGTGTTAGATACGACACTTTCCTGTTTTTCTCAGACTTTTCCTGCTGTATGAACGTAATAAAACACCACACTGAGCAGAGGAATGATTTTTCCCCACACAGTAACAGCAGAGGCCTCCAAAAACATTGTGCCATTGTGTATAAACAGACAAATGAAAAGTGCAATTTTACAAAATTACTGTTACATTTAAATCATGAACAAACCACTAACAAAAAAATTCACTGTATTTAACTGAATTGACGTGCTGTGGCCGAGCCTGAACTCAAACCTTTCTCCTGGTTCGTGTTTTATGTATGTTGACTGTTTCTCTCTCTGTTAGAAAATGTTGATGGAGGGCCGCTGTCAGGAGCTGGAGAGGACTCTGGACAGGGAGCGGGAGGTTTGGCAGCAGAAACTCGGTCAGAAGGAACAGGAGCTGCTGAGCATGAGAAGCCAGATGTACAGCCAGCTGGAGGACTACGAGAACCTGCTGGACGTCAAGTTGGCTCTGGACATGGAGATCAACGCCTACAGGAAGATGCTGGAGGTGGAGGAGCACAGGTACGGCTCTCCTCTGTGTATGTCATTGAACAGTTGAGCAAGGCATCATCAGTTTTATTGTTTGCTTTTATAGCTTAGAAACATTGTGTAATGCATGACTTTCTGTCTGGTGCTTTTGCTTCCAATTGGAGTTTTTTATCTGAATGTAATTTTTCTCTCAGATTGCAGCTGTCACCGAGCCCCTCACAGCGCACGGTCATACCTCGAACACATGAACACAGTGGCCACAAGGTCAGAGGAAAGAAACGAAAACACGAGGGAATCTCCGGCAGCTCACCGGCCTATAAAATGTCAGCTCATTCAGCAGAGCAATGTGCTGTAAGCGTGGCCGAGGTCGACGTGGACGGAAGATATGTCCGACTGAAGAACAATTCTGAAACAGTAAGTCTGTAACGCAGCTGGATAACAGGTTTATTTTGGCAGTAATCCTCATTTGTACTTTTAGTTTGAATGATTCATCTGAGTGTTCCAGTTCTATCATGGCATAGCTGTGTCTTACAGGAACACTTCAGTGGTAGAATGTGTTAGTGCATGGATGGGTTAGCAGAGCCTGATCACTGTGATTCAGCTGTTTGCTGAAGCTGGATTTACAAGGATGTAACGGTATCGTTAATGTTGTGGTATCACGGTAGCAAAAGTGCTTCGGTACCATCGTGGACATGTGATGCTATCAAACGATAGGTCCTCCACACAAAAAGTGTATTTTTGCTGTAGCAGTGGAGCAGAGCGGAGGGAACGGGGAACTCCACAGACCATCGACCACTGCAGCTCTTTCGTCATCACACGCCGAAGAAAGGAAAACAATGTGAATTGCAAAAATGGAAAGAGAGAAAAACACTCCTGTAGCGAGAGACCTGCTGAACTGTTTGTGGAAAAACTCATCGTCTCAACAGACAAACACAGTCGGTCAGCTCACAGAGGAAGAAGGAAACAGAAAAATGCTTGTTTAGCTCATGGAATGGCCGAAAAGACGTTAGTCGTAGGAAATGACTTCAGACAGTCAGAAGAGCATGAGGTGACATCATGAGATGGGTCATTTTTAAAATCATCAGTCAGTCATTGTTAGATTTTAATTTTCTTCTTTGCCAAAGACAATATAGTTTGTGCACATGCTTACAAAGCAGTGTAAGTGAAAAACAGTTAAAAAATCAGATAATGTTAAGCTTTACATCCTTACTGATTTATGCTTCTGTGTTGGCTGCACGCCGAGCCTACGCCGTATAGATCAGTTATTCCTCTTTGTCATATAAAATTTTTGTGGTTATTATTTAACATTGGCTGATTCAAGTGTCTCGCCACCAGTTTGCTGCCTTTAGACAATCTTTATATTCACAGACTTCTTCAGTCAGTCTCACTTAAGTATGGCCCTTGTTCGCTGCGTGAGCAGGAAATGTGTAGAATAGAAGAAGAAGCTGGTGTAAGTGCCAGATCAGCTTGGGGTGCTGTGATTACAGATGATGTAATGCATTATGATTGGCTGTAAGGCCATCTCACATTATAATTGGTTATTGCTTTCAGCACCCAGTCCATTCAGTACATGTGCAAGCAGGCCACCAAATACAAGGCAAACTTAAAATAAACTTTAAAAATGACTGTTTCATCTGCTTATAATGCTAGCATGTTGCCGCAAAATTACAAGATTTCTGTTAGCATGCTAGGGTACTTTTTGTAATTAGCTCTTTAGCATACTGACACAATCACTGTTTTAATCAACCAGTGCTTTCTTTTGTTTTTGTATGAAGCACTTTGTAACCTTAATGTCCATATTTTTGTCGACACAAAACAGAATCACATCTGGTAAGGTTAGTCTGTGCAGCCAGCACAGCACACACTCTCTGATGTAGCCTACAGTACAGTGTGTGACGGTCGTCCATGGCTTATGAAACTCTCGTGATAATTGTACGTGTTTTGTCTTCATCATGCAGTTGGTACAACCTTGTTATTTATGTAATTAATAATGTGACAATGATGTCTTTTTTTTTCAATTCAAAACTTTATTACAGATTCAGGGTCCGAGATACCAGAAAGACAACAATACAGATTAAAAAAAAAGAAAAGACAAGGATAAATATCAACAACAAAAAAAAAAAATCACACCAATAGGCAACTGTACCAGTGTCTCCACAAGTGGGACTGGTACCTAGTAGCATTCATCTTTATGTCTGTCAGGCTCCTGATAAGTTCATTTCCAGAGTCCTTGAGACGACACACAAACCTGTGCATCAGGTTTCTGAGTACTGCTGACAAAGTTTACTCTGCAGGTTACAAACAGGTCATTTGCACTACTCCCTCTAGGCCTCTTCATCAGCAGTCTCAGTGTGTCATTATAAGCCACTTGGAGCTTCTGGAAGGACACTTTGCTATAGTTGACCACAAATATAAAATATGCAGTGGTGTGCAATACGCTCTGAACCGAGACAGTTTTATTTTGTTTGTGCACGATCCAAATTTTCTCTAGGCAATGTTTGCTTGTGCGCATAGCATGCGACATTGCCTATAGATATCATCGTCACACACATCACACATCGGCTCTGTGATAATGCGCCCAAGATATTTAGGGGTCCAAGCAGGGAAGCTGCAGGAATCTCCTCCTCCTCCTCCCTCTCCTCCTCTTCCTCCTCCTTAGCTAAAAGTGGGCAGCAAAAACCATAAGGCCTAAGAAATTCATTTTTCATCAAATCAACACAAAACTTTAGACAAATGTTAAGAAGTGGTTTTTGAACGTATCTGATAAAATAAATTGCAACTCACCTGTAGAGGGCGCCAAAAAGCAAAAAGTTTATATCTCGTAAATGGATGCATCAATTGGAACGAAATTGGGTTTACACAATCTTAAGTCATCGCTCAGTCTATGCATAAAATTTCATAATGATTGATTAAAGTGGGCCTGGCCTATTAAAAACATCTAAATTTGCATACATGTCACATTCCAAACTTCAAAAAAATCATAGAAAGTCGTACGTCCCACCGAGCTCAAATTTTCTCAGCATGTCCTCTGGACAGGGACAAAACTTTGCCGCACTGCAGCCTGTGGTCTATTGAAAAGTCCGTCACTCATCAATCAGTGAACATCTCATGGTATCAAACCTGACACAAACATTCTTGACATGCTAGATGTCAAATGTTCCAAGTTGTGTTTGGATATGTCAAAAGATGAGTCTCTGGTGACACTGAACGCTTTACTGTAAATACTGTCCTATGAACAACATTTTTTATTTTGCAAAGAGTCTGTTCAAACATCTCCGAAATCATGTAACATGTAGTTGATATTACCATAATGTTACATGATTTTTTTTTTTAAAAAAGAATTTTCTATTATACAGTAAAATTGTGGAGAATTTTTCAAGTTTATATTAGAGCAGTCAAGCCTGAAAATAATGGACTGCTCCTCCACTGCAGAATGAATTGTGATAATGGCTGACACCTGTGTGACTGACAGAGAGGGCAGACAGGGGAGAGTGCCGTGACATGTTTGAGCCAAATCTGAATTACAAGACAAGTTCAAATTCATTTAAAAATCTCACCAGCATTTTGACCGTTGTCAGCATTTGAAATGTAAACAGACAAACAGTCCGAGTGAATCTCATTGCTAGAAGTTGTTGTGTTGATGTGGAGAAAAGTCACTTGTCCTTAGTGGTGCATAGAATAGGTTGCTTGTCAAGGAGTATGGAGTTTGCTGGTTCAATTCCTAGTGTGTGCAGTTTGTACATATTAACCATGTGGAAATTTGTACATGTGGCATGCATTCAGATTCTTCTGAAGGTTATATTAAGGCCAGGATTGCCTGTTTTGTTAAATTAAACTCTATTTTTGACCTCAAACTCCAAGCAAGTCAAGCCCAGCTTTAGCTCAGTGGTTAGTCTGCTGCTTTAACAGCAAGAGGTCATGTGTTCAAGCCTCATCAGTCCCATTCTCATAACTCCTCCTGAAGGTCATATAAAGTCATAATCTGCTATTTCTGTGTAATCTGCGATTTCTGCTTGGACCCCGATCATTGCCACTTGTATCTATATTTAGCCTTGTTCCAGACATACATCTGACAGTTCAAAAACAGGAAATTGAAGGCTTTTGTCCTCTTTTGTTCAACAGATCATAATGACACTCCTAGCTGCACTATATTTGATATCATGTTCACCATATACAGAACACACATTAAGGAGTTGCTGCAGACCACCACTACTGGGCTAAGAACCACAAGGTCATCAGCATACATTATGTGATTCACTGAAAGACTACCAACCATGCACCAAGTGCTGCAGGTTTTCAAATTTTTTGACAAATTGTCTATGTACAATTTAAAAAGGATTGAGGACAAAATTCCCCCTTGCCTGACCCCATTAGTGACCCCAAATAGGGCCGAGATGCTGTTTCTCCATTTTACCTGCATAGTTTGATGGGCATACCAATAAACCAAAATTCTCATTATGTATTTTGGGACTCCACCCTGGCTTAACTTTAAAAACAACTTTCGGTGATTCACTTGATCAAATGCTTTAGAGGCATCGATAAAACGTATAAAAACAGACGAGTTATTACTTCTACATTTATCTACCACTTTCCTTAGGGCATATATACACGTCTGTGCCGTGTTTTAGCTTTAAAACCAAACTGGTAGTCCGTGGAGGCAATAAACTCGTTTAATCTATCAAGTAGAATTCTTTCTAGAACCTTTGACAGTATGCTGGCTAGAGCTATGGGCCTGTATTTATCTAAGCTTCCCACTTTTCCAGCTTTGTCTTTAATGACTGGAACCAACAGAACAGACAACATTGAGTCTGGCAATAACCCGTGCATCATAAGACTAGGAAAACAAATTGCAAGAAGGGGGGATAACCTCATACTAGCATACTTAGGATGTTCTGCAGAGATGTTATGTAAACCAGTGGCTTTGTTATCAGGTAGCTTTTTTATAGTTTGGTACACTTCATGTGACATGAGCAACATTGAGTCATTGCTTTCAACAGTATCAACCTTAAAAACATTACTTTGCACATATTTGAATAGACGACTATAATGCTTTTGCTATAACTCTGCAATATTGTCTGTACCAGAAATCCCAGCTGTGGCTTAGTAGGTAGAGCGGGTTGTCTACCAATCAGCAGGTTGATGGTTTGATCCCCGGCTCCTCTGGTCTACATGTCGAAGTGTCCTTGGGCAGGATACTGAACCCCAAATTGCTCCCAGTGGCTGCGCCACCGGTGAGTGAATGTGTGTGAATGAGTTCCTACTGAGCAGGTTGGCTCTTTGTAGAGAAGTCACTTGCCCTTAGTGTGTATGAATGGGTGAATGCTGACTTGCGCTTTGAGTAGTTGAAAAGATTAGAAAGGAGCTAAATAAACACAGTCCATTCCATTCCATCAACAGTGTATGGCTGCTTTGTAAAATCAGTTCTGGAAAGGTGGAGCCAATGTGACGTAGAGAGCCACCGTTAGTGGGTGTATGTCAAGAACTTTATACAACTGGTAGAGTGTTAACTTCCTCTCCCTCCACCCTTGAGTATGAGTGTCTGGAAGCAGCCCGCTGTTTTTCAAATAACCTGTATGCTGATTGAGATACATCATTCACAGTTGTAACATTTTTTGGTGGCTGTCTAACCTTGCAGCTTGATTACATTTTTTACTCAGAACTTTGCTTGCCAAGGTTGTGTTTTTCAATTTCGGCGCAGTAGTTCGGACTTGTGCTTTTACCGGCTATAGAAGCACTACTGGACTGCATCCGTTCTTGGACCCTCATCTGGCTCGGCAGTGGTTGCAGATGACAGGCCGTTGAAATTACATATCCTAGCATTACACCGTATGTGAATGTTAATAATATTAGCCTTCTAATTAACATTACGTTATGTTATGACTCAGAGACTGCTCCCATTCTCTCCTGCACTTGCATTGCCTCAGCCCCGCGAGCTCCGGCTTCGGGCAGTGCTGGTGCTGGAGCCAACGGCTCAAACAAGGAGGGCTTGGGACCACCATGGTCCTCCACCACACTATTACCTGCTTCAGGGGACTCTGGAGGGGAAAATCCTCCACATCAAAAGACCGTTCTGAGGCAAGTGCTCTCCATTTTTCTCTGGCCAGGGGATGTCACTACCCTATCCCTACACAAGATTGTATCTCTAGGTAGATAAATATTGCTTAAGGATTTATCAGTTCTGATATAGTTGGCAGAAACATTCTCCATGAGGTTTGACCAATCCAATGATCCTGAGCTATAGTTACCACCTTGCCTTGATAGAGCAGGTATAGCCTCAACATTTATTGACATAGCAACAGGTAAGTGATTAGTGGTTGCTACCTCATACACAATCTTTACAGACACCAATGAAGCATGTGCATCAGCTGTACCTATACAATGGTCCAACTATGATGTAGAGAGCCAGGCTTCACTAACGTATGCGTAGCTGTCAACGAGCAGAAGCTTTTTGGTTGACAATAGCAGATTATTGTCCAGGCAGAAGTGAGTCATATGTTTGGCAAACAGTGAATTCCTGTCTGAGATGTCTGCATTCATATCCCCCATGACATAAACAAAGGACAAATTGCTGTTTTGAATAAAGGAATTGATGGAAGCAAGCCTAATTAAGTGTTCATCCTCATATTCGTTACATTCATAAGGTGTATACACATTCAGAATGAAGAATTCCTTGTCATTGCAAATAAACTGTAAACCAATACACCAGTCAAAACCAGGTCTAACTACATTTGTGAGTCTAGCTTCTTATTCCACAGAATAGCCACACCACCTGATATCCTCCCTCTGACTGTTCCCATGCTGAGGTCTGTTGTGGACTCCCCAGCCCCGTGAAAATTTTCATTAGAAGAGTTTAATTTTTCCAAGTCTTGCTTAGCTAAAAAAGTGTCTTGTAAACGCAGTATGTCACAGCTCTCCAGAAGGTTGTCAACAAGACTTCAGCGAGCTTTATCCCTTGCGCTCTGACCTAAGCGCAGGCCACGAAGGTTGTATGACAAAACCTGAATAGTCATTCAGCAGGCACACTTATTCTCTCCACTGGTGTACTGTTTGACCTATAGTAGTGTCACACAAATGCCCCAAAACTCTAGATCGTACATTTGGCACACCTCATTGCATTCAGCAGATACTTAAAAGGAGGTGTATCTGTTTCATACAGTACCGAGCTTTTGACAGTTGACCTTACGACCAAGCTTTTTTTAAGGTATATAGACAGCATTTCAGTGTCTAACTCAGGAGAGAACTTGGAGGTAAAATACTCACCAGCTTCATCTTGACAGTTTTAATGTTACCTGCAGCTCCGGTGCCGACAACCAGCTTAACAACACCGGCTGTCTTTTTCCGAGCAGGTGAAACATTGTGCACCTTTAACTTTGTAGCAACGTTCTGTGGAACAGTGCACCGGCCTTTTTTAACAACATGACTCCACTTGGGAGAGTCTCAACAGAGACTTGACACCCCTGGCGCCGTACACATCCACAGCCCCCGGGTCAAGGTCCGAGGGCCCCACTGGGGCAGGCTCCATTGCAGTGACATCCAATGCGAACAATTTTAATAACTTTTGATCCCAAAGGGGTCAAGTGCACACACAGCGATTTTCATGAGAATCAGATAAAATCCCTAGGAGGAGTTTGTTAAATTCCGATGCCTGAAATCGCCAAAAATGCGCTTATTTTGAAACTTCAGCAGGAAATAGCGGGCTTCCTGTTGCTCTGACAAAAAAGTCCAAGCGCGCAAATCTGATCGTCTTGGCATGCTCTACATGCCTACCAAATTTCATCTTCCTCGGTCAAACCAGTGACAGCGCAGTGGTGAGTCCTGTCACCACTGCTGGCAGATCTAGAAGTACGCCCTGGATCTGTGCAGTCCGGGTTCAGTCAGCAGTACACTCCAGAGTTGATACACAAAGATCTATCTCCCCTGTGATGGCATGGAATTCATCACTAACTTCAGTCTGAAGCTGATGTGTTGAAGAGCTGCTTATTTTTTCGGACAAAAACACGCAGTTAGGGTTAGAGGAGGATCATGGTTTGGGTTAAAATTAATTATTCTCGTGAGATCTTTTGCGGGTTAATGTGTTACGTCCTCTGTATGTGCAGTACCCTGGGCCGATCTGACAGGCCGAGCACACCTGGTACTTACTAGGGATGCCACAATTCTCAATATAAAATTGAACCGTGGGGTTTACTGTTCAATACGCTCTTTGAAATTGCAGTATTTCAGTTTTGCGTAAAGTTTTATGTAACTAGTTTGAATGTATTTCAGTCAGACAACTCTGAATTAAGTTCAATATCTTTATTGAGCAGAATTATTGCAAAGTAGAAGAGCATCAAAA
>JAPQLA010000001.1:938850-961538 GCA_029822935.1 Naso vlamingii | reverse complement strand
TAAAGATCTGGAGGACTGTGGGGGATGAGCTCAGTCCATAGCTTCCTTTGTGGCAGATGAGAAACATGTTTATTCAATAGCAGTCCTGTTGAAATCCCTAAAATGAACGTCTTCATCTGTGGATCCCAACAAGATTATATTAAAACTTAGTACATAATTAGTAAACTTCCTGATAAGCGAGTTTGGAAGTTGGTGTTTAATAAGCTTTCTAAAAAAGAAAATTGAATTATGGTCCAAAAACCCATCTGAAAATAATAGGTCTTGGTGATTTTTTTCAGTTTGTTTGTGAACAGTAATCCAATTCAGGTTTTTGAGCATTTTGTGACTCTAGTTGGCTGTTATTATTGTAACTATAACTGTTATTACTATAAATTGACAAAGATTAGAACTCTGAAAGTAGTTTTAGATTTTTACAGTCTTTTTTAATCATCCTAATTAATGTTGAAATCACCAGCAGGATTAACTCTTTTTTTGCGATCTTGTGCCTAAAAGTGAATGTCGCCAACCTCCACTCCACTTCAACTTTTCCTGATGATTGAGTGTCTTTGGTTAATTTTATTAAGTTAATTATCAATCATTGTTTTTCGATGACTCTTCAAAAATTGGACAGTGGACTTGAAGGCCCTTGGACTGCTGTTAGGTCTTTTTTTTTTTTACTCAACATATCTCATGTAGATGCAAACTCTTTGGGAGGGTTCCCCATAAACCTTTGTTTGATGTTGTCAAAAAAGAATAATGATGAGTGGGACTGTCTGGTTCTGTTGTAGTTGTTTGTTTTCTTACACTGTGGTTAATAAACCTGTGCTAATAATGCCTGTTAAAAAACAACTAAAAACAAAACCTGAATCACTGGTTGTGCCTGGGTCTGTCCTGCGCAATCAGCCTTGAGGTATTTTTCAGGATGGTGGTGCCAGCATCTGGAGCCTTTGGGGCTGGTACCCCCCCCCCCCCCCCAATTCACACCGATCCCCAACCCCATCACCTTTTTTTTTTTTAATGTATGTGTTATGTATGTATGTATATATGTAAATAAACTTTAAAAAAATTATCAATCATTGTTCAAAACTGATTATTTATGAGACTGAATTAATTAATCAGCTATTTTTTAAATTAATCAATCACTTCTTTAAAGGGTGGTGCTTCGAGGCAAATTAAATCTTTTTTTTTTTTTTAAGATATTTTTTGGGCTTCTTGTGCCTTTATTTCTTGGATAGGACAGCTGAAGAGTAGACAGGAAACGGGGGAGAGAGGCGAATGCCATGCAGCGAGGGCCACAGGTGAATTCAAATGGGGCGCCTGGTCTACCAACTGAGCCACCAGACGCCCCTAAATCCTATTATTTATTTATTTAATGAGTAATTAGTTGGCACTAAGATCCCCAACACACGGTGCCCCCATGTGAGGCAGTGCACTGTTTACAAAATATGCCTCCCATTAAAGGAAGTGCACAGACTTCAAGAGAACTAATCTGTGGAGAATGCAGTCAGCACTATCAGCAGCTCCTCCAGAAGAGGAAGGGTGATATCTTTCAGTTTTAAAATGGATCATAAAGACAAGAGAGAAGTGAGTGTGCCAAGTGACTCATGTCAAGTGGACATCCTTATCTGTGAATGATGGGGTGGCTCTCCCTTGCAATGGCTCCACTACTCTCAAGACAGACAGGCAGAGCTGGTGAACACTCAAGCAGAGAGGAAGTCTACTGCCGGCTTCAGCTGGGGAAGGTAGGTGCTCTGATTTTGAAGAATCCCTTGCATTAAAAGTCTGTCAAAGTTTCTAGAATTAAGAAATTAACTTACGTACAGAGGGAAATTTAGATTATATGTGAAAATGTAGGGCAGATCAGATCTTATGCACGGTGGTTTGAGCTGTCAGCAAGTCTAACACTGTTGGAGTTTAGGATGAGAACAGGTGCATCAGCACAGAGTAAACTGCTTTACCCACAGACATTTATCTCCTCTGAAAACAGGGGACAGCCACAGGCCACTATGACGGAGTGGACCCTCCTCAAGCGTCTCCTGGATGCTGTCCACCAGCACTCCACCATGATTGGCCGTCTGTGGCTCACAGTCATGGTTATCTTCCGGCTGCTTATTGTTGCTGTGGCTACTGAGGATGTGTACACCGATGAGCAGGAGATGTTTGTGTGCAACACTCTGACACCAGGATGCTCAACTGTTTGCTACGATGCATTTGCACCCATTTCGCAACCTCGATTCTGGGTTTTCCACATCATCAGCGTCTCCACGCCATCCCTCTGTTTCATCATATATACGTGGCACAACCTATCTAAGCTGCCCCACAACACTGCCCAGAGGCAAGGGCACGGACAGGGGGATATCTCATGGCAGGAAGACCCACATATAGGGCGAGGTGGTGAACAGGAAGTCTATGATCGGAACTGTGACTCAGACAGTTGCTCTATCCAGTCCCATAAGCATCTAGGTCACAGCCTGGCAGATGTCCTGGAGGGCATAACTGCCAAGACACTCCAAAGGGGAGACCATAACAATATGCTGTCCTTGAGTAACACCCAAGCTTGCACCCTCAGGGAGGGGTATGCAGAGGGTCACACAGTCTCTGGAGGAGTTTTGTCTAAATGTTATGTCTGCCATGTGTGTTTACGGGCTGTTCTGGAGGTGGGTTTTATCCTGGCCCAGTGGAAGCTATTTGGTTTCCAAGTGCCTGTTCATTTCCTTTGCACCTCACCACCCTGCAGCCAGCCCGTGGACTGCTATGTCTCCAGGCCCACAGAGAAGACCATCTTCCTGCTCTTCATGTTTTGTGTGGGTGTTTTCTGTATCCTGCTTAATCTGCTGGAACTCAACCACCTAGGATGGAAAAAGATTCGTCAGTTGGTGAGGCTGAGAGAGAGCACATCCTGGGGAGGGTGTCCAGGTATGAGAAGGGGCTATGAGGAATTCCCTTCTGACAGTCCTTCTCTCACATCGTCTTTAGGCTTTAGGAAAGTGACAAGCACCACCTCATTACCCACTTTGGACCTGGTGGTGGGTCACCAGTCTGACTGGACCTGTGCTGTCAACTGTGGCAGGTCAAAGGAGCCTGAGGAAGTCAGAGAAACTAGAATGGATCAGCCAAAGAGACAGGAGTCCTATAAAGGACAGAGGCAGCCTCTGAAGAGTAAAAAAGAGATTAGAGAGTCCAAGCCGAGGAGTGCTGAGGTCTGGATATAGTCGTCTACCATGGGGAAACATGCTGCTGCCTTTTTTTGTTTGGACCCATTGATCTAAATTTTAAACTTAAAGGGTTCCCAGCAACAATAATATAATGAGCAGATCACCCAGTATTTGTCTTACTTTTATTTACTTAAATTTAGCTATGTAATTAGTGTTTGTATGGAAATTTCTGCCTACAACAAAAGACGAAGCAGGTGAATGGAAATGGTAATTAGTTGGTCATGTCTGCAGCATAAAGAAATTAACTTTTAAAAGTCAAGAGTAACCAGTCTTTCACATTGAATAATCAGGAAAGTCCATGCATTTAAAAATGTTCATGAAATATGGGCTGATGATGATTTTTTTTTTTTTCCCCCCCGTAATTTACTGTCCACCAATAATTCCAAAGACACATATATTAAACCATAGACACACATCTGTATGGCTAGACACAACAATAGGTAATGGAGAAAATATAATTATTAGACAGATAGTTTGAGGTTAAAGTGTTCAGTTTTTGCTTATACTTTCAGTATTTAGTATTTTGAGTCAACTTCATCATTACTATGTAGGCTGTAGCTTTTGAATTGTATATCAATATCCTTACACAACAAAATATTTTGTGCCCCGCATTTGTATAAATTAGGGAGGGCTAGACTGTCCAGTGCCAGTATCCATCTCCATCAGTAGATATGCTATAGGTTACATTCAGTGGGCAAGATGCATTAAACATAATTACATTTTTTTAAGCAAAAAATGAACATTTCATTACAAAAATCCACAAACTACAGCATCTACAATGAGTTACTTACAATGAGTAAGTTTAATCCACACCTCTCTGAAAGAATTTGACAGAAGCATAACAGTAGAACCTTCCTGAAGGTTGGATTTATTACAGGACCAGTTAGCTAAATAAATGTAACAGTTTCTTTCTTTCTCATTTTTCTTTCTTTTTCTTTTTTTGGTAATCCTTTATTTAATCATGGAGTAGCACAGTGATAAGTAACCTTCACAATCAAAAGAGTCATTTTGCCCGCCTCACGCACCATAAAAAATCTGTTTTGAGTCACAAAACATGGAGCCTCATAATATAGGTACACAATTTTAGACATCTTGATTAGCTGGGAGTGATTTTAAATAGGCTTAAATGATCATTTATTAATTTTTTCACAGTGGAATATTTATGCTTAGTAGCTACTAGTAGTATGCTTAGTCCTCCTTGTGTTTGTGAAAATTACTAAAATAAAAAGTAGCCTTTTTTAGTAATAAATCAATCATTTTGCAGCAGCATAGCATTAAAATAGCAAAAATGAAAAAAATATGTCAACTAGTTCCAATTCAGTTTTGGCTGTTGTCAGTTTAAGTGAGTTAATCCTCAGCCATGTAGCGAGCCTGATCATATGACACAATATCAGCTCACACTCATTCGATTCATTAACAAAATCACAACTTGCGAGCACAGATACTCTTCTATGTGATGATGCATTTTTACAATCAGAGAATGGAGAAATGACTCTTGGACAGTATTTTTCTGTTCTATTTCTTGTGGCTCCCAGTCCTGTTTTAGATATGTCCCTGATGCAAATGATGAGCTCGTTATCAGACTCTGCTGAGGTCTGATAACGACTTCAGCATCCAAACATGCGAGGTGAAAAACACTGCTCTAGCCTTACAACAATGATAATGCAGGAATATAACCAAATTTCATTACTATGTCACTTTTTGTCAAAGCCACAGAGAGCCACTGCAGAGGGACGAATGAGCTGCATGAGGCTCAAGAGCCACAGGTAACAGACACCTGGACTAGCAGAACAGATGTCATCCCAGTCAAAGAACGTTTATACACCACTCTGACTGGATTTATTCTACCAACAAATGTCCCTCCTGTTTAATAGTAAGAAACCCCTCACAAATAGCGCTTCTGGGATGAATCTTAACTGGAATGATTTGACAATAAATTGTCTTGGAAAAATAAAAACTAACTGAAGATACTTTAGTGCTTTTGCCAAGCTATACGTTGGTTTGAATGCTGATGCTGTGTTTATCTTATACTGAAGACATTAAAATGCGTTTTAACCATACTAGGTATACAAGTATACAAGTTTTGGATATTATAACAGAATTGAAAATCCATGTGGATGTTTTATGGAGGCTCCTATGTGTTCTGACTCAGGGTCACTGGATGACTGAGTAAGGAGAGGTGTCTAATATTCTGTTTAGGAACTAATCGCTAATGACAAGCGTGATCACTTAAGGCTCCTGGATTTTGTTTTCTTTTTTAAATCTTATTACAGGTTGCATGAGTTGTGAGCAGCTAAGTCATTTTTAGAGTGTCTGTGTAGCTTTTAGAGGTATAAAATGGCAAAACTGCACCATATTCAACAATTCAATGTAGGAAGATGGCAAAGACTTGACAAAAGTACCATGTATACGTGTTTGTAACGGTCTGTTGTTTTCTGTTTTTTACAGCAGCAATATTATGATGACCTCTTACATATGTTTAAGATTTGAAAATGTATTTATAATTGTATGACCTGTTCATGACAATAAACAAAAATATACATAAAACCAAAAACAATAAATAGCATTTAATTAGCTTCAGAATACCTTGGCAAAATGACACTTAGGACATCAGAAGCAAAGAGGTGCATAAGCACCCTCAGCTCCGCCCTCTGCCTGTGCCTGTTATCAGCTGCAGTTAAAGTGCTGTGGTGTGGTTGACATCCAGACTGAACAGAATTAAAGAAAATGTTTGGCACTAAAAAGAAATGAGATACTGAAAAACACTATTTGAAAAAGAAAGATAGAAAGAAAGAAAGAAAAGAAAGAAAAGAAAAAGAAAACGGCAGGTTTGATTTGAGCCTGTAACTATTTATTACCCAAGCATCCAGATTAGGCTTTTTTCAAACAGGTTTACTCTCAGTGGTCTGCAGGCCAGCTGAAAAAAGGCCTGACTGAAGAGACGGTTTACTTTGTGTAGTACAGCTAATGCTGTGAAGTTTCAAATATTTTAAAAATGTAGACAGGGGCAGCAGCTAGCAGGCCCAAGATTTCAACTAATTTCTGCCAAAGATGCATCATCTTTGGGTAAAAAAAAGTGATGTATAAGAGTAGTCTTACGCAGTTACATTTAAAGGTGCTTAAGATGGAGTTAAATACTCTATCTTTAGAAATGTATCTGTAATATCAAAGCAAAGTTATTTCTGAGCTGGTGCAGAGCAGGGACTGATGCTGAGGGCTTTGACAACAACATGCAATATGGTGGGTACACTACTGTTATTCTTATTAATAATGTCAGAGACAGTGGACTGCTGAGTCCTTTTTAGTAATAAGTTGTAGATGCTAAGACTTTCTTAATGAAATAATGCCTCGTTACTCCTCATGTATGTTTATGGAGGCAAGTCAACTGGAAGCTATTCATTCCTATGGGAATATTTTTGTCTGAAATTTGCCTTGAGTTCATTCAAAGAACTGAAGTTTTGTGGTGGATTTCGGGGCCTGTATGACAATGTGCTAGCTTAGCTCATCTTTATCTAACCTTTCATAATGAATGCATTTCCTTGCATTGGATATTAGGGGCATTATCCATATATTTATGGATCTACAAGACATGTTAGTGAAAGCCCGGCATTATGCTTTGTTTCCACTTACTTGTAGGTTCAAAAAATTTAACTTTAAAATAATTTAATTTTTAAAAGAAGTTGCTATAGCTAACAGGATTTTTTGGCTGGCCCCGAAGGGACCTACCCAATACATGGGTATGTCTGTGACTGACTGACTGAGCATATTTACTGGTGAGCACAGTTTGTCCGAGGAGCTACGGGAAGACTCAACACTGTGTGTCGGGTCTTCCCATAGCTCCTAGGGTTCACTCGACAATACGCAGGTCCCTCCAGAGCTGTTACACTCTCAATGAGTTTGCTGTTAGCCCATCGCTAGTGTTAGCTTGAAGACCACTCTGTTTGTCAATGCTGGGCACAGCCAGGGATAAGACGCTCGCGTCTGTGTGCCTTCGCTTTTGTTGTGTTTGTTGTTTTGATCGTGTAAACGCTACATTCTCATGGCTTTAGGCTATGTGATTACAAGAGACCAGAGGTGCAAGATCGCTTGTCGACTGGTGCAGAGAAATGTGTTTTACAAGCTAATGCTAGCGACGTGCTAACAGCAAACTGGAAAGGGGAGAATTCAGGCTCTGCAGCACTTCACAGAGCTTCAGCCTCCTGTGTGTCCCTGGTGTTACAGTGTTTTGTCAGAAACATGGATCCTCCACTCAGCAGTGAACAGACAAGACATTTTGTGCTGGAGTCTGAGCGATCCGGCAGCAGGTAGGCAGGGTTGGGAAGTTACTTTGTAAATGTAATAGGTTAGTGACCTAGTAAAAATGTAATAAGTAATGTAACTATTTCAGTTACTTCATCAAAATAATGTGACACATTACATTTGATTACTTTTTGATTACTTTTCTTAATTTCTAACAAATGTTTTCAACCGTTAACCATTTTCAAATGTTTAAACCGGGCAGTGCTAATGGCAGACGTGGGGCGCTGCAAATTCAAATAAGAGAACCAATCAAAAGCATCAGAATAACATCAGACTTTACTAAACGACCTTAACTGGAAATGGCAAAAGAAAACATTGTGCACATCAGAAACATGCAAAGCAACAAAATGAATATTATTCAACATATAGCCTGAGCTTTTTATAGAAAATATTTAGATGTAACCACCTTTATAATCATTAACATTCTCAAAAGTAACCGTAATTTAATTACACCTTCTTTGTCAGTAACTGTAACTGATTACAGTTACATTTATTTTGTAATTAAATTACATAATTTAGTGTTTCCCGAGAAATTTAGTTTGAGCAGCCCGTATACAGCAGACAAAAAAAGTCCCATACAGACAGCACACATACCAAGGATTCAAGAGAAGAACTAAGAAATGAATGGGAATTAGAACGTGTAATAGTTTATTATTGAAAGACAGTGAATAAGTAAGTAGTACCCCTGACCCATGGAGCATTCAAAAGTCTGATAGCAGAGGGTAAAAAAAACAGAACAAAAAACATCACCCCTATTAGCGCAGCTACAGTTTAGGTCACCTTATTTTGTCGTGATAAAATGTGCTTTTCTTAATTCTGTATTCTAAATATCCAAATATTAAAAAAAAATGCTGTGTGTTAAAACATATCATCATTCATCATTCAGCTCAGTCCAGCAACAGTTTATCTAGTGGTTACAGATGGAGCCATCCTGTTCCCCAACTCAACAGGAGCAGGATATGAGCAGGATGTGGGGAACCGATACGAGGCTGCTAATGAGGATGAAGGCCCTACCTCCTCTACAGCAGCATCCCTTCATGGCCATGGACCTCCCACACCCACTCCCTGCTTTTCATTTTCAAGATCAACTTCTGCCTCTGCTGCACTGCCTACTCCCCCTACCTTGAACAAAATCATTCTCCAAGTAAGAAACTAAAGAAGATTGCATTAAAGTGTATCAGTGTCCACGCAAAGAGTCATAAGGTAGTAATAACGCTGTTAATCTATAGCAAGCAATCTAATCAAATTCATTATTTCAGATTTTCTTTGGAATTGAAGGTTTATCATATTAATTCTTTCATGCCAGTGATTCTAAAAAAAGGTTGCAGCCTGCGCCAGATTTTTTTTCCAGAATATTAAGTGAACATTCAGCAGCCCCATAATATTCTTTTGTGTGAATATATAAACAAGGAATATACCAAAAGAACAAACAGAGCTCCAAATGTCAGACAAAACATTTTGTTTGCTTTATGTTTTCTCTTCCTCTCTCTGTCTCTCCCTCTTTCTCTCTTAAAAGGAGCATCAGTATAGGAAGGGTGGAGGCAGGTGCAATTCTTCTGGATGGTGGTACAACAATTGAATTCACAGAGCGTGAGGCAACCATCCCCATCATCACAGAAAAAGCAAAGTGTGACTTTCAGACAGAGGAAACCATTATTCTGTGTGACATTCAGGGCATCAGGATTCTGGAGGGGACGGGGACAACAGGTACATTATTTATTATTCTTTACAAAGTGAATTCCAAAAGTATTTGGTCAATTACTGTACTGAATACTATGTAGCTCAGAAGCTTGTTTTTTTTCTTACAGTAAGTTAAAATGTTTTTTAACATAACATTAACATAATTAATTAACATTAATTTATAACTTATTAGTTTTACAGATATATTTCATACGGTGCAGCAGACACAAATGGCAAACTTACAGCAGTGAATACAATATCCATTCTTTTGGAAGTAACATTTTTCAATCAATCAGTTTCTGTGGTCCATCTGTGTGGCTCTGTTTGGAGGTTTAAAGACTGACATGAAAACAAGCTTGAAAGTGCCATGAAGATAAAGACCTAAAGTTGTTGATAATGATAAATGATCTATGATTTTCATGAATCTTGCAGATGTGATAGCCACACCAGTGGTGGCATCCTGCTGTCGGAGCATGATAGGGTGCCACGTCTGCATGACAATTCACCTAACTGTCCAAAATGCAGGGACACATCCTGTCAAGAGGGGCATTTTGTTTTGACCAGAATGGGGGAGATTATAGACATGCGCCACTGTGTAATAAGGGGTTAGGGAGGTTAGGTGTGTTGGATCCTGCCATGTTGAAGTTTGGTTTTCATTTATAATTCCAACCAGGGCTCCAGGGCTGAGTTTCAGCCTGTTTGTTAAATGAATGTTCATTGAAAAATAAATTTGTTACTCTTTGTCAAACTGCTTGTGATCTCCACTTTGTTGGAAATAACACAAGCCTGGTCATAACAGCAGTAACTATAACTGCTACACACTGCATTTCGAATCTGTCATTAATGTATTGTTGTTTTTTAAACACTGATGGTGTTTTTGGCTATTGGCAGGGTTCCAATAGGGCATGGAAAATCTTTCAAGTTTTGAAATTTATTAGCATGCATTCAAGACATAGAAAGTTGGGGAATTAAACAAGCATATAGATTTAATTTGGAATACCAGTGAATTTATATGATCGTAAATATCCTTATTAAGTTCAGGTACATTTATTTGTACCTGTACCTGTGGGTAGATTTGTTTTGCAGCCAGCAAGATAGTGACATCCATTGTGACACACTATTACAAAACAGATGTAGGCCTACATGAAAAAATAAAAAACTTAAAACTAAAACATGACAAAACTCCCTCAGAAAATGATAAAACAATAAAAACGACTAAATAATAACAGTGCTCAAGGTTCCACCAATCAGGGCAAATAAGAGAGAGAAATATCAGCCAATAAAATCAATAAAAATCACAAAGAACTTCTGGAATTAAGCCAGAGTAAAATACATTATTATCAGGCTTTATGAGCAAAAAAACAAACTTCTCCTTTAATTGGGACCACTGCCAAATATCATAAGCCATAATAAACACACTTAACATGCCTTTTCATAAAGGAACACTTGTCTTTTCTGTCTTTTCATTTAACCAAACAATTTCAAATTATCTGGGCCCAAAATGCCAGGGCTGATTTTTTGTGCTGTGTGCAGCATGTTGGCCTGAGGCTCTTTTTGGACAGAAGTGTGTGTGTGTCCGTGTGTGTCAGACCGTTTTATGTAGGAATAATATTGAAATCAAAAGATTCTGTACCTTACAGTTTACATCCTGCCTATTCACAATCTTTCTCTAACCGTAATCGTTGTGCAGATGCTGTGCATAGTTATTGTATAAAGCAAAACTCTACATCAGCAATGGTCATTAAAAAAAAGTTAATTTAAACACAGTCCAGGGTTTTGCAGAGTGCTCTAATAATAGTGTTCCCCTGGTTATTTTGTCCTTAGAGATGATAAACAGGGAAGTCTGTGGAATCTGTCTGATTTTACACTTTGAAGTTCGGTATAAAAAGACTTTTAGGATAACGGGTTGGCTTTAGACTGGATCAGTTTGTAGGATGAGCCATTCCATCCATACAGTAAACAATGACTGTGTTACATACATAACACAAGGATGGAGAAATCAGCAAGGTTAAACCACGTCTCCTTGTTCTTTCCAGCATCACAGGCTACAGATAACTTGTTTATGGGTGCTGCAAAAATTACAAAAGAGGACTTATATTAACAATTTATGAAAACACAGAACACATTAATTTTAATATTTATTTAAACTAGATACCACGAGCTGCCATAGAGTGCAAAGAGGTGCCTGTAAATGCCATTCATAGGTTTTTTTCAAATGCATCTCTGTTTTTTTATTATACAAATTGTTCTGAAGTGCTGAGTCGCTAAGTGCTAAAACAAAGGATGTTTTTCATCATGTAACCACAACTGCTATAAACATGGAGTCAGAAGCATTTACCTAAAGAACAAAATACAGACTTATACAAAGGTAACGCTGCTCAATCATCACTTCTGGGCATCTATACAGGTGTGGTGGTGAGTGTTTGCAGAGCTCCGCCCTCTGCCTGGATTTTCATGTTTTAAATTGTCTCAGGCGCTGCTCAGGATGTTTTTGGGTGGGGAGTGGGAGTGTTTCCCATGTGAAGGTGAGGTTGAGAGCACAGCGACTGGATGCCGTTCAGACCAGAGAAAGTTACAGATATGGACAAAGCAGCGAAGAAAAGAAAATGGCGCCCTAATGAGGTGAAACTCAAGAGGATTAAAGCTGGTTCCAGAAGGAGAGTGAATCTCAGTTTGGCTTTCAGCTGCTTTGGAGTGCTGACGAAGAGGCTGGTGATGAAGAGCAACGTTCGCTTGTAATATTCCTACACAGCTTGCTGTGTAAAGTAGGTAAGCAGTATAACAGTGCATGTAGTACACGCTAAGATATGATACTTCTGGTGTGTTAAGCTCATGAGGAGGTACCCAGTGTGACTGTTGTGTTTACAAGCCACAACAAACAAATCCTTCTGACTCCACCTTTAAAACAGGTAACGTTAGTTTCTAACCGTCCGTAAAAAATGCATTTCCTTGGACACTCAAGGCATTATTCATATATTTCCAAATCTACGGACACCCGTCACACAGGTAAGTGTAAGTGTGGCGTAAACCTGGAGTTTGGTTTTTCGACTGCCTGCATTCTGCCTTTCTACACCTTTTTTTTTTCCTTCCACCACCAGGACCACTCCAACAATCTTTCTTCTTAAGAGACAACTTTAGTCATAACTGATTTATTTCACATTTAAACTGAAACTGTTTTGACAGAAGCTGCAGGCAAATCTGGTGTAGGTCTCAAAGCTTGGGTGAATAAATTACGTTTTTCTTTGCTGTTGATCCCTGTTTAAATTCTCAAGTGATGATCATGTTGGTGATTTAATTGTCAAATTGGTTACATGCTGGAAAAGTCTTGAGCTGTCAAGGATGTGCAAAAGCTCTTTTACCACTTCCTTCTTTGACATTATTCTGTTAAAATCCCCACTATCGTCGGACAGTTACAATCAGTACAGACTGCAGACTGTAGTTTGGCAGAGTCACTGAAAAACGTGTGCACTGTATTTTGGGGGCCTGTTAATGGTTACTTATATTGCTCGACAGGAAGATCTCAGCTGTATTGAACATACTCAAACAGTCAAACTTCCCAAATGAAAGCTGTTTGCATTTGCAAGAATATGAAATAAAGTGTCTACTCTACTCTTTCCCAAAATACACTGGCCTCACTAACACAATAAAAGGTTGGAGGAGCTGAATCGATTAAGGCCTCTGCACTGTTCTCATTTAACCAAGCTGCAGTTACCAACATAGAATCATGTATTATTAAATCATTACATCCTTCATTCATTGTGACTTGCAGGTCAGGGAGCTGTTATTTGATAAGGCTAAGTTTAGTTGTTTAAACTGGTGGCTGTTTAAGATCACTGGTATGCTTAAAAAAGAGCTGAGCTTCAATTTGTTGAATGTGGTGAAGAAGAGTCCTCGCTGGTTGTGGTGGATGGGTGGAGGTGGGGGCAGGGGGTTGTAGGATCCCTGACTGGAACAGAGACGTCCTCCGAAGGCCCTGAGTGATGTGAAGCAGAGCACCAGCAGAGGGGAAAGAGGCAAAGGCTGTTTGTCTTTATCTGCCAGTGCCGTCCTTATCTTTGCATTCTCGTTTCGGAATGACATTCTGTGAGCGTGACGCAGGTCGGCACTGACTGCAGCCAGTGATGCTTTGGTGAATCCTATCCGGCTTAAAATGATCTTTACAGCTCGAAAATATACTGTAACTGTAAATTAACCTGATATCCCATGGGTGAGACCAATGATGTTAGCTGTGTGTTAAAGTTAATAAGTCATAGTTAACTATGCTAGCTTGTAGAGTAGTTTAGGCTCACGTGTCAAGGAAGGTGGTAGGAAGGCAACTCAGCAGGTTTCTTTTCCCCAGAGGTGAGCATTTATTTACAGTGATTCTGAAGTAACACGTTAACTTCACAAAGATAAAAGCTGAACAAAACCTGAGGCAAATTAACTCATAGCTAAATTTAAGTAAGGCACGCGTTAGAGGCAGCATGGCCTTCCCCTCTCCCCCTGTAAAGCAAACTTCACATAGCTTTACAGATTGCTCAATCACCAGATTGAGAGCAGATGAGTGGTTGACATGACTTACAAGCTGGGTGTGAACTGTTGGGGGGGTGGGGGGGAATTCTCCCTCTCTGCTTTTGATATCCCAGCCCCCCCGTGGTCATTCAGTTTTTATCCCCCGTGGAGATACGTCTTATCCCCACTTCTGGTCAGACTACAAGTTGATAATATTACAGAATATTTTATAAACACATTAAGGATCCGAAATGCAAGTGGATCGAATTATTAATTAAATGATAAACTTCTACATACTCAAGATGCATTTCATGAAGACAAAACAAACATTTTTCAAAAAAAGGAAACCCCTGCAGTTGGTATGTCCCAGTGATGTCAGCAATGATATCACCAATCCTAAAAAATACCCAGGAAGCACTAGACTGGCCCTTTTCCAACTGCAGGAAAGCATCGTGCACTAAAAAAAAACAAAACAAAGGTAAGTATGAACAGAGAAACAATGTTTCTGCATTATTTAACTTTTTTCAGCTTTGGTAGAAGCCGATTGGCTCTGTGTCCAGTATTTTTCCCCACATGTTTGATACAAGTGAATGTTTGATTTCTGAGTTATTTGGGGAATGAGATGGTACAAAAGAGAATTCTTGTACACAGAAGCAGTGTGACAAAAGGCAGAGGGATTTTTTCAAAGGTTTTTATTCAAAAATAATATCTTTTCTACTGCTGCAGGCTTCAGTCGGCTCCTCTTCTGGCTCACTATTTCCCCTGCTTTTGAAAAGATCCTTTCACAAGGCATCGATGACTCTGGAATGCAGAGATATTTGCAGGCCACTTTCCATAAGTGTAGATAAAGTGTCCTGCGGGTGGCCTGGTACTTAAGGGGATCTTCTGCTCTTCCCAGATGTTGTTCTCACATATACCTGTGAGACAGAAAGAAATGTTACGCATGATAGAATAAAGGAATAAAGTAATTTAACTTTCAGCAGTACTCAATAAAATTTACAACACTCAATACTTCTGGATTTCCACCGTGGCACTGGCAGAGGCACTGCTAGCACAGTGTTGAGCGTCCACATGGCTGTCCAGCAAGGCCCACAGGTTGTAGTCTTGTTCTCCATCAGCTGTTGCAGTATGCTCTGTTCGAGCCACAACTTCAGGGGACTCACCATCCGTAAGGCTGACACACTCTCATGTCAGCCTTTCTGCCGCCATTTGTGCACTAGTTGGTTTGCAAAACCCAACCTCTTTGAATTGTGGATCCAGAATTGTGGCCACAGACACGAAGGTTACTTTTTCAAGTCCACTGGATTTATCAGCCAAATTGTTTTTTAAATTTTTAGCAAGTGAGGAGCTAATACCACAAGCCGTTTGGGCTCACTGACCAACAATAAAATGTTTCAGCATTTTTGTAAGGGGGATTGCCTTGGACCCCGACACCTGTTTCTCCTCAGAGAGCTTGATGGTTGCTTGATTAAATGGCCTGAGAACTGCAAGGCACTGATTTATTGCCTGATATTCTTCTGCACGGAAAGGCATTATGTCCGTGCTCAGTGATGCCAGAGCTGGCCCCAGTGGTTCTCTCTGCTCATACACATGTTGGAACATAGTAAATGTGCTGTTCCATCGGGTGTCCACCTCTTGAGTGAGTTTCAATTGTGGCATGCCCATACTTGTTTGCATAGCACACAACTTTTCCTTGGCTGTGATACTTAATTTGAAGTGCCCCACAATTTTGCAAGCCCTGGTACGCATCTTTTCCAGCTCTGGAGTTTGGGAAAGTGATTTCTTAGCCACAAGATTAAGCATGTGTGCACAGCAGTAAATGTGTCTGATGTGCAGTTGGTTGACACTTGCTACAATGTTATGGGCCCCATCAGTAACCATGCCACTAACTTTTTCAGTTATCTCCCACTCAGCCATTAAAGTATTAGTGGCTTCTGCTATTTGAGCTACTGAGTGGGTCAGGGGAAAATGTGTGTGCACCCCTAAAAGTACGGTGGTCAGATCCAAATTTTCTTTCACATAATGGCATGTAACTGCAAGATACGCATCCATATTAATGGATGTCCACATGTCTGCAGTCAAGCTAACAGCTGAAGCCTGCTTTACGTCAGCCATGGCCTTCTCTCTGGTTATATTGCATCTTGCCTCCACCATAGCCTTCACAGATTTTCTGCTCGGTATGGTGGAGGATGGATCCAGGATTTTAACAAAGTTTCTAAATCCTTCGTCCTCAACCGTAGAAAAAGGCTGATCATCCTTCACAATCATGTCCACCACGGCCTCGTCCAATCTTTATTTTCTGGACACTGGGTGGGAGAGAATTAATGTTAAGATTTTTCCCATTTTATAGAAGCTCCTTTATATATTGATGATAATATTCTATCATTTCATATTTATTTATTAATTTATTTATTTTATCTGAAGGAATCATTGACTTACTGTCAGGACGTCCAGCGTTGACAGGCTTGTTGGCTTGCTGTGCATGATTGTCATCATGCGTGGCACGCCAGTGTCTCAACAAGGATGAGGTTGTTTGTTGTAAGACGACTCTTGTGTGCACAGTAAACATCGCACTTAAAGGTAATTATATTCTTGAGACCCATCTAACGCAAAAAAAATGCAATTGGCACATAAAACATTATCATATTCTACCTTATTTGGTGGTATAAGGTCAAAATGCTCCCAAACTTCCGAATGCCAGTTGTACTCTTGTAGTCGCCATCTATCACCAAAGCTCTCCAAAACTCACCAACGCTTTCCTCACAACCCAACATTGTTAAATGACACTGATGCTCCCTATATTGATAATTTAGCGGCAACACTTCAAAGTTGCCAAACCAGTGAAATGCTGTCAAATCAATGAAACACGCTGTGAAGCACCACTGACGTATGAAGCTTCGAATGTCATTGGTGACAAGGCAGTGCCTAATTGACACAAGCTCCGACACAATGTTTCGAAACACTGCGCTTCAGGAAGACTGACACAAGCTTCAAAGCTTCGGTATCATCTGCCCATTTCTAAGAAACATACAATTATAATTCGTGAACTGACAACTAAATAAAAGTTATTTAATCAACTCAAAACCGTGTGCGTGCTTTAAATTACTTTATGCTTTGATGTAAAATGTAACTTCATGCCAACACAAACAAACCGGGGATAGTAAGTGCTCCAATGTTACAAAAGCAACAGTAAAATATAGCCGCAAGCAGCAATTCTGGGTTCAAGCCAACAAAGTCCATTAGAAGTTGAAAGCTTCAACAGCTTCCTTGAAAAATAACTTTAGGGGAAGTTTCAGGTGGTGAGGTGAACGTATCCTGCCAGTTTTGTGATGACTGGACTAACAGCTCCTGATTTATAATCTGATTTATGTTATACCATGTTCAGGGTATGTTTCAGGTATTTATGTAGACATATCCTGCAAGTTTTGAAATATTTGGAAAAAACATTTCTGATTTATAGTCATATTTGTATTATACCACCCTGCTTCTTTTTTTAATTTATAGTGCCCCCTAGTGGTCGATTTGAATGAAAATTTTAGGGTATGTTTCAGGTACATATGTGGACATATCCTGTGAGTTTTGTAACAATAGGACAAACTATTTCTGATTTATAGTCTGATTTGTGTTATGCCGCACCTATTTTTTGCATTTATAGCGCCCCCTATTGGCCGATTTAAATCAAACTTTTAGGGTGTGTTTCTGGTACTTGTGTGGAAATATCCTGCAAGTTTCGTGATGATGGGCCCAATAATTGTTGAGTTTTACTCATTTATGTGCTAAGCCACTCTCCTTCTGAAGTTCATTGGTCAATATCTTGAAAACAAAATAAGATATCAACAAGTCTTACACAGTTTTGGGTCAGCTTGGTCCATTGAAGACCTACAGTGAATTTCGAAGGAATCGGACCTACAGCCTAGGAGGGGATGTCAAAAATGTGCTTTTCAAAAAAACTCAAAATGGCAGAAAATCCGATGTGGCGGACCTTATGGGTTCTATGGCAAAG
The DNA here is from genome assembly GCA_029822935.1 of Naso vlamingii. Classification (NCBI taxonomy): domain Eukaryota; kingdom Metazoa; phylum Chordata; class Actinopteri; order Acanthuriformes; family Acanthuridae; genus Naso; species Naso vlamingii. The sequence continues at coordinate 943,871 of JAPQLA010000001.1, read as the reverse complement.
TTGTAGAGTTTGATCCAAAGAATGTCCATGCCAAGTTTAGTGTAAATCGGACTTAGGGCATAGGAGTAATGAATTTAAAAGTGAAAAACTGTTTTTCTTAAATTAAAGCGCCCCCATCAGGCCGATTGGGGTCAAATTACTTATGTAGCATTCGCACACAACTTCCAAACAAGGTGCAAAAATTGTCTCTACCATTTACTGTCTCATGGGAATTTGCAAAAACATTTCTGAAGAAAAGGATTAATTAATTATAACAATAAACCAGAGCAAAAACAATAGGTTTTCAGCCCTGTGGGCTTGAACCCCTAATTATAGCAAAATGAATGAATGTAAAGAGAAACATGATACAATGTTTAATGATTTAGGTGACAAGTGGTTAGTGATGGAAAGGTCTCACCCACTTTGTCCTTGACAGATGTGTCAGCCAAAGTTTAATTTTTAGTTTTTGCCTTTCATACAGGCTTAGTCAGAGTCCTCAGTCAACAGTGTGGCTAACGTCCTGTCAGGTGTGCCGTTGCCTGTATTTCATCTGGCGTTCTGTATGACAGTGGTTTTGAGGGGTGGTTTCCAAAGGTGGCAGAAGTGCACACAGTCTGTGGAGTTTCCTGTGGTTCACATTGGAGCATATGGGCTTTGGTTGGACAATTTATACATATGTTAAAAGTTGTGTATAATAATACCTCAGCTATAGTGCTGACTGGAATTCACTGTTCTTCGTTTCCTGTTGGCAGAGGGACTCGTCAAGGCTCTCCTCTCTCGCAGCTCTTATTTGCTATATCATTGGAACCACTGGCCCAAAGAAATCGTCAATCTCAAAATATATGCCCGATAGTGGTGGGGAATGTGCAAAATTGTATTTCATTATGTGCAGATGACATTTCATCATATTTCAATGATGTGACTCATGATTTGCTGTATTGTAAGATACAGAGAAACATAAAGAGAGATATTTATATTACTTAGCAGTTTTTCAGGCTATAAAGTAAATTTGAACAAATCTGCACTTCAATATTTGAATAATTTTTCAGATTATTCAGACTTGCAGAAATACCAATAGTTTCTCATTTTAAGTATCTTGGTATTTATTCTACTCTTGATAACATTTTTGACAAGAATTACAGTCAATTAAAAGACTGTTGCAAAGGATACCCTCACCTCCTCACTACTGGGACAAGATTTGGAGCCTTATATCAAAAATTTCTCTGGAGGGGAAACTGACCAAGACTTAAAAACACAATACTCCACAGGGCAACAGGGCAAATCTGGGGGGATTTGGGTTGCCTAATTTTTATTTATTTATTTTTTTTAAGATATTTTTTTGGGATTTTTGTGCCTTTATTTCCAGGACAGGACAGCTGAAGAGCGGACAGGAAACAGGGGAGAGAGAGGGGGAATGACATGCAGCAAAGGGCCACAGGTGGAATTGAACCCGTGCCCACTGTGGCGACAACATAGCCTCTGTATATGGGGCACCTGCTCTGCCGACTGAGCCTCCGGGCACCCTAGGGGTTGCCTAATTTTAATTTAGATTATTTGTTGCTTATGCTTTAGCCTCTTAAAAATGGTTTTCTCAAGATGCGATCATGCCTTGGATCCTGACTGAATGTAGTATGGCTTACCCTCAAATACTGTCAATCCAAATTTGGTCCTATAATTGCCCACTCCATTCAGATTTAGCAACAAGAGGAGAAATTGTAACTGGGAGATGCAGTGGCACACTCAGACGTCAGTATTTCTCAATAAATTATTCCGTTTCAGTGGGAAACCGATTTTACTGTTAAATGATTTTCAATTATTACTTAATTTTTCTTAGGGAAGATTGTTGTTTTTAGGTTTGACAGCTGCAAAGAAAATGCTGATACAGAGGTGGAAGCCCCCACACTCACTCCATATTACTCCGTGGATTGCCCTGTCGTGTGATGTAATTACTTTAGAACTCTCGAATTGCTCGATCAAATGGGGCCATGGCAAATAATGTTGAGATTTTGTCTAAGGCAATTGAGAAGGTTAGGCTGAAACTGTACGTGTGAAACAGGTTGGCCAATAAAGTTTGTTTCTCTATTCTCACTGTGTTTTTTTGTGGGGGTAAAGAATGATATGTGTATGTATGTATAAATGTTTATGTTAATTTTGAACATGGATTTGTGCAAATTTTTTAAAGTTATTTATTTTTTACCCCTTATGCTTAGATATCACAGGTCATCCAAAGCCAGCCAGGGGAGGGAAGGGCGGGATGACAGTCTAGTTTTCTTTCTTTTTTTTCTGAGTTACACTATCCACAACAATGTGAAAGAGATTTATGGTTATATATAAATGAGACATATGCAGCTATGTATTTACCATTTGTTGTTATATCGAATAGAAACATAAAAATTTGATCACAGAAAGGAATGATATTCTGTGAGTGTGACGCAGGTGAATCCTATCAGGCTTACAACGATCTTTACAGCTCTAAAATGTACTGAAATTGTAAATTAACCTGATATCCCATGGGTGAGACACACTGATGTCAGCTGTGTGTTCAAGTTAAGAAGTCTGCTGAAAAACTCTGTTTCCTGACATCAGCTACGCTAGCCCCTCGACAGATGTGTCAGCCAAAGTTTAATTTTCAGTTTTTGCCATTCATACATGCTAAATCACAGAGTCCTCAGTCAACAGTGTGGTTGATGTCTTGTCGGGTGTGCTGTTCCCCGCATTTCATCTGGCGCTCTGTATAACAGTGGTTTTGAGGGGTGGTTTCCAAAGGTGGCAAAAGTGCACACAGTCTTTACCCAAAGTCAAACTACACACCTTTTTTGTCTTAACTTTGTCATTATGATGTATAACCTGGTTAAACAGTGTGACAGTGGTTGAAAAATGACATCATTCGCTGCTAAATTGGTCTCCATTAAGTCCTGTTTTTACCATGATATTTTCTTTGCCACTGGGACGAGGGTTTCGCAGAACAATGAAAAATCAGTGGCGCTCTCGGTACTCTCTGTCCTGATTGGCCGGTCTACGCTGCGCTTCTTAGCGACAGGTGACGTCGGTACAAGCTGATTGGCTGACCGTGCTCTGACTCTCCTCTGCCAACAACAGAGTGTCTGCAGCCACACCGTCAGTCGGCTCGAGCTCGAGCTGAGACGGACCAGTTTACTCTGCTGCAACTTTCCCTGCAACTGTTTGGTCTCAGTTCAAACTGGACTTAAACGAAACTGAATAAAGCGCGAGCCGGAACAAACATTCAAACTCATTCAAATGAAACTTTAAGTAGAAGAAAAAAACAAAAAAGACTAGCAAAAAGCAGAAGTACTAACGGAATGTCTGTACTCAAGTAATAAAATTCAGGCTCTAATATGTACTTAAAGTATTACAGTAAAAAGTTTCCTTCTGAAGGATATTTCTGTGCAAAGCTAACTGAAGCTCACGTCATATTCATAAAATGCAAAGACTATTTAACTTAAAGGTAAAATCAGTGGGATTTGTCCAAGCTGTTCCTGAACGCACCAGAAAATGAGCTGATTGTTGAATCTCAAAAGCATTCAAACTAAAGTAATGAGTCTGTTTGGAAAATGGAATGAGGAGAAAGTTCAGTTATTTGTGTTCAAATGTAGGGAGTGAAAATAAAACATAGTCAGAAAAAAAAAATACTCAGAGTATAGATACCGAAAAAATCAACTTAAGTACAGCAACAAAGTATTTGTACTTTGTTACTTCCTACCTTTGGTGGTTTCTCAAGTTTTTCTCCCTTTGGGAGCCACAAATTTCAAGTATAAGATGGCCAAAGCTGTGAGGTTCATGCATAGTTACATCGTTGTTGAAACAAACCACGGGCCTTAACGTGCTCCGATATTCTCGATTCTTATGGCTCAGTTTGTCTTCCAGATGTTAAAACTCAACATGGGTGATAATTAGAGATAATTAGACCGAAAACAAAAGCCTTTTTTGCTCTTAGTTGTATCACATTGAATCATATTTATAAACAAAGAAATAACATAATTTTTTGATTTTGGATTCTCAGTTCAATATGAAATCAACGAATAATTCTCGGAGTTCAGAAGCACACTGTTGTTCAAATGATCATGTGACGTAAAACTAAAACAAGACCAGGCTAAAAACCTCGTATATGTCCCGTCTGGTGAATGCGTTTTTTTCCCTGGCCAGTGTGTTTCAGTGATAGTTAGAGGTAATGTGTAACATGAGCATGTTTGGATATCAGTAGTTGTTATGCAGTAGTTTTATTAAGTTAATCAAGATATAACAGGATGAATAATATAGTTGTGCTTGTAGGAACAACAGGGTGTTTGCATTATGTGGAGCTCAGACACGAATAACTTCTGTAGCTACAAGTGACTGTGTTTGGTCAGTGTGCAAAGTTATGGATAGTAATAGGTGTAGTCAATAAATGTTTACAATCATATTCCCTGTATGTTATGGTAATTAGAATTGTGTTTGAGTGTCGTGTATTTGCACATACATGATGTGGTATAAGTAGGCCTGTGTTTGAGTCCAAAGGGGTGACTTTGCACTTTTGTTTACCAGTCATTTATTGGTATGTCTGCTTCTATAGAGAACTTTTGAGGAATTTTAAGTGTTGTAACAAATTTTTATTTTCACATCTTTCCATTTGCACACATTTGGGACAGCAATCGTTTTTTAAATCTGTATTGTGTGTTTGTTTCTGTGGAGCCTAAATTCTTCCCTTTCCAGTTTGCTGTTAGCACATCGCTAACGTTAGCTCATATGTACCAGAAGCACATTTCTCCACACCAGTCAACAAGCGATCTTGCTCCGCATTTCACACGATGCAAACAGTCCACAACATAAGCGAAGGCACACAGAAGTGAGCTTCTTATTCTTGGCTGTGTCCAGCATTGACAAACAGAGCGGCCTTCAAGCTAATGTCAACACAGTGTGTCGGGCCTTCCTGTAGCTCCTCAGATAAACTGTGCTCAGTAAATACGCTCAAGTCAAGTCAAGTCAATTTATTTATATAGCGCCATATCACAACAAATGTTATCTCATGACACTTTACAAATAGA
>JAPQLA010000001.1:914175-938750 GCA_029822935.1 Naso vlamingii | reverse complement strand
GCAGGCTAGCACTTCCCATTGACTACCAGTGTTTGAGCTAAGCTAATTAGCGGTGGGCGAGCTCTGCCCGTCTCTTCGTTGTTACTGCACACACAGTCCAAAGAATGGGATCTATCTTCTTGTCTGGAACTCAGAAGGGAGGCAAATAACAAAAAGAAAAAGAAAAAAAAAAGTTGGCGTATCCCTTTATGATTTAAGATGTAATACAACCATTTATCCAATCTGCATTGCAAAAGTTGAGATAGTGGATTTATTGAAGTACAAAGAACATCAATTGTTGATCTTCATATCAATGCACAATTTACCATTTTGACTTCACACGTTTATCTGGTATGGGAGTGGTTCTGACCCGGCTGTGAAAAACACTAAGTGCAAAGCTGAAAAGGAAAAATGCAACATTAATCAACAAAAAGGTGCATGTCCATAAACATAGGTGGCAGGTAGTTTCTAAAGCTTCAGTGCAATACACACGAGATTACAAAAAGCACTTTAATATGATTTTAGTGTGACGAGGCGTTCATCTCTGACACACAGCAGGCTGTAGAGTCTTTCTATTTTGTCACAATAAGTTAGAGGATGTAAACAAAGAGAGAGGGAGAGACATTCAGTCAGTGATGAAGATGCCTTCTGGGCCACTCTTCAGAGCACAGCAGGCACACGGGCAGAGTCATGAACAGGAAGGTACACGCTTCCTGCATATAGGCACAGTCTAACACAGTACAAACATGCATCATGTACTGTTCACCATGATCCCAGTGAAATGTGACGCTTTCAGCAGCGGTGACTTTAACTCTGTGAGTCAGGTGTGGCCATTGCTCAAGAGTAGTGGCTTGAAATGTTCACAAATAAAAGTATGGAACAAACAGCACTGGAATGTTTGATTTCCAGGACAAATGTGTTTGTAGCTGAAGTGCATGTTGTTTTTGGAATTGTGGCCTTCATTTCTACGTTACCATAACATTATACTCATCTCAAAGAGCTCCGAGAACATGTCAACACCAGTGACCGATGCCGCCTTCATATGGACCCTGTGAAGTCGTGTACAGAGAAGGCTTGGCGTCCACATGGTAACCACATAAGAACAGCGTTGCTAGGAAATGCTAATATGGATGCCAAAACATCTCTTGTTCTCCTCCTGGCTTTCTATGTGGAAATATTACATTATTAATTTGTGTTTAAACGCCACACAGAGGAACAAAAGACAAGATGACGAAGGTGACGAGTTATATCTAGATTACATCGTTCACAAGGTCTCTTCTCATTAAAATGTTAACATGACCCCATTTAAAGGCACCAATAGAAACACTGGCAGTCAGACAATCACACAAGTCGTAAACAAGCCACCAGTTTTCTAAACAACTTCCTTTGGGGAAAAAAATTGTTGTGAACTGTGATGCATATTTACAATGGACAGTTTGGGTAATAATGTTGCCCTGCACCAGAATTTTCTCCTCCAAAATACATTTGGCTACCTGAGGGTAAATTTAATTAATTTTTTTTGGCCAGTTGGGGCAGAACTTTGCATCACAAACATGTAATGACTTATTTTAGCCTTATGAAGCATCAGCAAGCAGCTACCTATTTACACATCCAGCAGAAACTGAACAATACACTGGCAATCGTTTGTCATATATCTGGTCACCCACTATTCACTCTGCTTTTAGTTCTGCTTTGGAGTCCACCAACTCCTACAAAAAAATTGAAAATTCTTAAAACATACATAAAAAATTAACCATAAACTGTAAGACACCACAACACTGTACAGATTTGAGGCGAACAGCCGAGAATGGTGATAAATTTTTCTACTTAATTACAACAAACAGCACATTTCACAGACAATTAGTCATTCAATCAGCTTTGTAACTTGTCACCTGCACAATTCTTCCGACTGCTGGCGTCTCTGGTACCTTCTAATGTCTTTTCAGCAACGGCTCTATGTTCCTGATCACAACAAGTAGTCTGATGGGGACATGTGATTTGAATAGATGGGAATTATGGCCACAACTACAAAAACAAGAGCAAAGCTTCAATAAACATAAATTATCCTTCAACTTCAAGGTCTGGCAAAGCACCATAAACAATTAAAAAATTAGGTTTGTATTTTGGATGACAGATCATAAATTGCTTTTAAAAACCGTTAACACATCAGTGAAAAACCCCAAATTTGAGGTTGAAAGGCCATAAGCTCATCAAGTCTTCGTCTTTTTTTTTTCTTTCAAGTAAACAGCTCCTTCTGTTTGATAGCTCCATCTTCTTTAAAAAAAAAAAAAAGTCTTTGTTCACTGCTGTGAGCTCCACCCAACTTTTATGACTTCACCTCCACTGTATTTGGGAGAAGTCATAAACTTCAGAGACAAATAAAACCGTATCTGCATGACTTGTGGAACTGGGTAAACAAACTCTTCAACATGAGGCAGGTCATCTACCTCTCCATTCATCTGACTAAATTTATGCTTGAACTGAGAGTAAACAGTGTAATGTAAAAGGTTCATGACAATCCATCACTTGGAGGGAATCTGTAATGCAAATACAAATCCTCTATCGTCTCTGGAGGTAACTACGTGACTGTGATAGGATTAAAAATGTCCTGACACATATGTAATGTTCCCAATGTGACTGTAATCCAGAAAAAAGGGAGCATAATTGGTTGCAGTCATGATGTCCAGTGGTGAACTTCAGAGCACAAGAGCCTCAGTTTGTGTTGAGGACACAAATACAGGCAGAAAGCTCAACAAGATAAACTTCCATCCACGTCATCTGGAGAACTGACAGGATGGATTACAGGGTCAAACAACTGCGACACATTTCCAACCAGGAGAAGTGCCTCACTTAATGGCTTGGGTTTCAGTTGGCTTCAAGTTCATAAATATCAACAATGAAAACAATGTGATCAGCAACATTTGACCTTAAATCGGCTTGGGACAAACTACTGCCTCTCCTCTTTTCAACTTCAGGCTGAGCTGGCTCAGTGAATATTCGGGCTGGAGTCGAGCAGAGGACAGAGGCTGAGTGTGATGAGGCAGAGAGGAATCTGCAGATGACCGACTTAACCCACTGGCCAGACTACACTCACGGCTTGAAGTGGGCTAGCCTGTTTTATACCCTGGGTACATCCTGAGCCAGTCCATGCAATACCCCAGGGTATAATTCAAGCTAGCCCAAACTGTACCCCAATAGCCCTGAAGCCCTGCCTGCTTGGTTTTTTCTAACAGTAACCATTTTATACCGTGGGGTATATTTTAGGCTAGCCCAGACTATACGCAGGTATAGTTCTCAGGGGGTTAATCTGGCCTCTTACACTGGTCCTCACTGAGGCAGGGGGACGATAGTCTCCACGTAGTTGATGGGAAAAAAGCCAGACTCGCCGTTGATCATGCCCTCGTACCAGTTTTCGTCTATCTGGTTGGTGAGAATGATGATGTCACCCTCCTTGAAGCCCAGCTCGCCCTCATTCTCTGGCTCAAAGTCATAGAGGGAGCGACAGCACGGCTGGTCCAACACTTCTGGCTCTGCACCAACAAAAAAATGAATTACATTATTTTCTCCTATCATCTTTAAAAACTCAAACAAGTCCAGTTGACCAAGATGCAGCACTTAGAATTAAAATGACTGAAAATCTTCACCAACATGTTCGACTATGAATCTTAATGACGAGCCTAAAGCCTGTTTTATACTCAAAAGACAAGTGTGTGTTGACAGTGTCTTCAGACAAGAATGACATAAAAAAGACATAAGAATGTGTCGTCTGACAGCGTCGTGCATCCGTCAAAACTTGTAACGTTGCAGACGTTGTTTTGATTTGTGTCACATCTTGATTGGTTGGCTGGACTGAGCGTTTTATTGTTGCCATGGAGATAAAACAGCACCCAACTCACTGAGGGAAAAAAAATAAGTAAGCTCTTAAAATGGATGACTTTGAGGAGCAACTGGTGCTGCACACTGTTGTGATGACCCAGCTAGTCTCTGTGAAAGTCCAACAGGATTACTGTGGGTGTTTTGGTGTTTTGGTGTTTTGGTGTTGGATATAGGATGTAATCCAACGTAGGCGGTTATCAAAACAATATTTAGTGATCCTAAAATACTGAATGTGCTGCTTCTCTTCCATCTCTCTCATTTGATTAACCAACACATTTTCCCCTCGCTCCTCTCTACTCGGGTTCACTGGGCGCACAGACCGCAGTCTTTTCCTCCGTCGTCTCCTTCTCCTTCAGAGTAAAATTAAATATAAAGTCTCTTTTTCCTCTGTCAAATCCAGTGTCTCAGAGAAATTGCAATTTTACCGCTGGTTTGGGCCGTGGGCCTGCGGAGAAGTGCTAAGTTGGTTATCATGGAGATCAAAATTGCGCCACAAATGGTGTCATCCAACACTTTTCTTGAGACACCTGCTGATTCCTGTTTTTCAAGTGCAAAACAGCCTTAAGGTTTCCTTCTTACCCTCTGAGGTACTGAAGCTTACAAACACTACTGCTGCTTCCGCTTTCATAATCAAGTAATTTTTTCCAATAAATCGCTTGATCACTCAAATGTCTGTAAAGAACCTAACAAGATGTCATATAACTGCTTTGACAAAAACAGGGTCAGCTGGCTGCTGATGAAGACTTGGAAATGTCTTGGTAGGCCTACACAAAGCTTAAAAATACTATCTGAGTAAATGATGTTTGCTCAGTTTTCAGTAACAATTCTCTCCATGACAAGTCTGTCTGCTGATGAAGATCATGAGTCGTGGTTAAAACAGAAGACCTACCAAGTGGACCTTAAGTTAAGATGTTTTAGAGTTTCTTTTATGCCGTCTTTGAGACGACTGAGTAAACTCCATCATTTGATGACGACCATGAAATACAGCTGGGCTCAGAATAAAGCGGGTTACTGGACCTAGAGTCGATGGGATTTGGTCATTTGTTAGAACTCTGTACTAATACTGAGCAGTTTCCATGAAAACTGAGCAAGGGTTCAGAGTCTCTTGTGAAACTCTGAAATGAGGTTAAGATTTTTGAAAAATTATAGCAAGTGTATCTTGAGCCAAAAACCAAAAATTAACTTTATATTCATTTTAAACAACTTACTTGATCAAATAACCCAAAGACCCTCACAGTAAGTTGAACCAGCTGTATTTCTGCTGCTAATACAGGAATAATTCATCATCCAAAGCGTTGGTTAACATTAGCGTTTATGGCTCTACATAGACGTGAATGCAGATTTAGTGTGTGTTACTCACGGAACAAATTGCCATTGGTGGTGGGGTTTTCAGGCCATGACATTGGAACAGAAGTTATATGATCAGCTGGATGAGATGCTAAGACAGATGGAGATGGTGTTGAGCACAGGACAGCACAAACTAGTACACACTCATAACATGATGAGGAAATCATCTGAAATGTGAAACTGAACTTACAGCATACAAAGCTGCATGTACACTACTTCTGTCTGACCAGGGGAGGGCAGCAATAGTTTTTCAGATACTACCACAATCCCTTTTTACCTCCTGACAACATGAGCTCACTGCACTTATTAAACGGGCGGTCAGAGACACATTCAGCCCCAGCAACAAAATAAAGTTCATGTCTCTTTCATATGAAAGATATGAGAGCACAACAGCAATAGAGACACACACACACACACACACACACACACAAACAAGGAGAAGCAGGTGGAAGGCATTACGTAATTCATTAACAACATAATTACACAGATCGAACAACACAGAGACCTCACCTTCCTACAAATGTTAAATATAACTGAAAGAGCAAGTTTTAATTAAAATCAGAATTGAGTTTAAAAAAGGCAAACCACCTTCTGTAAGACTGTAAAAGACCTTCTGTTAAAAATTTCTAGTCTCCAGCTTGAAATGTTACCAGGGTCATTTTTTTATGAGACACCTCCGGAGCTGCAGGAGGAGACATTTTCTCACAGTGCTAGAGCCTGAACTGAAGGGGTTAAACTGGGCCTGTGACTGTTTTTCTCAGGGATGAATCTTGTTATATGTTATATGAGAATATGTCTCTGTATCGCTACTGATGGATTCTGATTCTCATATTGGACATGACAGAGATTTTGAGAAAATTAACACTTTAAATAGTAAAAAACAACTCTACCTTGGAGCATTTATATAAATATTAGTTTACATTGAGCTACTTACTAAAAAGCTGTAGAGAAAGAAAACAAAAGTAATGACAGACGTAGACTTATGTTTTTAAATAAAGAAAAACTAAAAGTAAAGAAGAAACATTACCATTTTTACCATTTTAAACAACTTTTGTTACATTGTAATATAGTTTAAAGTTTGCAAGATGCACATGAATGCACCACGAAGCCCCTGTGAATATCAGTTTGCTATGCTGTGCAAAGTAATGTAGATTTCAGAGTTTAACAGGTTCACTGAATGCACCATGAGCTCTGTTGGCCCCGTGAACATAATATTCTGACACAGACAGGCAGCAGAGGACTGAAGCACGAGTATTTTGCTACAAAGACTTACGTGCCAGTGTGTTTGACAGCCTTTAACTCGCCGAAAGGAAAATCTACTGAATTTGACGCATGTTGGGCTTGAAAAACACACACAGGCCAAATTCTTTATCAACAGGTCTTTATGTTTCTACTTAAATATGATACAGTGTGTTCATGTTGCCAGAAGAACAATCTTCTCACTTTTGAGTGATGGATGGGGCAGAAAGATACGATGAGATGTGGAGTGAACACAAACCAGTTCTGTGCTCGTGATGGGGAACAAAAGGAATGATAACTGTCAGGTTTAGACGATAAAAATAGTAAATAAATAAATAATGCGCATTTTGTAAGGTGAGAGAAATATAGTTAGTGTGTTTGATGTTAGGTTGACATGTGATCCTGCCACATTAGATCTGGACATGAGATACATTAATGCCAGGTGGAGGAGAAAACATACCATTACAGCCTATATTTTAACTACGTCACCAAAAAGATGAGCCTTACACCTAAATACTGCAGACAGCAATACCTACTTTTCCCAATGACTGTGTTGTTGATCTGGATATCTGTAAGGGATAACAGAAAACAGTATGCACCAAAAGCAAACAATGAAGATGAAGCAGACAGCCAAAGTTAGAGCAAAGGAAGCAAAACAAAGGTAAAATTCAGACAGATTTGTGGCAGCTGTACCGGTGGACTTGAGCGAGGAGCTGTAGGACAGGCCGTTGTGCTGACTGTTATCCAGGGTGTCGATGCTGTGTCTGACAGACTTTGGATTGAACTCCTTTTTGGGACGGCTGCTGGCTGTGGATATCCTGAGATGAAAAGGTAATACAGTGAAAAAAACCTGTTCCAACAGGCAAAACGCAGAAAATGACGTGACACTTCATCATGAATAAATAAAGCTTTTAACCATTCTTTTCTCTTAACTACTCAAAAGGGTGACAAAAAATGGCAACCATACTTTGTTTTGGCAACAGAAAGCTCGTGGCTGGTTGCCAGCCTGGCACTCAACTTTAAATGTTAGTGTTAAACCTGAAATGGACTTTAAACGCACAGAGTTTTGGTGGTGTTTGAGTTTGAATGAGTTCATGAAATGGGAAAGTTGAGATCACTGACTGAGTCAAAGAAATAATACCTGATCATAGTTTAATCAACATTAACTTCCGCTGTGGTGACTGGTAAGAATTTTAAAAGAGTGAGTTCAGTAGCCTATAGACACGTGCATGTTACCTACTGGAAAAATATGATGCAAATGCATACTGACAGGAATGGCTTAAAAAAACAAAAAACAAAAAAGGGTTTTGGAAAAAAAAAAGTTTGTAAAACAAGTCTGTGGTGTAGCAAGAAAGAACAGATCATTTGAAAAATGGTAATGAAAAGCACTGTCACATTTGACATGAAATCAAGATATTTATGATGATAAACACTAGTTATGGCTGAAAAAACAAACAAACAAACAATAAACTGAGTGTGAATGAATTAGTACGATATATGGTCAACTTAACTTCTGAATACATAGAGTGCTAAAAGGCCTGCTTTCACATCTGGAATGCATGTTGTGAAGTTGTGAAAATATTCTGTGGATGGTAGAACTAGAATGACTTTGTGATTGTCTAGCTGAGGATGATCGCTGCAAAGTGATTTCTGAAGTACAACAGAACACATTTCTTACGTCTTCTGCAGCTTCCTGCTGAGTTCCTCCATTATTTCACATGACTGCCGGTGGTACTCTATGGCTGCCTGGATCAGTGCTGACAGCTGGCTCACCTGCTCCACCTAGTGGTCATAACCCCAATTTATGTGTAAATACAGGCACAGGGACACAAACACACACACACACACACACACACACACACACACACACACACACACACACACACACGAACTTACTTTCTTAGGTATTTCAGTATTAGGTATTTAGGTATTGTGACCGCCTCAAAGCCTTCACACGTGTAACGAACAAACAACATGAAAATGTGAGTTGTTCGTACGAAAATATTTTGGACCAAAACTATTCACACCGACAGCGACACAAATTTGCGACTGAAACACAGGAATATGAATTTCCGAAAGACTTTAAACAGCTCACTTTACTAAACTTCACAGTTTCCTGCTCCTCGCTGCCAAGGTCGGACGCTGTCGCCCCGGCGGAAGCTGACACGAAGCATCGGAACAGACACGGGTGTCGGCTACTTTTCCACAAGCTGTTCAATAATCACATAGATGTTGTTGTATTATGTTGTGATTGAGATTCAGCCATTGTTGATGTTTTTTTAGGAGACATATATTTCTATGAAGGATGTAGCGTTCGTTCTGCACAACCATCGTTGCTGGTTGATAACTTTGTTCTCAGTGTAAAAGTTCAGAAAAATGGACCTGGATGTGAAAAATTAGAATGGTTGCTTTTTCGCAGTGTGATATTCATGTTCAGAATGAAGGTACTCATAACTAATCAGCGGTTTGAAAAATAGCGTTGACGTGAGAAATATTTGCATGAAACCCCCCCCCCCACATACACCTGGGGTATAAAGGCCTTAATTACTGTATCATAGGCAACTTGACTTGTTTCAGTTTTGTTGATGACGTTTTTTCTCATCTCAGAGGCCTCTTCAGTTCCACCTTACTAGACTAGACTAGCATGGTGCTTGTAGTGACAGCTTTTTCAGTTCCTGTTTTCCATTTGGCAGTGGGTTCAGGGGAAAGGAGTGGGAATCGGAGGTCATAAGTCACCAGATCACATCATTAGTTCACCGTTTACCTTAGCTTTTTTCTTCTTCTTTTTATATGTATCAGTAGAGATGTATGCATACATCAGTTCTAAACAATAAAGTAAAATACAAAGATTGCCCTACTGTTAAAAGCTATGGGTGAGCTTAAGGCTAAAATGGACAAAAAACAGAAACTAAATTTCATTAAATTTCATTTCATCCTTGTAAAATGCTATGGTGTTATAGGCCTATTGATGTTTTGGATCTGAGCTTTGTATTTAAAGTGGAGATGAAACAAGGAACAATATGAATGTAGTCTGATTTTTGCCTAAAGCAAGATATGGCACCAAATTCCAACTTTATATTTATCTAGTACTGCTGGAAAACTAGATAGTAACTCAGGGGACGCAGCCATCTTCAGACAAGCTAAGAGGTGGCATCACAGGTATGGTTCAGGTTCGACTAAGGTGAACCTTAACTGCTGTTCTGATGGATGAATTGGAGTATGTTTTATTCATACATACGTGAAAATGCAAGAGAGGAACTATTATGAAGGTAGTGAGAAGTAAGCTTGGTAGTAAAAGATGTCCATGTAGTAGCCTTGTGTGATGAGTTTGGCGACATCATCTGGGTTGGACAGACGCACTCTGATGAAGTTGTTTGGTTGTTCCGTTTTTTTGCTTAGAACATGAGAGTGTATTATTGTAATGCCTCGTTGATGTGGTTATTCTTTGATGTGTGTGGTAGTGATATTGGTTGATGGACCTTTAATGGCAACTTGTTTGATTGTTTTGCGTGGTTCTGTTCCACCTTGCCAGCTTCATCGAGAGTTTGGTGTTTTGAATCCATCCACGGGCCACAGAGCCAGGAGCTGGGTATCTTGGAAAAAACAGTAGACCTCTTCTCTGCACATTGACCAGTTTTTGGACTTTGACTGCTGGTTTGCATCACATAGTTTTTCGCAATGTGTTTTTCATTTTTAAAGACTGTCCTGTTAATGTTGTTAATGATTATTGATTATATACAATGATAATTGGTGGGGGTGAGTTGGTCTGTCCCTGCATTGTTCCAAGTCATCTGTTTATTTTAGGGCCTGTGCTAGTTTTAGTTAATTTCTTTGGATTTTGTACCAATATGAAGTCTTGGTCCTCGTCATCTTCGTGGTTGCCTAGCTAGAGCAGGTCGTCTACCAATCAGAAGGTCGGTGGTTCGATCCCCGGCTCCTCCGGTCTACATGTCGAAGTGTCCTTGGGCAAGATACTGAACCCCAAATTGCTCCCAATGGCTGCGCCACTGGTGAGTGAATGTGTGTGAATGAGTTTCTAATGAGCAGGTTGGCACTTTGTAGAGAAGTCACCTACAATTGTTATGCCAAATCATCAAATTATCACTATCTGATCTTAGTGCGTGAATGTTTGTGTGAATGGGTGAATGCTGACTTGTGTTGTGAAGCGCTTTGAGTAGCTGAAAAGACTAGAAAGGCGCTATATAAATACAGTCCATTTACAGCTTGGCCATGTAATACTTGCTACTGGCTACAATGGGAGATGGGTTATTTTCATTTATCAGTTAATTCATTTTTCATTTACTGTGTGCAAAAATTGGACAAGCGATGTGTTCTGGATGTGTCTACACAGATCATGGTAAAAAGTTTACATTGGTCCAAAAAAAAAAAAAAAAAAGATTTATTCATCTATTTATTGATTGATTGATTGATTGATTATTATTATTATTATTATTATTATTATTATTATTATTTAAAGATCTTCTCCAGTTCCATTGTTGGGTCTGAGCTCTGGTTTCTGTCCCTCAGTGTTGGCTCTAGGGCACTTTTTGATTTTTCTATTTCATGAACTTTGTGCAGAGCAGTTTTGATAAAGCTGTTTAAGCTCCGGGAGTCATCTTGGTGGAGATTAGCGGGAACTGGACCATGGTTTCTATTTAGCACTTTGTTAGGTCTTGGGCTTTCTTTGTTTAGGTAGATCAGCAGCAGGTTTTGGTTTTGTTGGGTCTGTTCTGACAAGAAAGGCTTAGCCCTCACCTTTTGCCCTTATTCAGGAGTCAGTGCACTTGAACTTTATTTAGATGCCATTTTAATAGATTTAAATAAATACATTTAAATAAAATAATAAACACTAGTTAAAAAATGTGACTTTATAAAAACAGTGATTTGCTAACTAAGGGGCTGGGTGGTGGGGGTGAGGGGTGGGGGGCAGGTTCAGTTTAATGTGAGTAAACAGTCAATGGCTTATCCTAGAAAGTGCTTGAAAGGGCAATATAAAATATGAAATAGGGTTTTTAATATTTTTCCACCATTACATCAGGATGTTATAAATTGGAGAAATGATTAAATTAATAAATATCTTATCCTTAAAATATTAAGAAGAGGAATATTAAGAAACTAAGGCTGTAATTTCAGATGTTATCTAGTGTGAAAACAAAGCTGTCAAGTGTCACGTGAACTGAGCTTAGTCTAACCTAAACTAAAAAAGGGGAACTATGGGGCAGGAGTGTAATTTGATCACTATTCAGTAAGTAAGTAGACTCATGGGTAAGGTGGGAATGATTGTGGTGACTGAGTGACTTGTTTCCTGTAATGAGGATATTAATGTCCAAAGGTTAACACTCCTTACTGCTGGTTCTAAGGTACGGTCCAGAAAGATGGATGAGGCTGCTCAGTGAGTTGGCGTGCATGTTTCTCTGCAGCGGCTTGGGGCTGGGCTACTGTTGTCTGGGCAACAGAAACAGCTGTAGAGCTGAGGCAATGACTGCAGCACTTAGACTCCACTGCAAAATGCTCAAATTCCAGCTGTCACAAGAGTTTTTGGTCTCACAGAAAAGACACAGAAAACACAAAAAGGAGTCTCCTCCAGTAATGGCTGACAAACTAACTTCTTCTTCTTCTTTGGTGTTAATGGCGAATTGCACCCAGATGACGCAATACTGCCACCTACCATTACGAGGATATAGTTCTATAGTGAAATTTATTTACCAACTAACTGGTGAGTAGAGCGAGCTTCAAACCCTGTGTGAACCCTGGCACAGTCTTCAAGGACACACGTGCACCCTGAGTTTCAGAGTCGTGAGTCGTTGACCCAAGCGGTATTCATGTGAGTCGTTAGGCCCACGTGTCCCTGACTGAAAAGGCCAATTCATACTTTCCGCGTCCTCGTGTCTGCAGTTTTGACTTCACTACTTTTACTGTAGATACACTGATTCATGGCAACATTTGAAACGGAAAGATTTCTCGTTTCGTTCAAAAACAACAACAACAACTACAAAAAATAATATAATACGTCCCACTCAGGTAAGAATGAGCTCTTCTTCATGTCTGCAGAACCTTTATTTTTTTCAAGGATTTAGTTGTAGCTGCAAAATTAGTAACGTAAGTCTGGCTAAAAAAGATAAAGGAAAAGAAGTGAAGCCACTGAATGTTCTGCTATCTTTTGTTAATTCTGCTGCAATCTGTGTACTGCATATCACACATGGCCAGACTGGTGTGGGCCTTTGTTTTAGTATGAATGAAACTGCTTTCCCAGTCAGCATGAGCGGACGAGTCCACTGATGTCTGCGGACACGCAATGTGGAAAGCATGTTGGGGCCTTACGAGCTCACACTCACACAGGGTTTAATGCCTGCAACTCCCCACTACTTAGTTACAGAGGAAGTTTCTTGAATGACAGGTGAAACGTCTTTAAAAAAACAACAACAACAAAAAAACTTAAACCAGTCCAGTTTCCCATGATATAGCACTTATAATAGCACCATTTCTGTGAGTGAAGGCTTTATGTGTCTTGAATTTTAACATAGGTGACAAAGCTATCCAGGTTAGACATGCAAAAATCTGGTTATTTTACCCTAACAGTAAAATCTTATTTATCTTCATGTTGGACAGCTTGATGAACTTTGCACTTCTCTCACCTTTAACATGTTGAAGTTGACATTAAATTGCATGTTGCATTTTATTTATTACACCTTATTGGTCCATATTTTACGCTGTCAATCAGTCCTCTCTTACATCATTCTCCAGGAAGTTGAACATGCTCCTCTCGGCCAGCTCTCTGCTCTCCTCAAACTTCTCCACAGCCTGCCTGACCTCTTCCTCTGGGATCTTCCCTTTACGCTTCTTCTTATAATCAAAGTCTAACCGGCGGCCCTCCAGCTTCTTCAGGTGGTGCTGCAAAAAAAAAAAAACAGGTACATTTTTTTCACTTGTCAAGAACATTTCGGGAAACATACCATTTATTCAGTATGGTATGTACATAGTGGCACATATTTACAAACTGACATGCTACAGTAATAATAGCAATGCCTCCTGTACGTGCAGTATGCAGGAAAATATTTATTTTGGTTTTGAAATATCATGATTTGAAAAGTTATTTTATAGATTCCGGACTAAGATGTGTGATGAAGAAACGACACAGTCGGGTCTCTCATGAGAAAAAGCACAGACCAAAGCACAGGGGAGTGTTCAGAGGCAGTGTGAAGTCTAATTCAACAGATGTGTGGTTAAAAGTCTGACACTGGGCAACTATTATGAACAGATTTCTCCTCTCATTCTGCTGCCTGCATGTTTTTATTCTGCAAATGCACCGTCGGCGCATCCTGGCCTTAGTGCTGGCATGATGACTGTGACTGGTTTAAAGAAACAATCAAGCCAAAAGGTGTTTCTTCTGTCGTTAGCAGAAAGCTGATGTGTGAAGTCTGTCCTTTCTTTAGTGCTGTGGAGAAAGGGCTGAATATGCAAGACTACTGTCACTGATGCTACAGCTGCGCAAAAAACTTTGACTCAAGACCTAAAGTAAAGTTTTCAGAATTAGTAATGTAGTCAATTTCTCTGCTGAACCGATTCAAGTATACGAGCAGTAACTGATAAGTCTGTAGCATAAGGCATGAGGACATGAGTCAAACTACTTGCAGAAAGTTTTTGTTTCAGGTGACCGAAAATTGAAAATCAGCACTGTTTCAGTAAATGGATAACAAATAGATAAGAACCTGTCCAGCGACAACCTGATTCACCTGATAAGGCCCTTGAGGAATCTAATGCACCAAACTGATGGTGTGTGGCCCTACTCTTCCTGTTGTGTCCCTCACCACTGGCCCTGGTTGGCCCTAATCAGCAGTTTTTCAGATAATTTGGCATAACAAATCTAGAGAAGACTCTTTGACAGGCTTTTCTCCTATGGAAATACACTTCTGGTAGTTTTTTGCCTCTGGATGACTGGACTGGTAAATTCCTTGAACATGACTAAATGAACAGGAAAGAGCCGAGCAAAGTGCATGTTCTATTTAATTGGTATCATTTCTTCATTTAATATTCAACTGAGAATCCTTTTTCTTTTGTTTGTTTTTGTTATATTTTCAAAAAATGTAGCATGCAGAACTAATGTTTTGACATTGGAAGACCTGGACTCATTTTGGGGTGACACAACAAAAACAAAACGCGCTTCCATGGTGATTTCACATTCAGACAGAGATAGTCTAGGTTTGCAAAATGAAGACATATATTACAGGGGTAAAAAGAAAGACAGGCGACACTTCAGATACGAACAAGACAAAGCTGGGCGCCAGTAACGTTGATCATTCGCCGCAACTAAGTCAAGAAAACAATAACGATGCCCTCTTTCTCTTGGGTTCACAGTGAATGTGGTAGGACAAGAAGAGAGACCTGTCAAACGTGAAAAATTTAAAAGACACTTGGAGACATTACACCCCAACTGCATCAGTAAGCCACTTGAGTTCGTCATAGGATCAACACCGACTGTGAACCGTGGCTTACCTTAAAAAAAGAAAAAAAAAGCCTTAATGATCAACACTAGCAAGTTGCAAAAAGCAGCAATTTTAGTGAAACAAGGCCATATTTCACGGAGAAAATGTCCTCTGATTTTCCCTCTGATGTCCTTCGACTGCTCTGTCCGTCTGCAGCCTTTTATTTAGCCGAGCTGTCCCCAACAACGACCCGCTGCAGCTTCAGGGGGCATGGAAATGTTTCTTCCTCCAAACGGGGGCATGACAGAAAAAGTTTGAGAACTACTGCTCTAAGATCTAAGACATTGATTAAGTTCATGATCATTACACATGACATGTTAATAGGGTTTTCTTTGTATTACCTTCTGTTTTTTCATTGTGAAATATGTTGCCTGATAGCTTGAGAGACGTTAGTTCAATTATGGTGTTTAAAAAATGCCTTAAAAAAAGATAAGTTGGATAAAAACTAATGTTGAAATCAGTTCTATTTGGCATCTTACACGCTTTGTTTAAATTTTTATTTATCTTATTTTAAATTGTCTTTAGTTATTCGGATTTTATTTTTTCCAATAATGTTTTTTTTTTTCAATATGGCCTTTCAAATTGTGTATGATTTCAAGTTAAGGATGTCTTATCTACATAGGTTACATGAGATAGCTGTTGAGGAGGAGTATCATAAGCTAGTTCGTTGTATCTTCGCAGGAATGTGTCACTGTGAGATGGATACTGTGTGTTGTTTGTTCTTCTTTAATGTTGTGGACCCCAGAAAGATCATCTGTTGCCATGTGTGGCAGCTAATGGGATCTTAATAAACAATAAATGCAACAAATTTGAGCAGGCCTGTCAACTGAGAACAGCCGTTTGTTTAAGTCTGGTGTTTCACAGTCATACTCACATTCTCACCATTCACTCACTCACACAGCACAACATGGACACTGATTTGCTGACTGACACACTATTGTATTGTTTATTTAACTTCATTTAATTGAAAATCTTTGGCATTTGTTCTAGTCTGTGTGACCTCCTCTTTGTCACATACTTTTGAGCCAAGCTGCAATAATCGTGTCCACGTTACACAGAGTGAAGGCCTTTGCACACTGAGTTGAAATTGCTGCACGTATAACAAATAAGATCAAAGATCTCATGTTGTGTCAATCATGTTTACACAGTGACTCACAAACTTTCTGCTGTCATTATTTTTTTTGGAAAAGGTTGATTTTCTGTTCATAAATAGTTTAGATGGTTGTTTGACTAATCAGAGACTGATTAGAAAACTGTGATGAAGCAGACAGACGACACAACAACTGTTGGCCATAAAGGAAGGAGAATGTTGGAGGTAATGTGGATGTAATCAGATTAAGTATTATGTATGACTATGTACGGGGTATAAAGTAAATTATGCGCAGTACCAGGTGGTTATAGGTGAAGTATAGGAATAAGGGGTAGGACTGGAAAAGTTTTTGCTTCTTCCAACTTCTTTTCAGACACTTAAAATAGACCATTATCTTTATTTGCTATTGTTTTATATTTCTGATGTATTCGTAATTTTTGTTGTTGTTGTTGTTTTTCATTTTTTAAAATATGTCTGTCTTTTGTTCAAAATAAATAAATTCTATTCTACTCTAAACTAGCACACGCTTCTTTTTCCAACGGCAAAATCTGGATTAACGGTGTGTGTGTGTGTGTGTGTGAGTGTAATTAAATTCTATTAATAATTTTGTTCTTTTGAGTAAGTAAAACTTTTGAGACATGACTTACTTTTAGCATTTGAATGATGTGTTTATAATAGTTGGATTAAAAAAACAGAAATACAGATGTGGTGGTGACTTAAAACACAATGCATGCATCTTATATTCAGGGTCATATGTGCCTACACTAATGCTATATAACTCATTTCCACCTGCTACAAATGTGCTACAGAAATCTTGGCAAATTCTATTATGTTTTATTACATTTCCCTGTGTTACAAATATTGTCAGTGTAATGAGAACTTGAGACTAGGGCTGCAGCTACTGATCATTTTAGTAACTGAGTATTCTACTAATTAATCCAGCGACTAATCAAGTAACTGGATAAGAAATGAAGCTTTTTTTTTAAAAATTAAATTACTTTGACTTCATTTAAGAGCAATAGTAATATACAAAAACAGAAATAACATAAGTCTCTTGAATAAACAAGTAATTGGTCTCCTTTTTCCAAAAATCAACATTTTTCCTGCTTAAGATGAAATAATGTTTTTCTATACTCAAGTTGACCATAATATGACTGTACTGATATGTGTTATGTACATTTTTTGAGTCATTACACAGCCTTTTTGTGGGTTACCCGACCCGCTGCAGGACTCTGTACACAGGAGTTCACAGCTAAGTGCTACACAGCTCCATACAGCACCTCAGTTGTTATAATCAAGGATTAAACAAAGGCCTCAAGTGAAACAAACTGGATTTTAGGTTCAATTGTGCTTGAGCATGGTTCTGTTAGGTCATGGTAAGATTGTGCCCTACTCCCACTACTATTACTACTACCACTAATATTAATAGCTTGCCGGCCAATCAACACATTCAAAATGGCATACCACTTGTGTTTCACCTTGTTCACGTTAAGCTACAGGTACAGCTGCTGTTACGTACCATGATCTCTTTGAGGTCCTTGTCCTGTAGATTCTGCAGGGGGTCAATAAAATTTTGTTTGACGTTTATGTCCAGGGAGTCCTTCACATCTGCCATTTGCCTCATGGCCTCACCCATATCAACCAGAGCACAGCCTACAGACAGAGAGAGAAACCACCCTGTTTTAGCAAACCTGTAGACTTTGCAGCAGGGAACTGGAACATAGAAATCATTTGAAGACACTCATTATGTTTGTACTTTTGGCTTCAAAAGGGTGCTGAGAGTCTGTGTCAGTGTTGTTTTTTTAAATATTAATCTTTTATCTTAAACATTGTAGTTTTTAAATAAAAAAAGTTTTCAGTATACCTTCATTTCCCTTTAAATCACTTAGGCGTTAAATGTTAACCTCAAAATTTTCAGAACTTTTAAATTTGCACAAATTTACATAGAGTGATTTACGGTATAAGCTTATGTATACAGTCAATCATCCATGATCCAAAACTGACAGTACTAGACACAGCAAGTAAGACAAGTGACAATGGACCATGAAAAGAGACTAAAAACCCTAAAACATGATATGCCTAACATCATGAAGCACTGTCCATCCAAAGCCATGATGAGGTGAGAGTATCATGATAAGGTACGAAAGAGGCATCCTCTAAAGGCTCAGGTGAGGTTCGCCACTTTGTCAAAAACTGCACAGGCAAATATATCAGTTATTAAAGAACAAAGATTGTCAGTGCACAACTGCAGAGAATTTAGTGACTTCATCACCTACAATCCATATCATTCCAGGAAGTCCAGAGAAGTATCTGCCTGCGAGGGGCTAGGTTGTAAACTAACACTAAATGCCAAGACCCTTGAGCCCTCAATAGACAAAGACAAATAAAGATAAAGACAAATTACCACATGCACTCAGAAGCACTTTGGTAAACCACTGTCGGTAAACGCAGTCACCACATCTGTGAGTGCAAGTGTGACTTCACTATGCAAAGCTTAGGACATTTATCATCAACATTTAGTAACTTCTCTGACTTTTCTGGGCTAACTGAGGACTAACTCAAAAGTCATGTTTCCATGAATTGTGAAGCAAAACTTCTGAAATCTCGCAAGAAGGAAAATGCAAATTAGGAATGTTTCCAACACTTAATCTGGAGTGAACAAACTAGGCTGCAAAGCATAGTTCGGTCAGAAGACGGCGGTATAGGCAACGTTACACATGGCTGTAATAAACAGTAGAAGAAGTAAAGGGCTGCAAACTGGAAACAAAGCATGGTGGCATTTTTTCGCAGTTTACCATCTGAAATTACTGTTGTGTTCATTGGATGAGATCTGGAAACATTTCAGTCTCCACATTGCTCCACACGTACCTGTTGTTGTTGTTGTCGTCATTATCAGCCATGTTTTCGTGCATTTGGGGACGGTGGAAATTTCTTGTATTAATGTTAGCCTGCTTCTTCTTTTGGGGAGCAAAACCAGCTGATAAACATTTGATATGTCAAAATTTATTCGACACAGCTGTTTCTATCTCCCATTTTGTGCATTACCTGTTTTTTTGACTAAGTCAAAAACCTCCTCAAGCTAGCATAAAAACTCTTTTGCAGATTTTGCTGTTCCCATTTACCATTTCTAATGCAATACTTCAAAATGCACATCAAATACATTTATGGAAACATGGCTAAAGTGGAAGTGTGCTGTAGTCTAACATGTCCACATTTCAGATTGGACAAAAGAGTAAAAAGGAAACCCACATTTTGATCAGCACAAAGTTCTGAGGCCAGCATCTGTGATGGTATTGGAATGTGTACATGCCCACGGCATAGTTAACTTGCACAGGCATGAAGGAACAAGTCATGCTAGAAGGGACACACAGGTTTTATGTTCCCATCTGGATGATGTCATTTTCAACAACGCAAAGCCACATTCTGCATGAGTTACAGCAGCCTGCATGCCATCCAGATCTTTCTCCTGTTGAAATGTGTGACGTATTATGAAGCGTAAAATATGATTAACACAGATCCTGGACTGTTGAGCAATGGAAGCAATATGTTTTATTCAACTCTGCTGCACATTATTGTTTGATTGTAAATGAAAAGTGCCTCTCAGCAGCCTTGGCCACTATTATCTAGAATAGGAGAATTGGTACCAAAAGCGGAGTCCTCTCCCAGTTCATGGCCGTACCGCAGCATGCAGTCTCCCAGCAGGCCTTCAGTCTGAGGGTAGCCAGTTGTCTTCACCTGCCCCCGGATCTTAGACACTGTGTTCAGCATGTTCAGTTTGGCTCGAGAAGCTATAAAGGAAAAGAAAAAAACAATGAATGTACCACAAACTACATTTATTTTGCAAGACAGTGGTGTATTGGCAAATCAAAGAAAAGCAAAGCCTTTAACAAAATAATACAGGACCCATGTTTAATTTACCTGGGTTAGGCTGGAGATATTCTGTTGTTCTGGACAAGAGGTCAAACACTGACCTGTTGGTCACTTCAATTTTCTGATGGGAACAGAAAATAAGTGTTAAAGAGAAGAGATTTATGGTTTACGGCAGTTACAGTCTCTTTTTTCCATCCTGTGGCATATTTGAAACATTCAAGTCAGTTGGTATATAATTCAGGTCTTCAAGCTGTGGTCATGATTAAATTAAAATTCCAATATTTTGAGCAAGTGTGACAATTATGAATAAGATAAAAAAAAAAAAGATAAAGTTTGACACTGTTCACCCTGAATATGTAGTCTGGAGAGCAACACCGGCACAATTCTACACTTTCTCAGTTGTTAATTTTGATCACTTGCAGAGGATATTTAGACAGTTTATAAATGGATTACCAACATTTGCAAAGACAATGAATATTAATAAATAGTAAACTGTATACAATATTTAAATATATTGTTTTAACTGTATTTTCAAACACAATTTAACAATTTATTTTAAAATAGCATGCACACTTAGCAGCAGTTAGCAGACAAAGTTTTCAAAAAAACTTTTTTTTCATTAAATATGGTTTAGATCTCAGCCCTTGTCAGACAAAATAAATTCATTTTAGTGAAACAGAGAGGATAAGTAAATTTAAATTTTTTAAAATATTTTTTTCTGTATCTTATTTGGACAGGGATCCTTTAATTCTTGCTATGTTTTTAAGATGTTAGTAGGCTGATTTTGTAATTGTCTTTATGTGGCTGTTGAAGGTAAGGTTTGAGTCCATAACTATACCAAGATTTCTGACTTGATTATTAGAATTCAGTGTCATAGATTCAAGGTAAGCACTGACTTTTAATCTTTCTCCTTTGGCGCCAATCACAATTATCTCAGTTTTAGCTGTGTTCATTTGTTCAATGCACTTATCTAGCAAGTTGAAGAGACTGTAGTCATGTTGTGTGTCATCCACAAATGGTAAGAGATGTCAAAGTGTTCCATGACCTGAGCCGGGGGAGCATGTAGATGTTGAAAAGAAGAGGCTTGAAAATGGACCCTTGAGGAACTCCACAAGTTTTCTGATCATTCTGATACATAGTTTTCAATTGACACAAAGTAGTCCCTCTCTTGTGAATAGGATTTGAACCAAGTGAGCCTTCATCTCTCTAAGACCAGTCATAAATCTTATGCCTTGTTGGGAAGAGGTGTAGTCAAAATTCTAGGCTGTTTCTCTAGCGACACCACAGCTTGACAATGTCGTGTCTCATACAGTGGCACAATAAATGGTCATGAAAGAGTTATTATCAACTCGAGGAGGAAGCCGCAACCCAGCCTGAGGACAGTGTAGCTACAGCAGTGGTACAACTCCTTGGGGACCAAACATCCAACATTGCTGAAAGTAAGGTGAAAAACTTTCTCAGGGACAACCCTGCTTCCCTGGAGTGTAAGCCCCGATGACTGGTGGAAAGCACACATGGAGTGATTTCTGAGGCTGTATTTGTCCTAAGTGTGCATGTGTAACTGTGCAACTGTGCATTTTTTAGGGCTGAAATGGTCCCTAAGTTACTTGATTTCTTTGATTCTTTAATACACTATACAGTGTTTTTCCATGGATGGTTATTTCTAATGCATAACGTGACTAAATCCACTGTTGACAGACCACGCAGCTGTAACATAAATGTGAAGCACTAAAAACTTAGCAATAGAGGAAGCGGGGCAAGAAAACAGTGAGGGAAAAAAAGAGGAGACACGCCAAAGAAAACAACAGAAAGTGCCCCAAGTGTGGGATCATTAAAAGTTAAAATGAAAAGAAAACATAGTTCAGCATGTTATTGTAAAAAAATTAGCATACCACAGTGGCACATCCTCAGTGCTACCACACCTTAGTAGAAAACATCCAAAGTATGCACTGATTTTACTGAGCAGATGAAACACAATAGGGTAACATTAACATCACGCAAGTGATCGCTCGCTGATATAAGGCCATGTAAAGAACGTATGTGAACCATGACTTTATCTGTCTCAGGGTTTCGTACGTAGTACAGCAGCTCCTTCGCTACAATCTGTTGAAAATCAGCCCTCGATCCCAGCTTTTGGGGCGGCTGTGGCTCAGTAGGCACAGCAGGTAGTCTACCTATCAGAAGGTCGGTGGTTCAGTCCCCGGCTCCTCTGGTCTACGTGCTGAAGTGTCCTTGGGCAAGATACTGAACCCCAGTTTGCTCCCGATGGCTGCACCACTGGTGTGTGAATGCGTGTGTGTGTGAGTTCCTGATAAGCAGGTTGGCTCTTTGAAGAGAAGCTACCTTGCTGTTAGTGTGTTAATGTGTGTGTGAATGCTGACTTGTGTTCAGTAGGTGAAAGACTAGAAAAGTGCTATATAAATACAGACCATTTCCCATTTCCCATCAAATGGCTAATGAAGAACAGAAATCAGTGTGGTGGCTCCCTGACGATGTATGATGTGAAAATGTGTTTAAACCAAATTTTGCTGGAGGAAATAATAACCCACAGAAAAAAAAATGCTGCAGTCAATTTGTGAAAGCCCGAGCTTTATTCATGTTATTATGTTAGTCACACACACACACACACACAAATATGAACACACACTCACCTCTCACACACATACGCAAACATGCACTCCTCACTTAGACACACACACAGACACACTGTAGAAATTGGAGCCTAAAATGCACCCATCACGTACTGACATTCGGACAAGTGTTGTCACAGAGGTGTATCTCAGGGTGACGTGCAACTTTCCTTGGGAGGATTGGGAGATATAGTCCTACAGCCTGACAACAACGTCCCTTGAAGAGAAAAACAGCTGCATATGCTGCATAGTGGCTTGAGGATGTTAGTGCCAAATCTGGCATTCCATCAGAGAAAATCCAAGCTGTTCTCCATGAGAACGGTGCTATGTCATAGCAGGAGTGAAGATTTTGTCAGAAAAGCATGGATTGGCATCAGTGCAATGTGCAGGTTACATCCTGAACCTGGTGGTCCAGGGTGCTCTGAGGAACAACCTAGCTACCTCTAAGTGTGTGGCCTCTGGTCTTACACTTTAAGAGCAAGCTGGCATGCACCCAACTAAAAGGTAAGCAGTAACAAATGGGGACACTGCAACACATGCTAGTGCAAGACATAAGAACACACTGGAACTGTACTTACCACATGCTGTCACATTACAGGCTGCTGGACCTGGAGGACCACACATCATCTGTGATGGGTTACATCAGCAAGAGGATGTTACCACTACCAGAACCATCACCATCTACCCCAACCAGAAACCCTGGGTAAGGTAACCAAGGTAACCTCATAGTGAAGTTTTTAGATAGTGAAGTTTTTCGTGAAATTTTTAACGCAGCAGTGGTGGGACTCATCACCAACAACAGTGACTGAGCATTCATGCAGAAGGTGGATGAACAGGGAATGTGGTGTGAAGAGAACAACCTTATCCTCAACATCAGCAAAACCAAAGAAACAATTCTCGATTTCCACAAGACTGGCACTACACCCCCTCTCCTCTATGGATGGAGGGGCTCTGTGGAGATGGTCTCCTGCTTCATATACCTCAGAATACACGTTACCAGCAACCTCAAAAAAGCTCATCAATGCTTGTACTTCCTGAGGAAACTGAAGAGGCTAGCTGAACACCAAAATCCTCAGTTCCTTTTACAGGTGTGTGGTGGAGAGCATTCTAAACTCTTGCATTGCTGTGTGGTACGCTGGCTGCACAGTGGCAGAGAAACATGCACTGCAGTGGGTGGGTAAGTCAGCACAAAGAACTACTGGCTGCAGCTTACCGTCCATCTCAGACATTTACATCAGCAGGTGAGGGAACAAGGCAGCCTGTATTATGAGACTCCACCCACCTTGCACATGAACCATTTGCCCCCCACTTAGGCAGGAGGCTGCACAGCATCCGGGTAAGAACTACCAGGCTGAAGAACAGTTTCTTCCTGGATGCTGTTATACTGATGAACTGCTCCATACTGCCATGCTGAGGCCCAAAGAACCACATTGACTGCTGTCACTCACACTCACTGACTTAAACTACTGCTGCCTTTTAATGCTGCTGCTACTAACTCTCCGTCAACTCGCTGCGCCGTACCCATCATGCACTGCGGGGCGGGATCACCTCCTCTCCATAGAAAATGAACTGGATCCATTGACTTGACGTTCTTCAATGGATTTGGTGTGTCTGTACCTTTAATCGTAACATTAGCACCGCTAACAGCACGAGTTAATCCACTTGCACTGAGCTGCTGTAACTTCTTTTGGTCATTTACCAGCTGTTGTCAATTTTAACAGTGCATGATAGATACACGTTAAGGTAAATTTTATGCGCTGACTCTTAATGTTTGCTCTTTCATCCAGATGAGTATTAGAGAGTTATTTTGTATTGCAGACAGATCTGACATAGAACCTTTTTTTTGGATAGTTTTACTTAGTGTAGGCTATTTATTTTTCCATACTCATTACATATGAAAAAAATTGTTACCACCAAGACTGGCAGCTCGCATTATGTTAAAGTACAGACTGTGAGACTCAAACCAATAAAGCGCTTGAGTGCTTGAGTGATTGAGTGAAGGCAAAGTCTGGGGGGGGGGGGGGGGGGGGGGGGGGGGGGGGGGGGGGGGGGGGGGGGGGG
>JAPQLA010000001.1:887394-901034 GCA_029822935.1 Naso vlamingii | reverse complement strand
TGTAGGTGAGGAGTCTGTAACAAACGCGTATGTTCTACAGTCACGCTTTTATCTTGGCCACACTGACGCTGTCCCAATTACTGCTATTACTACTACAATTACTACTTATATGTTTTAATCATACAGTTTAATTATTGGCAGACTTGAAATAAGTATGGGCCTAATGGTTTGTTTTGCTGACAGTCTATTCATTAGAAAAAGAACCCTATCTGTCATTTGAGCTAAAAACTTAACTCTAACATTTATACATAAATCCTGTCTAAATCAGTAGATTTAATCATTATGTTCATGAAGCAAATTAACCCAAATATTTAACGTGTTACATTATATTTAGGCTAACAGTCAAAGGCTAACTGACATAAATTACTTACATAGATTACAGCTACACCCGTGTCTGGACATGTGAACGTGCAGAGGCTCAGTCCTGTGGCTCTGATGCATGTTCACAATGCCGAGGATAATACGCCAGAACTTGGCTAAAAAAAAAAATAAAAAGGTAAATTGAAGAAGAAAACAATGATTTCAATAAGGGCAATTAAAAAGTTCAGACTAATGAGTTTATATACCTACAAACGACTTATACGCTGAGTTATAGACGTCTCTTTCCGAATGTTAGCTTATGGAAAAAAGTCTTTTTGGGCCCAATGGAAGCACATGACCGACGCCATACCTGCAGTACCACGGTTTGGCCATGTCTTTTTGGCTTCAAAATTGAGGGTACTTCCTGTATCCAGTTCTCCAATAGTAGATCCATGGTGACTTCTCAAGGACTGGTTAAATGCAGAGACCAATTTTCACTGTACGCTATATATGTGACCAATAAAGAACCTTTACTTTTACCTCTAGGGGCATTATCTGTATAGTGACAGATTTACAGAAACCAGTCACACACATACAGTATGTGGAAACAAGGCATTAGGTACTGTAACCTACTCGACTAGTTTGAAAATGCTTTTGTAAGTGTTCCCTTTCCCCCTTTGGTTTAAATAAAATTCAGGGGCAGTATTTCCACTTTTCTGAAGTTCAATGGCTATAAAAACACTAGTGGGCAGTTTAGGGGGAGAAGAGGGGCAGTTCTTTACTTTGCACAGGGACTCACATTTGTAGATAGAGGATATGGAAAGCTGAACTAAGGTGTCAGTTGTTTCTGTTTAATTGTTTCTGTTTGTTGATTAAACCTGTGGATTTCATTGTATCAATAGAATCACAAGAATTTAAGCTGTCTATAGATGTGTTGTATGAATAATGCACTTAAAAGAGCGGTCTGTGGATATTAACACATACAAAATGCCCAACATGCAGAACTAACCTGTGCGTGGGTTGTTGAAATCTTGGATTTAGAGGGATATCCTCCGCAGTAAGGCCTGCATATTATCCCCCAGGCAGCTCTTTGCTTTGTTTCAAGCAGAGGCCCATCAGTGTTGCTCCGCCTAACACTGAGTGTTACAAGGCCTCGGGGGAGTCAGCCAGGATCCGATGATACTGCAGCGCAGATGAGCGTCAACAAGAATATTTGTATATCCTCCTCTATTGTTTCCGATGTACATCGAGCAGCTTCCAAAAGTGAAGGTGTGCTAATATAATTTTCAAATGTGTGGGTGTGTGTGTGTGTGTGTGTTGGGGGAAGTGTTAATAATTTTGCATCACAGCATGTAGTTTTTTTGGTTCTGGGTAGAATTTGACTTACTGATAGCAGTGTTCTTTGTGTGGTAGAAAAAGCGATGAAACAAGGCTTGCAAACATATGGCTTTTTATTTAATTGGAATGACTATTGTAACAATAAATCAAAGGAAACATGAACATATGTTGGTTTTTGCTCCTCTTTTTTTATATCCAAGCAACAAACAAGTGGGATCTTAAATCCTGCCCATTGCATTTAAACACAGAGTGAAAAAGATTCACAGAATACAGAGCAAAACCCAAACAGTAAACCATGGTGAAATCATCAGACATGTACAAGTAAATGTTCTTGTTCATTCTTTTTTCTTTTTGTCTTTTTCTTTCTTTTTTTTTTAAGACTGATGCAATGCTAGTGGTAACCTATTTTATACAGTATATTTTTGGTTTATTTAAGATAACAAATTATTCACAGAATATACAGTTCAATAAACATTTCGTTTACTTGTTCTTTTTTAGAGTGTGCTCGTGTGTGGGACTTTTATTCTTAATTGCATTTTTTGTAACTATTTCTCAGTGTTTGACTCATTCACAGTACACAGTACGTGTCCAGCCTGCAGACACAGCATATTTTCCTGCCGTCTGTCCGTCAGGACACTGCAAGCAACCACATAAACAATAACACAGCAATGTCTTGATCAAGTCTTGTCCCATGAGCAGATTTCTTTACAAAAATACCACCAAAATCAGGAAATCGCTTTCACTCCAATCAGTAAAAAAACAACAACAACAACAAAAAAAAACAAGTGTAGGGGCAGGACTTAATTTTTATTTCACAGCAGAGCCCACATTTGAATACTGCTGTTAATCACAAAAGAAAGGACTGGTCAGGCCCTTTTAATACTGCATATCCCTCTATGAAGGGTTTTATACACACTTGTGGCCTGAAAAAAAAATCTTTGGTCAACAATCGCAGTATGCAACAACCAGAACAGTAAAGACAGATCATAAAACACCATACAGTAACTGGATTAAGCTCACAACACTATAGCTTTTCAGCAGACTCTTTTTTTAAGACCATTGTCCAGATGAATGAAATGACAAGAAGAGGTTACTTCACCACTGCTTTTGATCGATACATTATACACGGTCTCACAGTGAAGATGTGGACAACAAAACACCAGGAAAAGAATCACATGATCACATGATACAGTTTCATGGCTCAACTCTCACTTTACAACAAATAGAAAAATTCTGTTTTTAAAAATGAAGTTTTCAGACTGGGCTGTGGAGTAAACCAATACAAACAATCCAGTACTGCATTACAAATAAAATTGAGATCAAAACTGAAAATTGAATTTACGAACAGGTTAATGATTTTTTGTTGTATTTTATATGTCGATGTGAAAACAGAGACATATGCATGTATTTATTTATTTATTTATTTATTTTTTTCCTTGCAGTAAATCATATTTAACTGAATGGACTGATGATTGTACTTTCTTTAATCCTCTCTCTTTTTTAAATGAAATATGACAGCAAGACTGACTACAGAAGGGATTTTTAAAAGTGCTAACTGGTGAGCCTTCTTTGGGTGGCCAAAAAAGAAAACCAACTACAACAAAAAGACAGTTGGAACAATGGAAATCAGTCAGGTTGGCACACAAGTTCAAATCCTTACTCCTGGTCTGCTGCAGCACCTGAACTAACAGCGAGGTTCCTGTGAAGGTTTGGGTTCTGGCTGTGCCTGTTTCTGCTCCGCACAGAGGAGAAGGACGTATCACAGCCAGGGACTTTACACTTGTGAAGCAGCCGCAGATGGACTGTCTTGTAATGGGCTCTGAATGTGCCTTTGTTGCTGTAGACCTTTTGGCAGACGTGGCAGGTAATCGGAGATCCGCCCCCACTTCCCTGAAGCCCACCATGTCCTCCCCCATTGCAGCCCAGGGTCCTCTCTCCCACAAGTGCCAACTCCTCACCCCCGGGCCTTCCCACACCAATCCCATCACAGCTTTCATCACTGTCTTCCATGGGGAGCGCCTCTTCATCCTCTTCAATCCCTTCCCCTTCCTCACTTCCAGCTCCATCTGAGTCCCACGAAGATTTAGCACTGCCGTTGCCACGAGGTGGGGCAGAGGAAGAGGTGCTCAGATCCAAGACTGCCCCATCCTCCCCACTTCCAACAACTTCTCCTCCTCTTCCTAACCCCTCCATTTCTCCTGAGGGAGACGCCTCAGCACTGTACGGTGCAGAAGACATTTTGCTCATAGGGAAGACCAGGCCCATGCGGTTATGTCCTCGGAAGATGACAGAGGTCTGACTTGTTGGGTCTCGATGGAGCAGATCTCGGTCTCGCTGGTCTTGACAGTAGTCTTTGCCAACAGAGTCTCTGTCTCTACAGTGGGATGAGGGTGAGTAGATACTGTTGGCAGAGCTGAATGAGTCTTTTGTCAGCAGCTTGTGGTGCAAGTTCAAATTGGCACTGTGTCTGTAATTAAAAAAAAAAACACGGCATTAAAATTTAATTTCAAAGTATTGTATATACCAAATGGTGACTGTATTTAATTAAATATTATTCAAAGTATTAGAAGATTCCTTTAATTGCCAAATGCTGGGGTCAGACTACCCAATAATGGCCCAACCCAGAAGATGCAGGGCGTCGGGTGCTCTCCGAAATGATAAATGAGCATCAGATGCAACATGCGATCGTTTTATCTTGCATAGTGTGTCATAATGGACGACAACCGACGACATCCAAACAGAAAGACTGGCATGTTTGATTTATGCTCATATGCTCAATATGAGTTATGGTATGATGTGCAGTTATGTGCAGTTATGGTATGTGTTACCAGTATGATGTGCAGTTAATAAACCAGACATGACACCTGATAAAACAAGTGTAGGAAGCAGTTGAGCTTTTTTTTTTTTTTTTTTTTTTTAAATACATCTTTCATACATGTGCATACTGCTGCTCATGTTCTCATTGAGTCAGTCTTCAGATTTTTTTGGCTGCATGCAGACATCTGCACAGCAGCTGCGCTTAAGGCACTTCACTTTCTTTCAAACTAAACTAAAGCAAGTGATTGCAGTTATTCCTTCCTATATTATGAAGTTCAGGTACAAGACCACGCCACTCTCCCTCACTAATTAACACACCTGATCCTCATTAACTCAACCATCTGTGCCTCTGATTCAGTTATCTGGGCAGACCTATATAGGTAAGTCTAACCCTTTCTCTCATGTTCGTCTCAAGTGCTCACAACCTCTCTTCCCTGAACCCCTTTTTCTCATCTTCCACAGGTTTGCGTCATGGCTCGGTGGTTGGTTACCTCACCTTGCGGCAGGGCGCCCTCCCCAGCTGAACTTCAGTGAACCACGGGGGATGATGAAGCCAAGTGCTCATCGAGACTTGCCCCCACCCTGAGTGTCAACCCCCCGTGTCCCTCATCAATTCAGCCTTCAAGACCCTATTTGTTCCCTACACATCCCCCACCATCTGACCCTCTTCTCCTCATCCACCGTATTCGACCACCTCATCCCCCCCCTACGAACCTGACCCTCACCCATACATTTTCAATCTTCCATCAGTTCCAATTAAACTACTTTAGGCTGACAGTGGTGTGGTCTTTGTTAGTGAATGTAAGTATCAGTAAAAAAGGGTTGAGAACCAATGACCTGATGCTGTATTACTGATGTACGAGGTGTCTACTAACTGAACAACTTTGAGTTGACTTTTGAGTTGGGATCAGCTTTGCCTTCTCTGAAAACATGAAACGTGCAGGCTGAAGTCTGTCAGCAATCCTTAGTGCTGGAACAAAATGAGATATGACTGCCTCTTACCTGTCTCGGCTCCTGCGCGAGGGGAAGGCAGCATTGCAGCCCTCCACTGTGCACATGTGCATCTCCTTCAGGTGGGCATTTTGGTAGTGCATCTTGACACTGTAGGGGTTCTTAAAAGTCTTACTGCAGATCTCACAGTGGTGTGGCAGGTCAGCATTGGGCTCGCGGTGAGACAAACCTGAGTCAGAGTAATTGCCTACACAGCTGCTGGATCCATCCCTCTCATGGTTCATAAGCTGGGGATCCCCCCCATTAGACAGCCTGTGCTCAGCCTCATCCCATCTGAGCTCTGAAATCTTTTCAGCTGCATACAGTGTGTTTGCACGCTCCCTGTCCTCCCTTTCTTCATTGTCTTGGGGTTCTTGGCAGAGTACATTGTCGTCACAATGATCTTCTATTAGTCTGTTTTTGAACGGGGCAGGTGCACAGGTGATGACCCCTGTTTCAGCTTGCCTTGGCCCATCATCTTTCTCCTCACTCGCTGTCATTTCTCTACATAAAGTTTGGTCAAATAGTTGCTTGGCATCCTTTTTGTCCTTTTCTTCACCAGTGCAAGCCCCTCTCTCCTCCTTCTCCTCCCCACTTTGTCTTATGCACATATTCTCCTCTGCTTGGCTGCCATCACACTCTTCCTTGCCCCTGCCCTGTAAAGGAGCCTCCTCCTCAGAGCTGCTGTCCTCAACAATTGGCTCATCTCGCTCCACTGCCTCCTTTTCTATCTTTATTGGCATGCTTGACTTCCGAGACTTTTTCTTTGGTATTGGGTCTGTCATATAGGGTTCAGGAGCTGTGATCGGCTTGTCAGGTACTGAGGAGGACAAAAGCGGGAGGGATGGAAGTGTACCTGGGGTATTTGCGAGCTCTGCTGGGGTCACTAGACTGCGGTAGAAAGGCAGAACTGGCTGTACTGTTTTTAAATTGGGGAAGAGAATGCCACTCTGGCCCATGTTGGGGAATGAGCTGCTGTGGAGTTTGGAGCTGGTGTCCACGTGGCTCACCATGTAGCTGGGCACTGACTTATGGTTTTCTGCAGAACACACTGAAATGGGGGTTCCATATTCAGGCCTCTTCTCTCCTTGAGAACCCTCATCAGCTGACAAGCTGCCACGCAGGTCTTTGTCCCTGTTGTTACGGTTCATGGGCATGTGTAACCGTGGGTTAGGGTTGGCACTATGGCGATTGCGACTGCGCAATGAGCTGAACACCATGTTACAGCCTTCGATTGTACATTTGTGCTTAATCTTCAGATGCACTGCATTGTAATGGATTTTCAGCGTACCTTTGTCGTAGAATGTCTTCTCACAGGCATTGCAAAATACTCGACCCTTCTTCAGAGAGCCTCCTACCCCACTACTCCCTGAGATCCCTCCACTACTGCTCCCATTTCTGTCCAGGGAGCGCAGCTTGCCCTCAGGTGACATTTGTGTTATATCAGAGCTCATGGAGGGAGTGCATGGCGTGGAGGGTCCATCTGAGTAGTTGTCACTAGTGGAGAAGTCTTCTGCCTCAATCTTTGTGGTGGTAGAGAGACTGTCAATTGGCTTATCTCCACTTCGGTCTAGATCAGTAGTGAATAAGACAGAGCTAGAACCTAGCAGACTGCTCTCTGGAGGGTGTGAAAGAGAGATGGGGTTTTCCCTCCCTAGTATGTCCTGTCCTTGATCATCTCGTCTCTGATTCTGCTGCTCCATTGATCCACGGCAGGGGTGCTGCTGCTGCTGCTGCTGCTGCAGTGCCCCCGTCGGTGAGCCCAAAAATGGTGCTGGAACAGAGCCTAACAGCTGAAATGGCAGCATGAAGGCCATACTGTTGATAAAGTTCTCAAAATGGTGCATGTTGTTGCCACTAAGTTTATCGGCTTTAGATGTAGAGACATTGGCAGCAGTGCGTGGGGTGTTGCGCTCAATGAAAGTGCGGATGTCGGAGTTGGTTCGAGTGCTAGGAACCAACACTGCCTGGCCCTCCTTGTCCTGCAGAGCCATCAGCTCGACAATCGACTTTGTCTCACCAAAACGCAGGAACTGCTGCAGCGTCGCAATCTCCTCCTCAAAAGTCATGATGGCCCACCGGTCCAGCACCTTCCCCGCTACATCCTATAGACAGAACAGAAGAAAGGGACAGCAGCATGGAGCAGGAACGAGAAGAGGGCAAGGGTGTAAAATGCATTGACAAGGAGAGGGAAAGGAGGAAAAAAACAAGAACGGAGAGAGCAGTTTCATCATTAGCATTACAAGTGCCTGTTGGGTTGCTCATACATATTCAGAGAATGGGTTAGATGACACACCCTATAAAGCAGACTGGCAGGGCAGCTAAATAAAGGAATCAGATGGAGTGTTAATACAAGTGGGCAGTGCAGAACCCTGAGAACCCTCATTACACAGACACACAGTGTTTCATCTTGCAGGTCATTTCTCTTCATTTAAATCATGTGGATTTACCCGCTCTGCATCAGCAGAAGCAGACAGAGAACACACGTCCCGCGCGCACACACGTGCACACACACACACACACACACACACACACACACACACACACACACACACACACACACATCCTACAAGCATACCAGCAGACACATACACTCGTACACATATATATGGACTCAGAAGTAGGGGAGGGGTGATCAGAGGGCGGCTCACATTAATCAAGCGGGTCCTCTCCCCCTTAGCCCAGCAGTAATCACATGTGAGTTTGAGCGTCTTTGAAATTGAGGAGCAGTTTCATGCCGTAACCGTGATTAATATTTCATCACAGAGCATTCATTGGGCGCCTGTCGAGGAGTCTGACTCTACATTCGCCATTAGATGAGCTAACATGAATTAAACGCAGCCCAACTTGAATACTTGATGATGTACTAATCTAAATGAGAGCCTGAGCTGCCATGGTGCCTGCAGCCCAGGCCTCGGTTTGGCTCAAGCTTAAATCTGAAGGCAGAGACCACATTTACAAATCTACATGACACAGTTTGGAGACCCAGCAGAGCCAGTGGTGCCACAGACACAAGCAGGCGGCATCAGCAGTGTACCGGTTCATTACAGTGGTTGCTACCTGATGTCTCATCTCTTTCCTGTTTTAAACCATGCTTCCTAACCCCTCCTCTCCCTCCTACTCCCTCGCCTTCCTCAGAAATGACTTCAGTCTCTGCCTTCCTGTGCTCTCACTTACTCATATGCTGAGCTCCAGCTGCTTTTGGAGGGTTTCTGAAACGCTAAACATCATGTTAGAATTGTTTTGATATTTTGGTAAATACATAGGCTTGTTTTACTACCAATATTCATATGAGAACACTGACATCAATTTAATGTTTACAGAGTCAGAATGTATTTAATTAGCATGCTGGTGGCCTCCCTAAACACCTAAAGCTGTTTCAAATGATGCGCCAACATCCATTTCTGAGCAAAAATATAAACATGCATAAAGTCAGTGATTTGCAAGGGAATTACATTTGAACTATTTCGAAGTGAATAACAATCCATCTGGCTCTCACTCCTTTGCAGCTGTAGTTGCTGGATAGCAGAAACCCGTACCTGACAACCTCACTGTGACAACAAGACTGCAAAATGTGGTGTAATGTCGATGTAAACAGGTGTTGTCTCTTTAAAAAATTGTTTCAACTATCAGATTTAGAGGTGTTTGTACATGTGTTGTTTCCCCCTGCTATCTTTATATGAAGCTAACCTAACCATATTTTGGGCCAGATCAACAAAGAACGGATTGTGCCCGATAATAGCACCGTGATCCTGAGAATTAGCACTTGCAATCTGCCCCATTTTAGCACTCTATCCCCAAAAGAATTTGCATTAGTCATATGCCGGCGCTAACACGCCCATAAAGTTTGATAGCTGACTGCCCTCTTTTTGCGTCAAACTGAGTAAGAAGATCTTTTCCTAGTGTTTCAGTCTTTTCTACATATTTCAGAACACAGACTGGTTTATAATGGACACTGCAGAGAGAGCACAGAAATTTTGCAGAAAGTGTCAGTTTTGTTTGTTGCTCACAGTTGGCTGTGTGTTGCAGCTGGCTACAGCATCATCTCACAGCAGCTGCAACACACATACATGTGTCTCCGAAATTAGAAAAAGTCTGTGCGCTTTTACACACGGTGCCATGGCTGCTTCATTAAGAGGATCAGCCAGGATTTGATGTTAATTAACGTTATTTATTTATTCTGCTTCACATCCTCACAGTCCTCACAGGTCCACTGTCACACACAGATCGCAGGTTTATACATGAAATTGTTTGTAATGAACGCAGTCCATATGAATGAATCCTGAGCTCCATCAAAACCGTTTCATTTCAAAATCCGATATAAGCTCACAACTCACTTGATTCCCCCTCTGACTGTAGATTTCGATCATAATGTCACTCAATATCATTCAAAGCTCACAAGCTTTGAAGAGACAGAGAGAGAGAGAAGGTGTGTCGATTTAATACACGGGACTCACTGGCCTGAAACAGTACTGCTGTAACTGCCTGTGGCAATTGTGAATTCGATGGTATTTGCAATGAGATTTATTCACACAGAATGGGGGCAATTTTGCAACGAAGTTCTGAATATACCCTAATTACGTCCTGGTAAATGGGACAGGCAGCCAAAAGTGGCAGTACAGTTTGTGTGAAGTTTGCGTGCATTTCACCCTTTGTACGCGCTTTGTGGACTGCACACAGTTTTTTTTCTCTCATTTGCAGGTTTAGCAGTTGCAAAAGCAGCACAACCCTTTTGTGAATCTGGCCCTTTGACTCCAGCTCTGTACTTAAAGGAATAGTTGAATATTTTTGCAGTGTTGTTGTATGAGGTATTGAAGCAGAGTCAGTCAATGACCGTCTGCAGATGGAGATCAGCGGTGTCACTTTCAGGAGAAGTGGGTAAAAATCTCTACAGCCAAAGTCAGCATTGTATTGTTGCAGACGGGGTCAGAAGAAAAACACTTTTTAGCCAAATGTATAAATGCTTACCTAAAATAATCAATATCCATTTAATTGTATGCTAAATTTTGGATTTTTTTACCTCTTTAATTTGCTGCCAGACAGCTGTTTCTTACGTTTATTAAAAGAGTGGACGTAATATACAGAGAGACTATGAAAAAATGAAGTGCCAAAATAAACGTGCCTAAAAGTGACACCACTGATCTCCATCTGCAGAAGGTCGTAGACTGACTCTGCATAAACACCTCATTCAACCACACTGTTCCTTTAACACACAGACCTGATATATAATTGGTCTTCTGATGACAAAATGTATTTATTGGAGTCAGCCTTTTGTTCTGCACTGACTTTCAGAAACCCTCACTGGTCAAAGTATAATCCCAACGACATGTCATGGTAAATTCACACTTTCTCTGTGTTGCTCACCTGGAGAACGTATCCTCGGATGTAGTCCTGCAGAGTCCAGTCCAGCGCATTGAGGATCTGGATCACCTCCTCCTGCTTGAGCACAGAGAAAAGTCGGTCCAGGAGGATCTTGAGGCGAATGGGGATGGCCTGGGTGCCATAC
Source organism: Naso vlamingii (assembly GCA_029822935.1). Lineage (NCBI taxonomy): Eukaryota > Metazoa > Chordata > Actinopteri > Acanthuriformes > Acanthuridae > Naso > Naso vlamingii. The sequence continues at coordinate 890,083 of JAPQLA010000001.1, read as the reverse complement.
AGCATGAGGCTGCAGATATCGAACACCACATTGGAGTGCACAATCTCCACCTGGCTGCTCTGGTACATGTGATGCACCTTCAGCTTACTCAGGGCTAGAATACACACACCAGATAATACTGGATTAGAATTTTATGAAAGTGCACTGGCCCCTGGATGCACACAAAGAAATGACCGAGAAATACAAACAACAAGTTTTGAATAGTATACACATGAGCGAGAGAGAGACCGCTAGAACCAATTTGTATATGATTTCTAAATGTAAACAACATAGAAAACAATGAAAATAAAGGGGGTGGACCCAAATACAACACTGTTGTCAAGCAGAAATTAATTAGAAAATGTATGGTTTGCTTTTTTTAAAATTTTTTTTATCCCCATTGTCTCATCAAAAAGAAGATTGTCTTTGTCAACTGGTGAAAAAAAATTGAAATGTCATCCACATCAGAATTAATCTGACAACTGGAATACTGCATGATCAATAAATAAAAAATAGGATAATATTTTAAATAACAATAATGTTAATAAACTACGTCTGTGAGTAAACTCCTTTATTTAGATTTAGTTGAACTCTGCATTAGCTGCTGAATAAAGTCATATGAGCATCTGGACATTCAAACCACATCTTATGTGTTTTATGGTTTGCTGGAGAAAATATCAAATTATTCAACATTATAGATGCTTAATTTTAAAGAGTTGTGCTCTAAAAAAAAAAGGGTTCCTAATTAGTAGATCGTTTTTGTAACTAAATTAAAGTGATGATGAGTCATCTAGCATCTTCAATAAATGTTGGAGAAAAGTGACACAAATGGCCACAAGGTCGAGTCGCTCTGCAGGCTGTTTCTATTAAACAAATATCTCTCTACAGTAAAGATCTTTTCACGACACAAAACTATTAACTGCTCCGAAAATGTGTTCTTAACTCAGCAGTAACAACACCACAAGAATCAAGTATGTGTGCACAGGAAGATACAGCAGGTAAATATATATGAATGTGATGATATTGGACTTTAAGAAATTAAAAAAAAAAAAAATTGTGAAAAGTGAAAATTCCTTTCACCTTCATTGTTCTGAGCTGCAGAAGAAACCTGCAGACAGACACTTCAAAACTATCTGCTTGGCTCAATAAAGGTAAATGAGAACTTTTGTTGTTTCTGAAAATAAAAACACATCCACACATGATTACAGAAAAGAGCCTTAGCTGAATGTCCGCACATCAGCAGTGAGCTCTTACCGTGAGCCACCCAGCCATGCTTGCAGTTTTCACACTGCCTCCTCTTCAGCTTCCCCGGCTTGAAGCTGTCACAGTTACAGTTCACCAAAGTGCAGCAGATAGCCTGTGAATAAATAAAAACAGTGCTTACTATTTAATGAGCATATGCGAAAATGTATTCCCATTTCTCTGTAGTACTTAATTATCACCTGGTATTTACCCTACTCTTAAAATAAATCAAATTTAAAAAAAATGCATCATACGCTACATTTACATGAGACCAAAACAAATACTTTGTTTGTACATCTTTTTTTGCCATCAAATTTTTATCATTTTTCTTTTCTTTTTTTCTTTTTGTTCAGTACACGAGTATATATTCGATGATTTGGATTTACATTTAAATCATTAGTAAACAACAACAACAACAACAACAACGATAATAATAATATTATTAATGTATATTCGATGATCAGGTGGGTACATTTATATGAATTTGGATACAGTAATATGTGCACATATATTGACATATACCAGCTTATACATACAAATACATAAATCCTCACATATAAGTTTAAATCAGAATTGTACCAATGGCAAGGCTATAGTAATGATTCAAAATTAGTTAGAACCTCTGCCCAGGTCTCTGTGGTTTTTCCACTTGCATCATGGAGCTACAGAAAGCTCCATATTAATTACCTCAAGGTGAATATTAATCCACTGTGAGATTGTGAGGACATGTGGTGGTTGCCGGCATCTTTTTGCAGCGGGTAGGCCAGCTAACATTGTGCATCTTTGTGAGTAAGTTCGTGTTAGAGTTGAGATGTCATTAAGAAGTAAAATATTAGACGCACAAGGTACATCAACATTTAAAATTTTTTGACAGAGTAAGACAAACTCGTCTCCAAAAGTGGGCTACATTTCTGCATTTCCAAAACGTGTGCATGAATGAGCCAGCCTGATTATCTGGGCAAAGATCCCAAATTGGAGACGGTTTGAGTTTCATGGAGTGACATTTTCTGGGTGTGAGGTAGTTTCTATGAATGAAGTTGATGTGTATTAACTGATGATTTGGGTTCTTAGAAGAGTCAACAATAGTTCCCCATAATATTTTTCCAACTGCCATCCCCCAAAGGTTCTCCCAGCTCCCGAGACCACACCTGCTAAATGCTCAAAGGCTCATAACTAGCACAGTGTCTGGACACTAAGTTTTTGGCTGGATTTTGTTTATCTAAAATTTTGTGCATCACTTGTGTAGTTGTGTGGAGACAAGACATCATTTTTGTGGCTGAACGGTTTCATAACTTGTAATGTCGTGTTCATGTATCATTTTGTTCACATTTGACCAAAATTCCTTCATTGGACAGAGCATGTTTCTAGTTATAAAGCAGATAGTTCCGGTCCTTGATTCTGACTGGCTGAGCCACGTTCCAAGCCGTTGTAAAATACTCTACAAACACACAGCTGTGATCGCATTGCA
>JAPQLA010000001.1:851608-876207 GCA_029822935.1 Naso vlamingii | reverse complement strand
GGCCTACTTGTGAAACTTGTTATGTATAATAATAATAATAATAATAATAATAATAATAATAATAATAATAATAATAATAATAATAATAAAAAATACGTTTCAGTCAGCACAAAAGGCTTTCCAGAAAACAACCCTAAAAAATGAAAATAAAAACATCATCATCAATTTGATTAATGTGCATAAAACAAGTATTTACACACACACAAGCATAAATACATACATACCTAAATGCATACACAAACACACACATAAAGACATAAAAACAACCTCTATGAAGGAATTTAAAAACAAACAGCACTTGACCACAGAGTTGTAGTCAATCAGGTGTTAGGGGAAAGCCTCTTCACAAAAGTTCATTTTAGGATGAAATTTAAAAGCAGTAACAGAGTCGGCTGATGCTCCGTGAGAGAGTGTTCCAGTGATGCAGGGTCAGCACTGCAAAGGCTCATCACCCTTTGTTCTTAACCTGGACTCAGGTTTTTTAGCAGATCCAGACTAGCAGAGAGGCCTGTTTGAACCAGACCCATAATTCACTTTGCTGATGAATTCTCCTCATGAAAATTGTCTTGAAAAACTCCCATTCACGGCTGTTTCCAACCATCCGAAAACCTGATGAGCCAGTCAGAAACGTTCATCTCACATGGGGCGGGCTTTATGCGATGATGCATTAAAGAACGCCGAACAGCCGGCAGCTCCAGCCTGTTTACCCATGAGCTAACACAAATCGTTGGTAGCTTACAGACAGATGTAATGTAGGGTAACTTTTCGATAGTTGTAAAATAATCACATAGATGTTTTTTTATTGTGTTGTGACATTAGCTATTTATGTCAGCTTTAGTGCTTTTGTCTGGTGTTTTTAAAAAAAATCGTGTTGTGTTGTGTTGTACCGAGACTGATGAGTCCCAGGTCGACACTGCACAGATCGGTTGGAAGACTCTTACTAAAGGCTTCTTTTCTTTCCTAGGTGTAGTAATCACAAAAAAACATTACTTGCCGGGTCTCAAAATCTGTGCAGTCAGAACATTCCTTTTAGTTAATACTGCGTAGTTTTCAATGACGGGGGTTGGTCTGCGAGAGCCTGAAAATCTGCTCAAAACAAAGATGGCGCTGGCTCGCTTGGTGTGCCAGGGGACAGATGGGGTAAACAGCTCTGATTGGTTGAATGTCTATCCAGCTGCATCTAGAGGCAGTTTTGTCAGTGCCCGATGGTACTGCTCCTTCAATCGATAGATGCTGTGCCAGTCTATGTTTGGACAGTACTGTGTGAGAGGCTCAGTGATATACTCTGGGGTCACATTGTTTAGAGCTTTGTATGTAATGACAGGCACTTTAAAATGGATTCTAAATGTGACTGGAAGAAAAATGGAGTGAAGCCTAGATTGGTGTGATGTGAGTAAAACATTTTGTTTCAGTCAAAAGTCTGGCTGCTGAGTTTCTAACAGTTTGGAGTTGTTCCATAGCTCGATTGGTCGGGCAGGAAAACAGAACAATACAATAATCTAGGCCAGATGATATCAGGGCATGTATGAGTTTCTCTGTATTATTAAAAGACAGAACTGATCTAATTTTGGAAATATTCCTAAATTGTTAAAAACATGACTGGACAACTTTTTTCACATGTACCAGATTCAGGTTAGTACAACAAACATGGCTGGCTTTACATTAGGAGAGAGGGGACCTATTTGTCGTGAAAAATGTTCAGGGTCAGTGATGAGAAGTTCTGTCTTGTCGAAGTTAAAATTAAAAATTTTAGAAGTTTTGGGACATCCAGTTTTTATGGCAGCTGTAGTGAGGTTAAGTCACTGGTGTCAGAAGGTTTTAAAAGATACAAACAGCTGGGTGTCATCTGCATAGCCGTGGAAGGAGATGTTGTGACAAACAGAGCAGGTCCTACGATAGATCCCTGTGGTGTTCCATGTTTGATTTGAGCAGTTTGTGAAGTAAATTCAACAACAGAAACAAAGAATTTCCTGTTGGCTAAGTATGAGGAAGGTAAGGTTAACCCTAACCCTAATTACATATAATGCATTATAAGTGTGCTCATAATTCGTTACAACGTGTTATGTATGTTCATAATGTGCTATAATGCATTACAGAGACAGACCTCATAGGAAGTGTTACCTGGCCTTACTCTCAATATCAACAGGGGGTTCCTAATCGTTTTGTAATGTATCTGGAATTTTTATATTTGATTTGAGTTTCCCCTTTGGGATTCATCAAACATGGTCAAGGTTATTAATTTTTTTCTCTTGTCCTTTATTCTACTTCTCTGCCTCTAAGTCTTTTTTCTTTCCATTTAGTTCTCCTTCTTTCATATCTTTGATAGAAGAAAACGTCTGATAGTTTTAGCCATTAGAGGCTTCTGCTAATCCACAAATTACACAGCAAGTTTAAACAGGTACAACTGGTCTGCTCTACCTGTGGCATCCTAAAGGAGGAAGGAAGAGGAGGGGCGCCAGGTTGACACACACTAAAAAGGTTCAGTAAAAAGAGTGCAAAATGGCCTTTCCTTCGTCTCCTTCTTCTTCTCTTTTTTAACCAAAAGCCTTAATTTATACTGAGAATATCAATGGAACGTTCTGAAGCAGTGGGGGTCTCAGTGCCTTGCTCAAAGTGCTGTAGGGATTGAAGAGTATTACTCATTCACTTTCCCCACCCACATTTTCCTAGTAAGGAACTCAACCTGACAATCTTCCAATCCTAAACCCACTTCTCTAACCTCTGGGCTAGCAACACCCCCTGACTCTACATTCAGAAATTAACCAAGCAGCCTTCTAACTGATAAAAATGCAGCTAATGGCCCTTGAAGTTGGACATTAAAACTGCATTACTTTCCACAGGAGATCAAAGCTGTTCTTTTCCTGAAAAGCCCCAAATGTTATGAGGTTACATATATGAATAAGAGACATCCTGTCAAGGCATGTAAAACCCTACACTCCCCTGCAGCTGTGCAGGCAAGCAGATCTGCTTGCTGGCGTTGTATTTATTCTGTACCTCGGGGATGCACACCAAACACAGCCGCAGACCTGGCCTGGATTAGGTCTGCACTGCTCATCTGATTGCTGCTCCCTGGGTCGAGCGCTGCAGACGTATTTGCGTCCTGGGGGCTGAGCATAGACGTTGCAACTAAAATCACAGCAAATAAACGCAATGAGCAGCGGAACAGGTCACGCTGCCGACTTACATGTCTGTCATTAGCCTTCCTGCAGGGAAGAGCAGCTCTGGGAGAGCCTGAAATATTCCTTTACTCTTCACTTGATAAAGTCACGGAAAATATTGCACACTTTCACTGAGTCAGTATCATTAAATGACATATCTGGGTAATTGGGCCTTGATATGCATTTCATATGTGTCACCTACATGTGGTGTGACTGATCTAAGAAGGAATTCAGTTACCTTACCATTAAGAATCGCAATGCTTCATCACTGATATGAATACAATCATAGGAAAGTTATTTTTAATTTATTTTTGGACTATCCTGACTGTTAGCTACTTTCTCAAGCAATAGATTCATAAGTCATTTGGTTTAATACATGTGAAAAAGCGAAAAATGGTCAGTCACAATTTTTGCCTGAGGTCTTTAAATGTCTGACACAGGGGACCTAAAACTTAAAATTATTCAGTTTGCAATGATATACCACAAAGAAAAGCAGCTGATTGTAAGAATGCAGTAGTTGAAACCTTTATTTATTTATTTTTGTAGGAGCTCCTTACAGGCCACCAAAGTTAAAGATCTCATCCACACTCTCAAATTCGGGCAAATATTCAGTCGTGACACTGAAATCAATGAGACAAAACTCACACCTGTTCTCCAAAACAAGCATCTCTGCTCTGATCTGCTCAAAGTCGTCACTGCTCAGCTCTCTTTCTGCAGCACACATTAAAAAGAGACTTCAGAGCGAGATTTGGTTATACACAGTCTGGAACAAGTGAAGGGTCAGAGAGATGTTTTGCATACTGTTGTCAGAGACTTTGACCATCAGTCTTAGCTGGTCAGTAGCAAATACGATGAAGCCTTGTTTCCACTGAGTGGTACAGTTTGGTTTGGTACAGCAAAGAACACTACAGAATGGTACCCCCAGATCTGGCCTGTGTTTCCACTGCCCATCGTACCCTTACGTGGTGGGCGGGGCTATGCTGCTGTGTTGTGCTGAGCAGCAAAAGGGCACTCTGCCACTTTTTTTCTCCAAATGAAAAGCATTTCACCTGCGTAAACCAGCAGAGATTCATGAGCAATTTGTGAAGTTTTTGAAGATCCAATCGTTACTAAAGCATATGACATCATTAAGAAAGGCAAACGCAAATGAATTGATGTACGATATGTATTTGTGACAAATAAATCCTCTTAAACCTCTTCAAGTTGCCATTTTGACACTTAAGGCGACTGATTAATTCATGGCCAGACTTGTGCATTGAGCAACGTGAGGAAACATTCCACCCTAAAAGATGCATCTGAGCGGCTCAGTGAATGAAATGATCTTTTCTTTTACCTGTAACATTAAACTTATGACAAAGAATCAATGTGAAAAGGCAGCAAAGAATCCTTTCGTTCTGGTTTCATGTTTTAAAATGCTACAGAAACATTACGGCCAGTGTTTACTCTCGGCACAGATCATCAGATCATCAGTAAATTTTCTCTCTGCAGTGACAGCTGAACGAACTGCTGCAGCAAGCAGACCGGCAGGTCTCACCACGACCTGCAGCTCCTCAGTCTGAAAAACTTTGTGACTGATTTGTGAAGTGATGTGTTAACAGTTTTTACAACAACAATTAAAAACAGCTTTTTGCCTGCCTGCAGTCAACAGACTGCAGTGTGTGTAGCTCCGCCCTCTTGGGACCCTTTGGGACCCTTTGGGACGCTTGGTATCCCAATGAAAGGCTGACCAAAACAGGTATGGCACAGTACGGTTATTTAGTACTCTTTTGACAGTGGAAACGCCAAAAAATGTGGACTGTACCATACCAAACTGAACTGTACTGCTCAGTGGAAACGAGGTATTAGATGAATTTTGACGTTGTGCATTTGCCCCCAAATATTCTGTTCTAGCTCATTTCTTGGCTGCCAGTGCAATACTGGACCAGCTTCCAAAATAGTAGTCCTCATCTGTAACACACACACATATACACACACACCATATCACATCATCTCAAAACAATCCCTTTAAAGTTAGCCCTGGATGGCATTATTTTAAGTTGTAGCTGCTATTATGTCTCCTTGCTGTCAACTGTATCATACAAAACCTGCTGGAACACACTCACACTACTTTTGTGTGTGTGTTTGTGCTTTGTGTGTGTTTGTGTGTGTGTGTGTGTGTGTGTGTGTGTGTGTGTGTGTGCATGCCACGTCAAAGAGTTGTCCTGCCTTTCCTCACTTTAGCTGACAGTAAAAAAGGCCAAGAGGGGAGCTTTTATCTCCCAGCTCCCTGCAAACAGTTCGTACCAGACTCCAGCCACCACGCCAAATGGGTTAGTGGTTTACCTGTCAGTCCACGCCATTTTTCAATGCAGACACTCACTGGGTCACTGTAAATCACACACAAAGCATAAACAGATGGCTACTATAAAATGAGAGAAGAGGGGTGTAAGTTTGTGAATATTTTTGGTGTGTGACAGGTTTTTGGCAGCCTGGAAATCACAACAAATGTGTAGGACTCTTCTGGTTGATCTGACCTCGGCAGAAGCATGCAACAGTTTTTATTTGATTCTGTGTGAAGAAGATGGAAAACGATGTGACAAGAAAAAAGAGAGTTGGATGTTTTGGATGTGCAGCATGAGGGGAGATCAGGCGTGCTCATGTGTGGGAGGTGCATAGCTTTCATAGAGATTGGTCTTCTATAAAACAGCATTAGTGAGAGCAGAGCTGACCACAGAGAGCCCTTCAAAGGTTAAAAGAGGACCACAGCGTACATGAGGTGGGTTGGAACGTGTTGCACACAACACAGATGAGTAAAAGCTTTGTTTCAAGGAACAAATTTATTTCCTTTCTTTTTTTAAACTGTGCTTCTCCTCTTAATTTTTAACCAAAAAAAAAAGGAAGAAAGAAAAAATCAACCTTTTACCACACTAGATTTGCCATTTATACTTTTTTTACCAGTGTCGGGCAAGTTGCTTTCAAAATGTAATATATTAGATATTACTAGTTACTTTCATTTGAAAGTGATACGATACCCTAAAATACCACTTTCTGTATAAAGTAATGTTTACAAGTAATGTAATGATTTCAGTACTTTTGCATTACTTTAACCGAAATAACCACAGAAGTCTGACTAAACTTTGAAAATGGAAGGGTAATTTTCCTTTTCTCTGTCTAACACAGCAGAGCTGTTTGCTCCACTTTGAGTTCCTTCGATCATTTTGACTTCGACAATAAATAGGAAGGAAAACTGTCTGAAATTTGAGCAGATTTCAAACTTAAACATTTGCAGTGATCCCGCTGCAGGAGAAGATAATGACATCTCCCCAGATGGTGTGCCCAATCACGCATGGCCCAGCAGTTTAACTTTAAATCTCCAGACACGCCAATGTGATCGGTCAGGATCAACACTGAAGGATCAAAAAGTGCTGTTGCTAATTTCAGTTTCGACGCTTGCTGCAGTGATATTACTGTGCACATGAACATTACTGAAAGCAGCCTCTTTAATCCTGAAAGTAAATCATCAGAAAATACACTCATGCATAAACACAACGTACAAAAAAGAAATCACCTTGACAGCTGAAGCTGCTCAACATAATTTAAAAAGCAACAAACGTTCAGCAAAAATATCAATGAACACTTAACTGCTTTTGTAATGCGCGACCCTCAACATGGTTTGTTACAAGTAGTCGCAGAGGCAGCGCCTGTTAATCACAACGTGATGATAACGGCGCCAAACGAATCTCTGTGAGCAAAACGTTGAGAGTCAGACAGCTCAGAGCTTTAAGCATTTTACCTTGTTGCTACGAACAAGAACAACAAAAATCTGTCCTTGCTTCTGTAGGCAGTTAAGTAGTCATGTTCGCAAAATGTGGCACAAATGTCACATGACACATCACATAACGCAGGGACACACATCCTGTGTGTAGTTCAGCAGTGTGTGTGTGTAGTGGAGTTGCTGCGTCTTTCATCCACACAGGCAGCGTTCCTGCTTCTGCCAGCCCTGTCTGTCTGCACAGAGTTTACTTTGATAATTCCCATCAATAATAAAAGTTCCATATCATTTTATGTGAAATTTTATTCACATTGAGTTTCAACAGAAAAGCGTGTGTTGAGTTATATTAGTTAATAAATAAAAAGAACATCCAGCAATCCCTCTTCACTTGGCCGGTTTATTTTAAAAAATATTTTTAAGTCATGTCTGTACTGAAGCTACAGTGAATGTTGCTGGTATGATGTCAAAATGATTGTCAACAGTTTATTTCTCTATTTAGCAGAGAACCGCGGGCGTCTCGCAGAAAGGCTCCTCTAATCTGTTAACACTGGAGCTGAACAAATAAGGAAGAGGTCAGGCGATCCAGACGGGCTGCTCACGCAGGATGTGTGGCCCGCGTGTAACATAAATATGTTAATTCCTACCTCTCCTCACGTTTTGTACGATCTCTCCGCTCATCGCTGCCACCCTGTGGTGTGGTGACAGAGTGTTCAGCCAGTAGACAGATTAATAAAGCTGCTCCCTTTCCTTTCATCCTTCATCTGTCCATCCCTCCATTCCCTCCCAGGAGTCTGGTATTGATCAGACATGTCCGCATTAGAGTGAGGGGAGATGCTTTTATGATAATCCACCCACCCGCCCCACCACTCATAATGGCTGCATTAGGCGCTCATCCCCTCCGCACCCGACACCTGGCCCTCACTCTCTTCGGACTTAGTGTTTGCATTACAACACTGTTTAATGGGCTCTTTAGAGGGGTGGAGGGGGCTGGGGGCAGGGGGGAGCAGGAAACTTTCCAAGAGTTTCCAGTAGATGAGGACCCAGCAAGGAGCCACTGGGAAGGTCCGGGGCAAGAATGATAGATGGCACCATGTTGAAGTAGAGAACAGAGGGAGCTGGGAGTGGGGGTCCATTACCGATTAGTGAATGCGCTCTCTGTCTCTCTGCGACGCTCGGCTGGCTGTCTGATGGCTAACAAACTCTGGGAAGTGGAGCTCTGGATAAGTGTCTTCTCTGACCCAATGCAGACAGAGGGTAATCAATAGCTCTCTCTTACTCATTACTTTCCAGTCAAAACAATCCAGACACTCTCTGACACAAATGTTAAGAGTCTGGCCACCAATGTGAAAAGCTGAAACGAAAGATCCAGGTAGGACACTTTTGTTGGCAGGCTGGAAACAGAGTCAGCTCTCTCAAGATGTCGGACTCTGTAAAGACATGAGATTTTTTTTAAAAAGTCAGGAAAAAAAAGAAGGGGAGAGAAAGAGCCACCTGGACACCATCAGTCTCAGTGAAGGTAAACATCTCCGACATTCCTCCCGGCACACTGGCCTACAGAGGTCAAAGGTCATTATGACAAAGTAGTGACCCAGGAGCCTTGAGAGGCCAAGAGAGGAGCCTCTGGAATCTCTCCGCAGGGGGACGGGGGACACAGAGACATATTCACCGGCCGAGGACCCATGATTTAAAGGATAGTGGACTACAGTCCCTTTGCAAAAAAACCCCAGTCTGTTACTTATGGAGGAAAAACATGAGCACACATGCACAAACAGAACAGCAAAAGGTTTTTGAACTGCTTCACTGAGCTCTCTCTCTCAGCTGCTAGCATTTCCATTTTACCCCAAAATAAAGTTAACGCTTAGCTCTAATATTTATTAAGGAACCTCCAACTTGTTTGATTATATTTATTCATTAATAAATATTAAAATATAATATTTGGTCAATTTGAGATGTCAGACTGGAAGAATGTCTTGAGAGGTAAAGTTACTGACAATGACAAGAAAGGGCTGCAAACTGCAACTTATAGACCAAGTTGGAAGGTAGCTGTAACTAATAGATGTGTGATGAAAACATATTCTGTAATGACAATATATTCACGTATGTGAGGATGATGACGATGAGGCACAACTGGAACCTGTGCTGAACTCCAGGTCTTTATTATAAGAGTTAATAAGGGTTACTGTTTGTATCAAACTGAGTCTTTGTAGACTATTTAAACACATGGGGGGTTGCAGCATTAGAGCTAAGCTCAGTCTAAAAGGATACGCCAGCTTTTTTTTTTTCTTTTTTTAAACTTCTGTTTATTAGATTTTTAAATTTTAAACAAATCCCAAAGTCAGCATATTGAAACGCATCTAATATCCCCCCCATCCTGATGATAAACAACTAAATGTACAGATAAACACTGACAAACAATATTAAGTGAACAGAGCATAATAATAATAACAATAATAATAATAATAATAATAACAAACCCAACAAACAAACTAACCCTAACCCTAAAAATAGGAACTAGTTGAATACACTCCTTCTGGAAGGAGCTCAGAGGCGTTATGAACCCACCCAGTCTGTTATTTGGGTTAGGTTGTTGTAGTGTGTAAGGCTTTCATACTCCTTAAAATTTATCTGCAGTTCCCCTTAATGTGAATTTTTAACTATCTTGTATGAGATGGTGGTACTGGTCTCCTAAAGTTACAGAGAATGAGGCGGCGACCTAGCAGTGTTGTAAGGGCAACCACATCGTGCGTGCAGCCAGCCTTTTCTGTCCGAAGGCATCACCCAAAAAAGAGCAATGATAGGTTGAGAAATAATTTACATACTGTGGATTTCACTAAGGCAAACAAAGATCTTTTCCCAAAATGTCTGAAGCTGTGGGCATGACCCAACACCCCCTTTTGTTATTTTCCTCCCTGAGTTCCAGACAAGAAGACAGATCCCGTTCTTTGGACTGTGCCTGCAGTAACAAGGAAGAGACGGGCAGAGCTCGCCCACCGCTAAGAAGAAGAAAAACACATAAAGTGCTTGTTTGATATCGCTGTGTGAAAAATAAAATGTACTGCAGCTTAAGAACAACTATTGGCACTCATGCTTAACATAACCAATGATCCCATTTCTTGTAGCCTTTCAAACCAGATCCAACATTATTGGCCATTATTGGAAACAAAACAAAGAAAGAAACAAAAAAATTTGGCTAGTTCCAAATTTCTTCCAGTTTTATTTAGCAACTAGTAACAGAGATGTTTATGGAAAAAGCATCAGAGTAAAAGTATTCATTTTCTTTAGAAAATGTAGTAAGGTAAAAGTGAAAGTCGACAGAAACTGAAATAGTAAAGTACAGATATTAAAAAAACTACTTAAGTGCAGCAACAAAGTATTTCTACTTTGTTACTATACAACACTAGATTTGGACACACACAGAATACTTGTTAGTGATATAAATGCCTGACATCAAGAAAATACTCAGCATTTGTAGTCCTTTATGATGTTGTATGACAGTTTGAAAGATTTCCATCGGTGCATATGCTGCGTCATTCACTGTCAGTAAAGGTAAAGGTACATTATTGGTCACATAGACACGATGCACAGTGAAATTAACCCGTCCCTGAGGAGCAGTGAGCTGTCACAGTGCAGCGCCTGGGGACCAACTCCAGATTCTAAGCCAGCACCTTGGTCAAGAGTGCCGACTGGAGATAGACCTAATGTACGTGGTTTTTTTTGATGGTGGGGGAAACTGGAGCACCCGGAGAAAACCCACGCAGACATGGGGAGAACATGCAAAATCCACATAGTAAGGCCCTGTCCCAGCCGGGAACCAAACCCAGGACCTTCTGTGTCGCTGTACACAGTAAAGTACATTTATTTATTGAATACTGACTGAAAAAGTACACAGTCTTTACTGTATATGTATATTTAAGTAGGACACAATTATAATGTACGTGGCAGACCCAACAGCTAATGTTGGACGGTGATAGAATTCCTACCAGGCTGTGTTGCCTGTTGTGTAAAGAAAGTGTAATTTACCCACAGGATACAGGTTCACGTCAGGATCTACCTTGCATGAGTGTCCCTGAGCAAAGACACAAGCGGCTCGAGGCCTGCTGCTGTGTAGCTGAGTCTGACCCTGACCTCTGACCTCTCTGACATCGACAGGCTCTGAGCAGTTTCACTGGCACTTTCAGCACTTTTTATTCCTGTTGTAATGCTCTTTGCTTTCAACATCAGCTGCTTGTGTAGGCAGACAACAGAAGCTGACTGGATACAGTGAGTGGAAATTTGAGTCAGACTGAAAGCAGCAGAGTGTGTGAGTGCTGTGACTAGAGGCTTCATCCCCGCTTGACCTGTGAACTCCATCTCAGCTTTCTTACACATTCTGACAAATACACTCATATTCCCATCCACACGGCCAAATAATTTCTGAGGAAGCTTATTTCAACTGCTACCTTTTATATTCTCCATATCCAGCCTCTGTATTGACAGCTAATGTAGGCAGAAATGAAGATTAATGCACAACTTAAAGCTGCATGACCCAAGGTTACACATGAAACACAAACTTCCCACTTTTACCAGATTTAGCTCCAAACTAATTCATACACTTACATATAACTCATTTCACACAATAATGAGTCTTGAAATTGTTTTGATTTAGCTGTCGCTGCAACAGCTTGCAGGTTGTATAATATTCAATCATTCAGGCAAAGTCAACATTTACATTGTGTTTAGTTTCATTTCTTCAACATTGTCTATGCATTGCCATGATTTAGCATCCAATTGGACTGACTATTTGTGATCCACCTCCAGCCAAAAACACAAATAATCACATTTGATGATTTGATGATTTAATTTGTTCACTGATTTGCGGGAAAAAATTTTCCACTTGTATCACATGCGTAGACGAACTGTGGTCAACACAGAGAACTAATTTTAACACATTTTGTAAATATGGAACTACGTAAGCTGTGTACTACCGTCAAGAAGCTTCCAGAACATTGTATTTGGAGCAGCTCTATGATTAGCATCAAATAAGACATTGTGCTTATAAAGCAACCGAACTGACGTGTTATGCCTGGCTTTACACCGTGAAAACATGGGCTAGTTTTGGCTCAAAATGAAGAGCAGGTCATCCACTAAGCAGAAAATAGCACGAGAAACCCTACAAAAGTCTCTAGGGATCATTAGCTCGGCGGCCAGCCATTTTAAATTGAATATCCGTCTTTGGCGATTTCACATTTTGTATTTTAACAAACTCCTCCTACACATTTTATCTAACCAACTTCAAATTCACCTAGTGTCCTCTAAAGACATTTGTGATCAAAGGTTATTAAAAGCTTTCCTTTCCAAGTCACAGTAATTGTGTATGAAATTGTTCACTCACTCACCCACTATTTCCCATATAGTGTTAAATATATAGCGAGCTATAGGAATGACTGAATGAGATTTTGGACAATACATAGAAATTTTCAAACATCATTGCATCAGTAGATGCAGCGGATATTCACGTGACACGAGCGGGATCATGTAAACAAACTGAGCACACAGGAGGACAGCACAGAAATGTATGGAGGTTGTGTTGATGTTGCGTGGTAGTTATTTCAGTATTAAATCCCAAATAAACAAGTGAAATTCCAATGATGTGGATGTTTGTTTTGTCAGCTTTGGTCCTGTGTCCTGATCACAAGCTGTAACAGCCCACAATTAACTGTAACAGTTCACAAACTCGCAAGCTAACGACTAATTTAGCGATCGGTGCCTAAAGCTGTTAGATTATAATTCCTCTGAATGTTTTGCTACTTTTGGAGAAGTTTTTGCTTCTCGACACAGGTGTTTATTAAGACATCTTTGGTTTCACACATGTACAAGATTCAGTATACATCATGTCCAGAACTACAAAAAAAATCCTCTTAGATGAATAAATAACAGCGCACAGGAGAGGGTGAGGGTGGATAGAACAACAACTGGACACCATTCAGACTGTAGAAAATTACAGATGGACATAGCAGTAAAGAGAGTGAATCTCAGTTTATCTTTCAGCTGCTTTCGAGCTCTGAAGGAGAGACTGAGGATGAAGAGCGACATAGCGTTGGTCTACTTACTGTTGGACAGGTACAGTAGGTGCCAAACACCAGCGGTTAGCTTGTAAGCATACTAAATGATCGACTTCTCCTTTAAATCAAATGTATTTTCCTTCATAACTTGCTGTACAGGCAGCCTTATAGTAATAATTACAAGCCTGAGTAATAAGATCAAAAAAGGAAAATGACTGGAGCTCAACGGATCATCTAAAAAAACCCTTTTATTTAGATACAAGCGTTCACTAATGTTTCGACCCACATGGTCTTTTTCAGAGTGATCACTCTCTCAAAAGTTTTTTTTAGATGATCTGTTAAGCTCCAGTCATTTTCCTTTTTTGATGGTTTGTGGTCCTGGTCTGTGAGCGCCGGTCTTCATCTGATAAACTGGTTTAGTGCGTGAATCCTCCTAAAACCTAGGTAATAAGATGTTTATAAGACATCTATACATTTTAATTTCATGCCAGAAAAAAACTAAGAAATTGGGTGAGATGGGATGCAAAATCGTCCAGAGTGGCATGAAATGACATGAAGACGTTTCCATGTGAGCTGATAATGTTTCAGTTTGAATGTAAGTTTGTGTGTGACTCGGAGCCTGAAAGATCAGATCATGCATGTGCAGACAATAGAGAAAAGAAACAGTAAGAAGGAAAAAACGTATGAAGCCCACTCTGTGGTGAGCTCTGAAATCCCCCCACACTCACACACACACACACACACACACACACACACACACACACACACACACATGCGCACACACACACACACACTCTCACACACACACGTTTGTACAGCTATCTTTGGGGGGCCTTTATATTGACTTCCATTCATTTGTACCTCCTAACCCTAACCTAACCTCAAGTCATACCTTACTCTTAAACTTAAGTCCTCACCCTAAAATTTAATGGTAAAGTTGGGGGTCCAGGATTTTGTCCTCACAAAGACTGTCGTACCCCACACCGTCAGTGAAAATTCAGGTTTTGGACCGCGCATATACAAAAAACAAAAACATGCGCACACACACACACACACATGCACAGATATGGTAAGTGCGTCTGTTGGTAACTTGCATATAATGGTACATTACAATGACCTGCACAGCTGCATCCAAGGGTGGAAAGGCTATGTGGCATACCGGGGACCGGTGGGCAGGTACATTTATTTTTATTTTTTTCACCGAACTGGCCGGCAGCTCCCCATTGGCCTGATGGCCCATCAGATGACGGGCAGACAAGCCCAGTAGAGCATCCCATTGGTTTATACAGTTGTCATACACTCACAAGCTGTCAATCACTTACTGAGCTGGACTTTCAGTCAGCAAAGACAAATGATAATGATAATGAGTCAGGTGACTGTGTGAAAATTGGGAATGATAAGCAACTGCCAGTCTACAAAGAAAAAAAAAAAAAAAAAGCCCCTGTGGCACTAAAAGCTGCGTGTTAAATTTTTTTTAAATCCCTTGAAGCGGGGCCTGAAGTGTAGAGCAGGAGTTGGCCTTGATCTGAAAACATGACTCTACTTTGTGGTGCTTTGGGGCAATAACACGGACGTTGATCTGCATATGGACGAATTGTCTTTACCAATATTTCAGGGTTGTCATATGGTAAGTAGAGTCATATTACATTATCCAGATGTGCATGATGCCACCAAAAAGAGCAGAGACATCAAGGACTTTTTCACCACCCACATAGTGAATAACAGGTAATGAAATGCACCCAAACTTTGTAGCAAGTGCCGTCAGAAAAACAGTCCAAATCCTTATTGAAATTGGCAGAATGAGAGCTAAACATGCAAGTAAAGTGAGGCGTTACAAGATTAGATTATGTTGTGTTCAAGGTCTGCTCAATAAAATGACTTTTTGGCCAAGGTTAATAAAACATCATCTTCATATGTTCAAATGTAACATTTACCTAAAAATTTGGTTGTTTTGCCTCAAAATCTCATGGAAATATGGCCATTAATGAGTTCATTTAAATACAGGAAACACAGCAACTGACTGGAGGAGCAGAGCAGGCCAATGAGGAAGCAGCTACCTTGTCAGGCTTCTAAATATAAAATACAATTTGGAATTATAGGGAGGCAACAACATTAAAGTCTGTGTTAATGTGAGAGTAAGTTCACATATTGGACAGTGACATTTTGAAAAAAGAAAATCATCAGAGCAAGCTGACTTCATAATATCTAATACTCTTAATAAATGGGACAGATAGTTTAAACACATACAGTACATACTCTGATATAACGGTTTTGGATGTCGTCCTTATATTGGCTATTGATGGAATGGAATTAGTGATGTTTTTCATGTTATGTTGCATTGTGACGACAGCTGCACTGGAGCAGTGGTGCAAGGGTTGTATATCATCTGTAGGCTTGTGTCTGCTGATGGTGTCGGGTGTTTTTTCCCTACCAGTGATGAGACCAAACCTACGCCCTTGGGCAATAGTGAAAGCCTGTGAAAGCGATGACTATGCTAATGCTAATGCTAGCAAAAGTCAATGCATACCACAATAGCCACTACCAAACTCTGATTAAACACTCCACAGTGCACCCAAAGTCAAATATGACGAGTCTATAGAGGCAAATTCGAGTGTTCACAGAAAAACTTTAGAAGTCAAACTCTGAACTTCTTTGACTTTGAATTTCTTTAATTTGTGGCTGTTTAGGGCTTAGCAGTAACACAACTTCGGCAGCTCCAATGGTATGTCATTACAAACTTACGCCGCCGACTGCTGGCCTGGCATGCATACTACAGTGCTTTCACTTGTTCATGTAATGGCAGATGTTTTTAAAGAAAGGAGAAATCTTTCTGTTTTTAGTGGGGCTGCTCTGATTTAAACATAGTCTTACTTAAAATCAGGACAAATGCAAACATTCAGAGGTCTGGCAACAGGCAGACCAGCACATGAAGCACAGGTAAAGTATGACACGAGGCCGGTGTGATGTTAGTCGAGCATGTAAGACAGATGACAAGAGAACAACGCTTCAATGAGTACGGGGGACACATGGTGTAAGGCTCGCTGTCATGCAGCAACTATTGAGTCACACATGGATTTCACAGAAAAACACATCAATACATTGTGGGTTTGTTAATCACACCATCACAGAAGCACATGCATAAACTCTGCAGTGTCTTTACTACTGCTGAGAGATACGAGAGAGTTAGAGACACGACCTGCTGCTTCTTTTGCCCGAGAACAATGTGTGCTGAGACACAAATAACATTTTATCTATGATAACAGAGGTGGGGGAGGCTGACTGGACTACAGATGGGATTTTTATTTTACAAATCAGTCTGACAAACCCCCTCAGCAGAACAACCCTGGTTTGACACAAAGATAAAAAGCAGAGTCATGTGTAGGCAGCGAGGCTTCAGCACGCAGACCAGCTGGACAACTGGGGCGGCTTTGTTTGGAGCTGGTGCATCGAGACAGAATTAAAGAGGCATAATGACGAACTCAAAGACTGTGAAGTTTTGAGGGAAGATATTTTTTATTTCATGATCATCTCTGCTCCTGCTTGATCTTAAACCCCTCAGGCCATGCAAGCCTCCAGGGTGTTTGGAGGGGTAAGAGGTGCTGAGCGTTTGGGGGTGGGGTGGGGGGGTGCTTACAAACGTGTTCATCTGAAAGCCTTCACTGCGGTGACACATTGTGACCTCCCCTGGGCATTGGGCACAGTGAGAGCTTGGAGGGGAGGGTGGGTGGGTGGTCAGAGAATAAAAGAAAAGATGGTCTGTGCGTGTCTTCACAGTGTTTAGCTGTGATTAGACTGAGCAGCATCTCTGTGGTGGCTGTATATCCATCTGCCGCTCAATGCTGAGCGGTGTGTTCCTGTTGCCACCCTCATGACCTCAGACCTAAACACAGCAATTAACCACCACTGGACTTTCCACTTTTCCTCAAACTCTGTTCCAAACAAACACACCACTACATCTAACCCCCCTGCCTCTGTTCATCTGTGATCTGCTGCCTCTTGCTTTGGCCTGAACAGAGAACATCACCCTCTTTTTGTCAAAAACCAAACGCTAGCGAGGAAACACATTCATGGAACAAGAGTTTCTAGGATACAGGACAAACCAAAAAAAAAAAAAAAAAAAGAAGAAGAAAAAAATGCGGGAAGTTCGCTGAATTCTGAGATCTTCTCACCTTAAAGTTGACTTCTCTTTTATAAATAAATAAATAAATAAATAATTAAATAAAGACAAAGACAACCTTTTGCAATTTAGACAGCCAGCCCATAGGATTAGCTTTGGTAGCTTTTTTAATGTTTCAGTTAATGCACACAGACTGCTGTACTCTCCCGTATTCATGTGCATGAGCACACACATCCATCTGAAGCTCACACTGTGGCAGTAAGCAAATCACTGTGTGCAAGCAGATCTTTCTCTGTTTTGTGTGATGGAAGCTTCCAGGTAGCATGTGAACACAAATCTGCAGATACGGTGAGCTCTCTTTGTTCTCGTTTTGAGCCGTGCACAAGCTTCTGACGGTCACCTGAACACGGATCCCATCTTAGGAGCTACAGACCGCAGTAAGGATAAAAACATGGTATCAGTGATGTTTTCAAAAACAACTTGACATCAGACACTTGGATCACTTTGGACAGTAGAAGTAGCAGTATGGAGTAGTGCTGAGCAAAAATGAACAAACAAATCTTTTTGAACACTTTTGTGTTTTGTGTTTAGTGTTGGATACATACCAGGTCTGCCTGACCATCATCTGTGCTCAGTCAGACTTCCAAACTGTATTCTCAAACTGATAAAAAGCATCAAATCTCAAAAGGTTTGACACACCTTTCACTTCAATTGTTTAGAACATGACTGCCATGCCTTTTCCTGTAAAACTCCAGCAGTGTTTTTGTTTAAGAAAACTTCAGCTGACCTTTCAAAGGAATGAGGGTGAGTAGATAATGACTGAGTTTTCATTTTTGGGTGAACTATCCCTTAAACATTAACACGCTCACATGACTAGGCTTCAAGGCTGGCATGAGTGCACATTCTGATTTAGCCCAAAAGCCAACATTATCAAGCAGTCTGGTCCACTGCTCTGGTGGTGTTCAGTGGTGACTGGTAGGACCTCTGTCCTTGCATCCTCCTGGCACGCAAGCTGCGGTTTGCCCACTAGCTATCACTTCCTGTTTGGTGGTCAGTTCATTTCAGTTAGACAATGACAATACCTCAACAGAAAAAACTTGGAGAAAATTTTTCCTTATGGTTTTCTTTTTGGTGAGAGCTAGAGGATAATGCTGTGTTCCAAATCTCATACTTCTGTACTAAACACTTAATATTTTGAGTGCATAAGTGCGTTCACACTGAGAAGTACGTGACAATGCAATGCATTACTCGCACACTCAAAATGGAAACCTGTGCGTGGAACAGTAGACACTTCACAACCTCAACGAAAACTTCTCAACTTTTGAAATGGCAGCAGGGAATTACAGCCAAGAATTTTCTTGCAGCACCAACCTGGCGACTGTGAATGTCGCTGTGTTGTGCAGATGCAAGTTATACATGTTTTTGCACTCAGAACCGCTACTTATACATACTGTTTTCATTTAGCTCCCATCAGTAATGTTTGTTGGGTCTGCAATGATTTGGTACCGTTAGCATCTGCTAGCTAGCTAACGTGCTCCTAGCTTAACGTTGTGGTGTATGTTTGGATTACGTGTGATATACTGTCTTATTTACTGTAGAACGTTATTCAGTTGTTGTTTTTTTAATTAAAAAGAAGTAGTAGAGAAAAAAGAGGCGGTTCAGGACAACACTACAATGTCAAGATTAGTGCACCACACAATAAGTGCACTACACTGAAGTGTGCTAAAGGAATTATGTGATTTGGAACGCAGCTTAAGACTTATGTTTTGATGTTTTGAAGTGGTGCTCTTCATTCATGAGGCAGCTTGGCTTTTTCCCACAATGCACCTCTTGGTCTTTGCTCCCACGTCACACTTCTGCCATGTGGTTGCTAAACAACCAGCCAAATCATTACATTGTGTGGCATCATGACTTATTTTTTAGTCCAGAAATTATGCCCAATGTGGAGCGGCTAATAACACAAACACTGTGGTTTCAGTGATCTGCAGGTGAAAGTATCTGATATATTTTATATGTATTCCTCACTGTTGTTCAATAACATTTTGGTGGCTATCTTTCTTTGTCAGAACTTCTACAAGATATTCTCAACATATCTCTTGCCCAATATTATGCAAATGTGTAAAAACAAAGTTTTTAAAGCATTTAAGTGATTAAAATACTACACAGTAGAGTGTTCTTGTGTACTATTGTTTTTCCATTGATACACCGCAGCATTATTGGCATTTAGCTCTAACTTAACGAGACTTCCATTTGTAGGGTAAAGATGTGTAATTCACCATTCACTTCTGTAAATGCTCCTGGTATAGAAAGAGAAAACTGTCGATTGTGAAGTTGTACAATTTCAGCTAATGTGAAGCTCTCAGAGCTTGTGGTCTAAAGGGATGGGCTGCGAGAATAAATCACAGAGAATACTTTTCATTTTCTTTCAGTTAAACATATCTTAACTTTTGCATTGGTTCAGATACTTTTAATCACATAAATTGGAGTCAGAGTTGCCGAATTTGCACATTACGTGTTTGCATTTCTCTCCATAATCCATCTTTTGTCTACCTTGCTGCCTGGGGGATAATGATTCAAGTTAAAACTTTAGAAGTCTGTGTGCATGTGGAAGCACAGAGAAAGAGACAGATCACCTTAGGGCCCGTGTTGTGGCATGGCTGTGTCAGGGCTGTGTTGGGACTTGTAGCATCTGAGTCTTAACACCAAGCAGAGCAGCACCCGAGGGCCCCCAAGCATGCAATGGTGGCCTGTGTCAGAGGCAGTACAATGAGCTGACAGCACCATTCGTCACTTTCCTTGCACTCCTGGGACTGGTAAAAGATGGGTGGGTGCAGAGGTAAGTATTGAATTAAGAACTGATGAAGAAAAAAATGCACTCTGTTAAGCCATTAATGTATCCACTTCTGAGATTCGGCCCTTTGTTTGTGGGCTTTAACTTAACACACAATACTAAAAATTCCTTTGTGAGGAAGCAGATATAAGCATTTTGACAACAAGAGCTGTTGGTGTAACCACATCAAAAAGCTTCATCCATTCATCTTTATTTGACTTTTCTGGATGCAGAAATGACACAGATATGATCAAAGTGGCAAAATGATCCAAAACCAGACAGCCTTTTTCTCTTATGACACACCTACTTGCAAGATGATCTCATTCAGAGATTCGTGAATTTGTTTTCATGTGACAACATAAGATTGTACAACAAAATGCAGGTTGTGGACCCTTCCTGATAATACTCATCCAAAAACAAACAAAGTCTATGGATTACATTTTTTTATATATTTATTTGAATGTAAGGTATACATTAAAAGTGATTTTGTCACAAGATTCAATATATGGCATAAAGTCTAGTCGTCAGTGCGATCAAAAAATATTCAAATTTACTCACCAAGGTTACAGGTCTCGATGATGAAGGGGAGCTGTTTAAAATTTTCGTCCCCATCGCTTAAATTAAAAAGCTACATTAAATAACCTACAGTGCAAGTTGGTCACATTCTGTTTGTTAATTCCGTCGTTAGTTTTTGTTTTATTATCATTTCTAAACATTATCATCATTTCTTTAAGACAGAAGTCTTTTGAGATGGATGCTGCTCTCTGGTCTTTGCTGGTGGAAACAAACTCAGCAGTTTCTGAGTGAATTTATGAGCTTACATCTTTGAGCACCACAACGCAAGCCATCATGGCCAAAGCTGATGTTAAGATTGATTATGAAGAACTAGTTAGCTTGTTAGCTAACCTGTACAGGTGGATCAGTGCGATTGGGGAAGACTGAGGGAACAGCAGTTTTCTGTAATGAATTCTTTCTACCAGTCACCTGAAAAAAAATCTAATAAAATAGATTGCTGCAAACATGCGTCACCGAGTTGTTTTACTGCAGCACATCCCACGGCGCGTTGATGTCCGGATGTCCGATGGCCAACAACCACAGCTCGTGTTGTGCCCTTAAACAGGGGAAATAATGACAGAAGAGGAATAAAGAAAAGACACACAGCTCTTCTCCTTCACTCATCTCTATTGAATCCAAAATCATATGCCGTACAACTAAATTCACATATTTCTCCATATGAACACTGTCTCAGGATCACATTTACCAAAGCTAAATTATTCTCTTTTGGCATTTAGAAACAGTGTAAATTATGTTTTTAACCAGTGTACATTAATGGCTGTAACCTATGAAATACATTAACATTTTTAAACATTTTAAGTAGTATTTATATTTTTAACTCGGATATTTTTAACTTAAATATGACCACTCGTGCACTATATGGCTTGACTCCTCACAGTGAAATCACATTTTCAAGCATCGTTCAGAAAATCTCTCACTCTACTGCAAGCAATGATGAAACAACAGTCAGATGCAAGCATGCAAAGATATCTACCGCCAGCTCGGCTGACACGTGTCTGCTTTCGGCAGAGACTGACGATATAAAAGTACGAAATGAATCTCTTTCTCTTACATGAACAAAGTAACAATCATTAACAACATGTTTGGCTAGGTTTATAGTGCTTAGTGTACAGTAATTACCTTAAACAGGAGAAATAATGACAGAAGAAGGATAAGGAAAAGACACACAGCTCCCGCCTTCACTCCTCTGTATTGAATGAAGACAGAGGTGCGCAGATCCCCCTACCGGAGCCCTGAGGCATTACTAGTCGATCAATGCACGATTGATACGGACATATCTCTGCACTAACGATCTGTTGACACTCAGGCTGCATAATCACAGCATTAACATTGAAGATTTAACTGAAATAACAATGAAATTATATTTTATAAAACAGAATGCAATTAATATCGTGCTGCATAACTCCAAACAGTATGAAACTCAGTTTTCTGACAAATTGAATTAATTCAGTTATCCTGAAATTCTTATTTACTATACTTGCATTGCTCCAGAGCTCCAACCAGCAAATGACAGTAACAGACATGGGTTACTGTTTCAATAATTGTTATATCTCATGACCATGCACTTCATGAAAAACAACAACTACTACTAAGTTAAAATCTTCACCTATCATTGAAGTTCGTCCACTGACGCTGGTCTTGCTGACGTCTTGATTGTTTACATTGAGCAGCATGTTGGCACACACACTCCGCATGTCAGCGCTGTGTCATGTGACACTTCTGCAAGAGAAAAATAGGACAAAACTAATACAAACTTTTTTTTGGATTAAAAAAGGCCATTTCAAGGAAAAATATAAAAAATCTGGTATTGAATAGGTTCATGGAATTGTATCAGTCATTTACTTCATGATATTTGTGCGCACAGCTGAAGTGAACAGGGAGGAAGCTCCCAGTGTCACAACAGGCATATAACCTTGGTGAGTCCATTTTTACTATTTACCGAACACATATTCGACTTTACGCCATATATTGAATCTTGTGACAAAACCATTTTAAGGAGTCTCACAGCCTGTGAGTCCAGTGGAGCTGCGGCAGATACTTGACTGCTTCCAGACAGCAGCAGGGTGAACAGGCTGCGGTGGGGGGTGAGAGTTGTCTGTTAGTATTCACTGGACTCTGTTCCTCCTCAACTCCACTGATTCAGGTTTGTGTCTTCTCTCAAAAAAAAAGGAAAAATAAATCAGTCGCAGGTTTTTCTCTTTGGACCATTTTGCGAGACAGTTGATGTCGTACCAATACAAACTCTCATCACTGTTCTTGGCAGCTATGGTGTTGTCATCTGTAAACTTCACAGTGTACTTCACATGTTGGGGGCTGCAGGCTCTCCCTGTGTAGTATGCTTCCCTGTCACCTGCCACATCTAGCTCAAAGGCCACAACAAAGGAGATAATGCACATGTAACTTAGCAAGAACACACTGAATTTATTGAAGTGAGGAACAATATTGTTGCAATAAGGTGTGATAGTCAAGGTCAGTGGTCAGTGAAAGTGCATAGGAACAGTGGTCAGTGTGTGATGTGTGTCAGAAGTCTCAAATAAAATGGAGCAAAGCCAAAAGAAACAAGACAGCCTGGTGAACAGCATGAAAACACGCACTGACACCTGGACACACAGGCTGGTCAGGTGGGGCCATCACACACCTGACTGTGATCCAGCTCTTCAGTCACTCAACTCCATCATCCAGGCTCATCCAGATCACCACATCATCAACACACCTGTTAATGTTGAAGATTGATGTGGTTCTTCTGGGTGGCAGCATTTCTGATCATGTGTCAGTCTGTGCATTTGAAACGGTTTACTAGAGCTGCTATCATGTCAGTAAGTTGTGACGTAACACCCTTTCAAAATACTATATCCGGGTCCAAGCCTGTCTTCTCTATGTTGCAGTGCTGTGTCCTGGGTTGTTTAACAGATCCGAGAAAAAAAATAGGATTCAAAGTTTTATGATGATTGCCACAGCATGTACCAAACATGGAGGGAAACAAAATATCATTTTCACATGTAAAACACATTTAAAAAAAACATGACATATAAAAAAACATAGGACATATACCACACTGACAACATTTAAAAACAATTAAAACATTTAAAGATGCACAAAAACATTTAAGTAAAACACGTGCGTGTTCAGTGCAAAAACAGATGAGCAATAATGTAGGTACACTCCTATGTCTTGTCTCTCTAGTGATGAGAAAGACAAGAGGACCTGGCTGCAGCTGATAAAGTATGTTAAACAAATGAAGAACACGTTTAGGCTTTATGAGTAGGTGCTATGGTTAGCTAGCTTAGCGCTTATCCGCTAAAACCAAACCGACCCTTTGCCAATATCTCAGAGAGAGGTTCTTGATTTAACCAAGCGAGAGCACAGCTGATACTACTGTCTACACCCAGTTAGGACTGTGGTACCTCCGTAATGTTACACCGTAACGTTACAGAAACCATTACTTTTATGAGGGATATTCACACAAGGTAGGTTTGGTAGCTAACCTAAGCACCCACTCACAAAACAAAAACTTTTTCTTTATTCAGTTAACATACTTTATCAACTATAGCCATGTCCTCTTGTCTTTCTTAATGCAAGAAAACTGGTAATGTTAGATTGTTCTTTCACTCAGATCAAAGAACCAGAGACACGGCACTGCAGTGTATTGAAAAGACAAGACTTGGACCCACATGTAGTATTTTGAAAGGGTGTTAAATCAGACTTAGACCAGACAACAGATTTTACTAGTGGCTCAGCCTAGAGATGCACAATATTGGCTTTTTTGCCAATATTCAATATGCCGATATTTTACAACTCATTTGGCCGATAACCGATACCAAAATGTATAATTTTTCCACACATTTAATTGCAGAGATCAGAGAGTCTCTTCCTTGGTGGAATTTACATACAGTATTATTATGCACAGAGTGATAGAATAGACAGAGTGGCGACACTCCCATAGGACTCCTTTGTACGCTTTCCTCTGCTCTACTTCCAGGTTCTGTAGCCTCATTTAGTTCCAAACATCACCTCTACAGCGACGCACTCCGTTCACTTGCATCGCTGGTCATCGAGTATATTCAGAGGTAAGTTGATTAAATAGCTACGTCTTTTGAATTTTCAACTGTCTATATTTTATCAGAGG